>JAEHOD010000019.1:677500-917500 GCA_016834595.1 Chlamydomonas schloesseri | reverse complement strand
CGGATCCCGCCCGCCGCCAGGCGGCCGCACGGCGCTGCTGCTGCTGCTGCTGCTGCTACAGCCGCGGGTGCGGCAGTAGCTGCTACAGCCGCCAAGCCGGGCCCGCACCTGGCGGCCTACCTGCACTTCGAGCAGCTGCTGCCGGTGTGCCCGCCGGGGCTGGCGCTGCAGGTGATTTGCAAGGAGGGGTGGGGCGGGGGGGGGGTGGGGGTGAGGAACGTGGTGGGGGGGGGGGGGGGTTGCGGGGCGTTTTGGGGTTTGGCACCTCGCTGCTGCCCTCACCGCTCTCCTACTCCCATCCCGTCTTGATTGGGGTAACTCGGGAAGGGGCAGTCAGGGCCACTGCCACACAGGCCCCAGGCACCGCCGTGTGTGCACCGCTGCACCATGTGCCACGCACGGCGGTATGTGCCACCGTGCCAAACCCCACGAGCCTTTCGCCTGCCCATCATCCTTTGCCCAGTCGCCCCCCTCCATCTATCCATCCACCCCCGTGCATGTATGTGCGCAGCCATGCCCCTCCCCATGCATGGAACCCCCCCCCGCAACACTCCTCTCAACGTAATGCATGGGACCCTCACGCAGTCCGGCCTGCGATTGCACTACCAGCCGCCACACGACGCCCACCCCGGCTACAGCCACTACCTCGCGCACACGCGGGCGGCGACCGCCGCTGCTACAGCCACTGCTACAGCCGCCGCCGCTGCCGCCGCCGGCGGCGGCGGCCCTGCCGGCGGCTCAGCTGCTACTGCCGCCCCTGCACCGGGAGCGGCAGCGGCGGCCGCCGCCGCCGCCGCCACCTCACACGGAGTGCCCACGCCTGCTGCCTACATGTACATTGACTGGAGCCGCCTGCCAGGTACCGGCGACGCCGCCGCCGCCGCCGCCGCACATGGCGCTGCGGGGGCCGCCCCCTTGGAGGAGGAGGCGGAGCTGGCGCGCGAGGGCGCGTGGGCGGGCGGCGTGGCGGTGCGGCTGTGGGCGACGGCGCCGCCGCCGCAGGACGGCGTCGCCACGTCGGCGGCGGCGCGCGCGGCGGCGGCGGCCGGCGGCGACGTCGGCTCCGCGCGGCTGTCCAGGCTGGAGGCGGACAGCCGCCGCGGCGACATCGTGCTGCTGACGCCGCCGCCGCCGAGGCGGCCGCCGCCGCCGCCGCCGCCTGCAAGGGGTGCTGGTGGGGCCGCCGCCGCCGCGGCGGCGGCGGCGGCGGCGGCTGTGGCGGCGGCGGCCGTGGCTCCGCCACAGGGAGAGGCGGGAGGAGATGCAGCCGGCGGCGAGGCAGCGGGCGCGGCGGCGGCGCGCTTCGCGGCGTCGTGGCTTCGCGCCTTTGGGCCCGGCGGCGCCGCCGTCACCGACCCAGTCGTCTTTGCGCGCGGCGGCGGCGGCGGCGGCGGCGGCAGTGGCCATGGCGGCGGCGGGCATGGCGGCTACAGCTCAGCAGCGGCGGCGGCGGCGGGCGCGGGCGCGGCGGCTGCTCGGCGGCTGGAGGTGCTGTGTGGCGGGCGGGAGCCGCTGATGGCAGACCTTGCGTTGTTGGATGCGGCCGGCGGGCTGCGGCTGGGCAGGTGAGGCGAAGGAGGAGAGGGGCAGGGAGAGGGACCGCGAGGGGGCGACAGCAAGGGGGCGACGGCAAGGGGGCGATGGGGTGGTGATGGGGCCCAGCAGGGCAGGCGGGTGGTGGTGGCGCCGGTGGATGGACGACCAGTAGGTGTGGTGCTTGGGAGCCCCGGGGGTGCGTGGGTGGGTGCACACGGGCCACACACACACACACGTCATGCAGGATCGGGCGGGAGCCTGGACTTAGCGGCCAGGAGCTAGCAGCGAGGAGCTCGAAACTGTCCCTTCGCACGCACAAGCCTTTCATAGTTCTCTCCCTTGTGATCTCTAACACACATCATGCGCCGTGGACAATTCCTAATCCTAATGCGCGGAACACCCCTATGGTTGCGAATTTTCTCCTCCTCCTTCTCCCATATTAGGCCGCGCTCACCTCCTCGCTCTTATGCATTGGGTTGGTTTAGTTTGGGCGGGTAACCACAATCTCCCCCCCGCCCTGTCCGACCCGCAGGTGTGGTGTGGAGATGTGGGGCGAGGGCGCGGGCGGTTCCAGCGCCTCACTCCACTTCCTGCTGGACCAACTGCCGCCCCGCCGCCAGTCGTTGTGGGACAACCGACTGGTGGTTGCATGGGGCCAGGACCAACCGCCGCCGCCGCCGCCGCCACAAGGCGGGCTGGCAGGCCAGCCCGGCCCAGACGGCCCGGCTGGCGGACAGCATCGGAACCAGCAGCAGCAGCAGCAGCAGGTGGCGGCGGTGGGGGGCGCGCCTGCTGCAGGCAGTGGCGGCGGCGGCGGCGGCGGCAGCAATGAGGAGGGGGAGGAGGAGGAGGGGGCGGAGGGGGGCGGAGGAGGGGGCGGAGGAGGGGGAGGCAGAGGAGGGGGCGGAGGAGGGAGGAGGGGGGCAGCCGGCGCCGCCTCACGTGGGGCCCTGGGCACGCATCTCGCTTCAGATGCCGCAGCGCAACTTCGAGCTGCTCATGCTCTGAAGCCCCGAGCTGCTCATGCGCTGAAGCCTCGAGCTGCTCATGCTCCGAAGTCGGTGCGCGGTCGTGTGAGGCCGCCGCTGGTGGGGGGCGGGGGCGGGGGCGGGGCCAGCTAGCCGCGAGCGAGCAGGGCGCATCCAAGCGTGTCATGTTGCTAGATAGTCTAGGGATACTTGCAATGCGGTTATGAATGTGGTGATGGGTATTTGCATGGGTGGGTGGAATGGTGCCGCGACTGGGTTGCACATGGGATCGGGTATCCCTTGAGCCCAGTTCAGTTGTTTCCGTGTCAGGGACAAAGCACCATACCGCTGTGTAGGGGAACGTTCTGGATGTGCGTGATTTGTGTGCTGGTGTTGAGGTGGCGAGGTGGTTGGGGGCGGGGCCGGGGGCGGGAACGGCATCGAACAGGGCGCACATAAGCGCCTCCTGACGACGCTCGCTCGCTTGAGGCAGCACCAAGACAACGAATGCGTCCATGGTTACAACCCTTTACAAGTGTTGAACGCGCTGAGGAAGCGTCGGCCGGACAGGAATCAAAAGGAGTTGCACTTTTTTAATTTGAAGTACGGTACCGTGAAATCCGGGTAAATACCGATGGTCCCATTGGTCAGCAGTGGTCAAAGGAGAGAGAGATGCGGTGCGGGCCGTCGGGGCTTATGTCGGGGCCGTGCCAGGGCATACCGAGTACCGACACACGCGTGATGATCGACTTCAACTAAATGTTGGTGCCCGTCTATAACGGTCTTCACCTAAATGCACTCGAGATGTGTGTGCGCTAGAGAGCTATTGGGGCAAACGCCAAGCCGACAGGCATGCAGCTGTAGCAACCGCTGATGAGCAGCAGCGCGCGGCCTTGACTTGTCCACTGGAGTTTAATTATCCTATTCTCCCTGTTGTTGAATGCGGCCAGAAATTACGTCAAGCGGTCGGGGCGGTCGCGGAGGCGCTGGTGGTGCTTGGCGTGCGGGGCACTCACCGCTCGCATAAGGACTGGCGAGGGAGGGGGGATGAAGGGGGGGGATTCCAAGGACACGGTGGCAGGTGCTGCGCATGGGATCCAAGTTTGCATGCGAAACTTCAGGACCACCTCGCCCGGTTCTGAATGCGTGGCAACTACAATTTGTCGACGCACAATTGAAACCGCTTTAGGACCAAGCCGCTGCCGGCGAGTTCTCCAAGCAAGCAACAAAATTCAGGTCCCAACGGCTTACACGCGAACCCAACCTGTTTCTGCTATCAAACAAACAGGCGCAAAACTGATTGTCACACAGCCGCTTAGGTGCCTCGCTCGCAAACCATCGAGGCCACACCAGCTTGCTCGCCGATTGCACTCCACACTCGCAATGGCGACCCCGCAAGTGCCGAAGCTGCCCAAGCGCCGTCTGGGCAACACCGGGCTTGAGGTCTCAGTCATGGGCTTTGGCGCCTCGCCACTAGGCGGCGCGTTCGGGGTGAGGCGGAGGGGGGGGCCACCATGCAGCGTGATGTGGTGGGGGCAGTGCTGTGGTGGGTTATGAATGCGACATTCAAGGGACAGTCCGACCTGGTGGGTTATGGTATCTATCTATTAGGCATGTGCCTCGCGGTTGCGCACCCACGGCAGGGCTACGCAGCCGCACCTGCAGGCCAGGCGGTGGGTTCAGGGCTTGGAGAACGCGGGCAGGGCAACCGCCTTCGTCAGGTCTGGGGCGTGGCCATCGTGCGGCCCAGCTCTGACACGCCCTCGTCACGGTCCTCCCCGCGCCCATCCTCTTCCCCCGCTCCCCTTCCCATGGTCACGCCCTCGTCGCGGGCCACCCCCATTGGCTGTCCCCCTTGGCCCCTTGAGGCCTTGACCTCGCCCCCAGCCTCCGCTCCGCCCGCGGCCTCGCTCCAACGGACACACACGACCTACCTGTGGAACCGCCCATGCACCCATGCATGCATGTTACTGCATGCACCCGTGCACCCATGCATGTTACTGCATGCACCCGTGCACCCATGCGCCCAATGCACCCAATGCACCAATGCACCAATGCACCCGTGTGCGTACACCCGAACACACGCCGTACGGCAACACCGCCCCACCCCACGCACGCACGCAGCACGTGGACGAGGCCGGCGCCACCGCCGCCGTGCACGCCGCCTTCGCCGCCGGCGTCAACTTCTTCGACACCAGCCCCTACTACGGCGCCACACGCAGCGAGACGGTGAGTGGAGCGGGCAGCTGTAGTGGCGGGTGTGTGTGTGTGTGGTTACCAGCCCAAACTAAACCGAACCCAATGCATAAGAGCGAGGAGGTGAGCGTGGGCTAATATGGGGGGTTACACGCATTACGAATTAGAGAAGGCGTAGACCCGGGGGGGTTGCTTTGAGGGGCGTGCGGGCGGGTTGCAGGGGCGGATAAGAGGCGGATTGTGGGCCGGATCGGGGTCCTGAGGGCGGGTTGGGAGCAGAGGCTGCGCTGGAGAGCAAAGGGGTGGGCCGGGGGGGCGGACTGCGGCCTGTGGGCAGGGGGGGGGGTCGGTTGCGTGTGGGCGGGGCGTCGTGCGGGTGGCTGGGGTGGGCCCATGTATGTGCTTGTCACCAGATGGCAGCTGTATGCCCCCCCTTTCGCTTTTGGTTTCTGGAATGAACTACCCCACCACCACCATGGGCACACACTTCATTTTTTTATTGCAACACCACCCACTCCACCCCCACCCCCACCCCCTCTGCCACGGCGCCTGACCCCATGCATTCATGCAATCACGCATGCATGCATGCATGCCTCCTCCACGCCCGCCTGCACGTGCAGCTGCTGGGCAAGGCGCTCCAGGGCCTGCCGCGCGACCAGATCGTGCTGGCCACCAAGGTGCGGAGGCGGGCGGGTGGGCGGATGAGGCGGATGGGTGGGTGGGCGGGTGGGTGGGCGGATGGGTGCGGAGGTGGGTGGGTGGGTGGGCGGGTGGGTGGATGGGCGGGTGCGGAGGCGGAGGCGGGAGAGCGAAAGCAGGGGGTTGAAGGGCGGACGAGGGCCGAGCTTGTGTTGGGTTGGGCTGTGCGGCTGTCGTGTTGCGGCTGTCAGACATGCGGCGATGATACCCGGTCGCACTGGCTGGCGGAGGCCGGTGTGGGTGTGAGTGTGGGTGAGCCCGCGCGTGTGCCGGGTGTCCGAGGCGCACGCAAAAGGGCACCGAGGGGAGGGGTGTGTGTGTTGGGGGTGGGGGGGAGTAACCATCCATGGGACGCTATGGGTATGAGTCGCAGGGTCGGGGGGAAGGGGGGAAGGGAGGGCGTACATGACACGCGCTCACGCAAACGCGCGACGCGCGAATGCGCATGGCAAGGCACACGCGAGGCCTCCACACGACCTCCGCACAAAACACGCACGCGCATGTATGTCTTTCCCCTCCCCCTAAAACCCTCCTAACGCTGCGTGCAAGCGCCCTAAAACCCCCTCGCACCCTCCCCTCCCCTCCCCGCCCCTCCCCGCCCCTCCCCGCCCCCAGGTGGGCCGCTACGGCCTCAACGTGGAGGACTTTGACTTCTCCGCCGCGCGCGTCACCGCCTCCGTGCACGAGAGCCTGGCGCGGCTGCAGACCGACCACCTGGACCTGGTCTACTGCCACGACGTGGAGTTCGGCGACCTGGACCAGGTGGGAGGGGAGGGGGGGAGAGCGGGGGAAAGGGACGCACACACACACACACACACACGGGGTTACGCGATTTCGGGTAAGTAAAGCAGGTCGGCGGCTCAGGTAATTCCAGGTAAACCGGACGCGACGCTGCTTTGTCTTGATCGCATTGCATACACGGTCTTTGCTTTGCTTGTTTTCCCCTTGTGATCTCTAACACACACACACACAGTGCCTTTGCACGCACAAGTCTTCTATTTGTTCTCCCCCTTGTGAACTCTAACACACACACACACACACACACACACACACACGCACATGCCCAGGTGGTGAACGAGGCGCTGCCCGCGCTGGCGGCGCTCAAGGCGCAGGGCCTGGTGCGCCACGTGGGCGTCAGTGGCTTGCCGCTGGGCGCCTTCCGCTACGTGCTGGACAGGGCGCCGCCGGGTGGGTGGTGCTGGGTGGCTGGGTGGTTGGGTGGTTGGGCACGGTGGTTGGGTGTTTGGGTGGCTGGGTGTGGGTGTGGGTGTTTGGGTGGCTGGGTGTTTGGGTGGCTGGGTGTGGCTGGTTTGGGTGGCTGGGTGAGGGTGTGGGTGTGGCTGGGTGGGTGGTGCTGGGTGTGGGTGGTTTGGGTGGCTGGGTGTGGGTGTGGGTGTTTGGGTGGCTGGGTGTGGGTGGCTGGGTGTGGGTGGCTGGGTGTTTGGGTGTTTGGGTGTGGCTGTGGCCGGGTGGGTTATTGGTAAACAGTCACGGTGAGAAACAAACTGGGTGGGTGGGTGCGGGTGGTTGGGTGGGTGGGTGGTTGGCTGTGGCTGTGGGTGTGGGGATGACTGTGTGAGCAGCAGGGTGGGGGCCAAAGGGTCAGTGACGAACGAGTGGGCACATTTCAGGAGTGGGGGGTGTATTTGGGCGGATTGGGGGCATTTGGGGGGGAGCGGGAGCGTCCGGAGGGGCCAGCTGGGGAAGCCCACCCCCCACGGCCACGGACCAAGGGGGCACGCGGCGGGGGAGCTGGGCGCAAGACAGGGGCGGGGAGCAGCGGGGGGGGGAGCCGTCGTGATCCCACGGGCACGGCGGCACTCGCCCACACGGACACACAGGCCGTGCCTTGCCGGTCCGCTTGCGTTGCGGTTCCCCACCCAACCCCACCCCCACCCCCCTCGGGCTCGGGACACTCTCCACAACTCACGCGCGCGCACATGCACACACACACACTCACGCTCCCCCTTGTACGGCACCTCTTGTACGGCACCTCTTGTACGGCACCTCTTGTACGGCACCGCGTTGGGCGCGACACACACACACACACACACGCACACGCACACACACACACACACACACACAAGCGTATGCGTTTCGTCGCGTTCCCTGCTTGGCGTTCCTGTCCCTTCGCACGCACAAGTCTTTCATAGTTCTCTCCCTTGTGATCTCTAAGACACACACACACACACATACATTTGGTTGGAGCGTCCCCCCGGTGGACTCCAGAGCTTGGTTGCGCTCTGGGCAGGGGAGACGCGTGATAGCGGCAGCGTGCGGCCAAAGTGCCTCGCTGTCGCTGGCTGTCCCGAGTACTCGATCACGAGGCTCGTCAGGCCGCCTGTAAACCCGTTGTTACACACACACACACACGCACGCACACACACACACACACACACACACACACACACACACACACACACACACACACACACAGGCCCGAACGCGCGCGCGACCGCTCAATCATTTGCATACACGGTCTGCGTTTGTCACCTACCTCGTGTGTTTTCTAACACACAGGCGCGGTGGAGGTGGTGCTGAGCTACTGCCACCTGTGCCTGAACGACACCAGCCTGCAGCAGCTGCTGCCGTACCTGGCGGCCAAGGGCGTGGGCGTGGTGGCTGCCAGCGCGCTGAGCATGGGCATGCTGACCAAGGTGGGGGAGCTGCTGGGTGTGTGTGTGTGTGTGGGGGGGGGGGTTCCATGCATGTTAAATTAATGACGGGGGAGATGTAGGGGATGTAGGGGGGGTGTTAATACAGCACAAGGAGAGGAAGGGTGTGTGTGGGGGGGGGGGGGGTGTGGGTGTGCGTGGGTGTGTGGGTGTGCGTGGGTGTGTTGTGTGTGTGTGTGTAACTACGGTTTACATGGTTGCCTCCTTGAGTCTCGTGAATCGAATACTCAGGACAACCTGCGACAGCGAGGCGCACCAGGCTTTGTCGCTGCCGCCACCAAGCGCACCTCCTGCCCAGAGCGCACACCTGCTCTGGAGTCCACCGGAGAGGACGCACCAACCCCTGACCACGCTAGTGACCTCAGCAGGGTCACTCCTGGCCGAAACGCCGAGGGGCCCAGCGGGAGAGCCACTTCTAAACAGACACGCAGCAGCAAACAAACCCACGCACGCACGCACACGCGCACAGCACGCACAGCCGAACACCTGAAGGCTGCGGGGTTTAGTCCAGCGGCCCTCACAGCCTCACACGGCCACAGCTCAGCCTAACCAGCACGCGACGCCAGGGCAGACTATGCCTACGGGCAGCCACAAACGCGTCTGTGTTAGAGATCACAAGGGAGAGCTCGTGTGTGTGTGTGTGTGTGTATGTATCCCGGCACTGCGGGCGTGTGTGGGTCTTGTTTGACCAGGGTGCCGGTGCAGGGACGAGCGCGTGTCCTCCTAGTGGAGGGTGCACGTGCAGTCTTAACGCCTCCATCCCTCACACGCGCCGATGCCTGGGCTGTGCATCTGTGTGTCATCCGCCCATCCTCCCTCGCTGAGCACCGCCCCACCGCCCCCGCCCCACCGCCCCGCAGGTCGGGCCGCCCGAGTGGCACCCGGCGCCGCCGGCACTGCGCGCGGCGGCGGCGGAGGCGGCGGCGCTGGCCGAGTCACGCGGGCAGCGCATTGAGGCGCTGGGGCTGCGCTTCGCGTTCAGGTGCGGGCGGTGTGGCGGTGTGGCGGTGTGGCGGGCCGTGCGGTGCGTGGAAGGGACTGTCTGTCCCGGGGGAACACAGCTGGGTCCAGCGGCGGGTTCTATCACCAATCACCGTCAGGAAGGAGCCCGCCTGCCTGCTACTGCCTGCCTGCTACTGCCTGCCTGCCTGCCTGCCTGCTACTGCCTGCCTGCCTGCTACTGCCTGCCTGCCTGCTCCTGCCTGCCTGCCTGCTACTGCCTGCCTGCCTGCTACTGCCTGCCTGCCTGCTACTGCCTGCCTGCCTGCTACTGCCTGCCTGCTACTGCCTGCCTGCCTGCTACTGCCTGCTACTGCCTGCCTGCCTGTCTGCCTGCGCTGATGCGCTGATGTGCCGTCGGGAACAAACACTTCGCAAGTCTGGGGTTCCTCCAGTCTCCCCAATGAGATCGGTCGCAGCTGGCCTGCCGCCCTGCTCGGCCCTACTTCCAGGCAGCCCACTCAGCTACGACCACCCACACGTCCTCCCCGCCACGCCCAGTAACCCCCTCCCGCCCATCGACCACGCCCACCACACCCACCCACCACACCCACACCGACCACACCCACACCTACACACGCACGCCCCCCCCCTCCCACCACCTCGCCTGCAGGCAACCCGGCGTCGCCACCACGCTGGTCGGCATGACCACGCCCGAGATGGTGGCCCAGAACGTGGAGGCGGTGCTGTCGGCGCTGGACGACAAGGCGCCGGGCGCGGAGGAGGCGGACAAGCTGGTGGCGGAGCTGGAGGCGCTGTTTGTGGCGCGTGGCGTCAAGGACCTGACGTGGCCCTCGGGCCGCCCACTGCCCGCCGGGTACTGACGGATGAGGGAGGGTGCGCGGGCGGCGGGCGGCGGGAAGGGGCGGGACACGGTAGGATGGCGGGTGGAGGGAGGATGAGTGGGAGGAGGGAGGATGAGTGGGAGGAGGGGCGTGGGCGCGGATTCAGTTTGGCAGGTAGGGACGGAGCGGTGGGTGGGGGCAATGGAGCGAGGCGGGGTGGTCCCCGGACGTGGCGTGATCTTGGAGTTGTGTGATCGACGTTTGGAATGAAGAGGTCACAGGCAAGGCGCCCGGGCGTATTTTATTGCACTGAGTGCCAGTCGTTAACATGTGCAACTTTCAACGCAAATCGAGTCGTGTTGTCACACGCTGAGCCAACAACGGCGGTTGACACGCACAGGCCGCCACTCACTGCCATCGCCTGTGCAACTGCGCCAGCTTACCTCATATCTCCGCGATGTCACACACGTCATGTGCGTGTGCGTGCATGTGAAAGCAAGACACATTTGCAGCTCGCTTCCCTGGTGTGCACAACCACGGCCAACCGCCCAAGATACATCGGCCTCCACAGGCCACAGTCCACACGTCCAGTTTCTATATACCAGCCAGAAGTCCGGCGAACAAGCAAGTATAGGAAAGGATCGATGGATCATGCGCGTAGGGCCCTTTACTGTTGCCGTGTCACGACTCTTTCCGCCCATTCGTCGCATTTACGACATCGAGTCACCCACCATTAATACGGCATGTATGATTTTAATACTAACAACCAGCCATGCACGCCCAGCCTCCCTTTCGGAAGATATTTGAGGTGCCTCAACCACCGCTGGGGAAGCCTGGGGCACACCCGTTGTGCCCCGACCAGCGCCGCCCCCATCAGCCGACCTCGACGTCCAACTCTTCTATACATGTAGTTCTGATACCTTCCCAGCCTAGCGCGTCCCTAACTCACACGTTCTTCACAGTCGACGCATTCACAATTCCGTATAACGCTGCAGCGGGCCACGTTATCCACTTATCCCACGGCCCCGCCAAGTCCACGGGCGCCGCGACCAAAGTCCAGAGGCTGACAAAAATGGGTGTGATCAAAAATTCGAACACAAAATTGACAGGACATGCAAAAACCCAGCTGCAGTCCTGCAACCCCAAGTAATTTACGCAGCCACGGCTTTAAAAGCGAGGTCCATGTTCAGGGGCCCTGCTGTTGCTGTTGGCCCTCCGTCGGCAGCTCGTGATGCCGCCGGCTCGGCCCAGGCTGACAAACCTTCCAGCGCCACCCCCGCGCCCCGCACCCCCGCCGCCTCCGCCGCCACCAGCGCCGCACGCAGCTCCGCTGCCACCCGCTCTGCCTCAGCAGCGTCGCTACTGCTGCTACAGCTTCCGCTACTGCCATTGCTGCTGCTGCTGCTGCTACTGCCGCTGTTGTTGTCTGGGAGGCGCAGGGCTGAGGCCAGCACGGCGGCGGGGAGCGATCGGAAGGCGGAGGTGACAGCACGCAGCGCGGCGGTGCGGGCCTGTGTTGGGTTAGGTAGCACAAGGGGTAATCAAACAAACTTGAGTGTGAGTGTGTGTGTGTGTGTGTGTGTGTGTGTGTGTGTGTGTGTGTGTGTGTGTGTGTGTGCATGCGCATGCGATACACCATGCCGCACGGAGTAGGGGCAGGTGGTTGCGGTGGCCATGATGAGGCCAATGAGGCAATCAGTGGCCATCCCAGGTCAGCTCAACAGCCCAACAGCTCAACAGGCAAACAGATCGCGCTAACCTGTATCCGACACCGACATTGTGTTACCGACATGCGCTAGAATGCGAATGCGAAATGCGAAAGCGAGGCATGTTGCACAGCCCCGCTCCCCTGCTGTGCGTCTCGAGCCGCAACCCGGGACCGCGCCCTCACAGGTCACGCATCATTCCCAGTTCCCACCCACCTGCGGCGCCTTGGCGTTCAGGATGGACAGCAGCAGTGCCGAGGGCGGCGGCGGCGGCGGCGGCCGCCGCAGCTGGTGTTGGTGGCTGCAAGATCGCACTTCATGCGAGCGCGGCGTCGTCAGGCCGCCCGATGGGGTGGGGGGTGCCGCACCCGTACCCGTACCCGCACCCGCATTCGGGCGCGGGCCAGGGCCCGGCGCAGCGGCGGTGACGGCGGCGGCCGAAGGGGTGGTGGCGTCGGCCAGTGACCGGCGCAGCGACAGGAACGCCAGCCAGTCGCCGCGGGACAGCGCCGCCAGCACCTGTGTGTGTGCGTATGTGTGTGTGTGTTAGAGATCACAATCACAAGAGATCATCGTGTGTGTGTGTGTGTGCGTGTGTGTGTGTGTGTGTGTGTGTGTGTGCGGGTGTATGCTGTGCGTGTGCGGGGAGGGCGCGGGGTTGTAAGTACCAGCCCAAGCTAAACGGGGAAAGGGGGGGGGGGGTGAGCGGTGTTAGAAGGGCCAACGTGGGGCGCGGGGCTCTTGATGGGCTCTGGGTGGTGGGTGCGTGCCGCCCCAGCACCCGCCCATACGCCCCAGCGCCGTTGAGCATGCAGCAGGTGGCAACCCTAAAACCCTAAAACCCTAAGCCAGCTAGCTACCTGTACGGCAAAGCCCACGTGCCCGGTGCGAAGGTACGGCGCCAGGTGGGCGCTGCGCAGCAGGCTCAGCGTGTCGCCGCCGCCTGCCGCGCCGCGCCGGCCGCCGCCGCTCGCCCCCGCCGCCGCCGCCCCCGCCGCCGGCACGCAGGCAAAGAAGAGCACGTGGGCCGCGTAAAACTCCGCCGCGCGACCACTGGTGCTGGCGGTGCTACTGCTGGTGCTGCTACTGCTGGTACTGCGCGTCTCGCCATCTGGTGCTTGTGCTTCTGCTGCTTCTGCTGCTTCTGCTGCTTCTGCTGCTGTTGGCGCTTCGCCTGACTGCTGCTGTGGCGGCTGCTGCTGCTGCTGCGGCGGCTGGCAGGGGGGCTGGGCGGCCAGCGGATAGAGCTCCGACGTGAGCGCGTTGAGGCACTGAAGGCATGGGGGGAGGGAGGGAGCGACCGGGGGCGCCTGAGCTAGCTAGGCGAGTTACGGCAGGGCCACGCGCCTGAACGGAATCGCAGCAGCGCATCACCATAGCCGTGTGCCCCGCCTCTTGTCTGCCCCTTGCCCCCGGCCCCTCACACACACACACACACACGTTGCATGTGTAATCCCCACGGCACGTGCACTCCGTGCGTGCACTCCCGGGCTTCCCCAGTCCCCCCCCAAAAAACCCATTTCCACCGTCCTTGGGTGCACGTGTCACCCTGCCTGCTCTCCCTTCCCTCCCTCTTCTCCCCCCCCCCCGCCACCTCCACCGGAAACCCCAGCCAGCTACAGCCAACTACAGCCAGCTACAGCCAACTACCTTGAGCGCCTCCGACCAGCTGCCGGCGGCGCAGCACACATCTGCGGAAGCCTCGTAGACCTGTGCCCGCCGCAGTCACCGCCGCCGCGCCAGGGTTGGAGGGTTGGAGGGTTGGAGGGTTGCATGGGTTTGGGAGGAACGCGCGCGCGCGTGTGTGTATGTGTGTGTGTGTGTGTATGTAACTACGTTTTACAACGTTGCCTCCTTGAGTCTCGTGAATTGAGTACTCCGGACAACCTGTGGACGTGTGGGCGTGTGCGCCCACAGATGAGGCACATGTGGAGTGCACGGTGCCACGCACTCTGACCGCATCTCACGCTGGCACGCAGCAGCCCCAAGCAACACCCTCTTCGGCTTGACACTTCACACTTCACCACGCACCACACAACAGACCGCGCGCACGCGCACGCACACGCACACGCACGCACACTCAGTCACGCATTCACACGCAAACTCAGTCACGCACACGCACACGCACACGCACACGCACACACGCACACTTAGTCACGCAGTCGCACGCACACGCACACTCAGAAACACACTCAGTCACGCAGCCACCTCAGTCAGTCACACGCACGCCCACCTGCCGCGCCAGGTCGCCGCGCACGTACGCCGCCACCAGGCTCTCTCGCAGGGAGCGGAAGCGCCGCACGCAGCCGTCGACCTCGTCGGGCGCTGCGGTCGGGCGGCGGTCGGGCGGCGGTCGGGCGGCGGCGGTGGTGGTGGTGGTGGCAGAGGCGTGGAGGGGAACGATGTGGTGCAATGCGCGGTGTTCGTTAAGGCATTTGGGGGGGGGTGTGATTACCAGCCCAAACTAAACCAATCTAAAGGAGGGGGGGTTCCATGCATGTTAAATTAATGAAGAAGTAGTAGAAGTAGAGGGGGGAGGGGGAGGGGCTACAGCGTGCAGACGGAAGGTGGGCATGGGCATGGACATAGACAGCAGCAGCAGCAGTAGCAGCAGCAGCTGCAGCGGCTGCGTGTGCGTGTGCGCCACTCACTGGCTGTGCCTGCGCGCATGCGTTCCAGCAGCTCCTGCGCCCGCGGCGCCAGCTGCCGCCAGGCCAGCCTGCAGGCGTCCACGTCGCCCGCCTCGCCCACCAGCAGCGTGGGGCGAGGCGGGAGCGCGCGCCTGTGCGGCCATGCAGGCGAGCGGGCGAGCGGGCGGGGAGGGGTCCAGGTTTGAGGCGGAGGAGGTGGTCGTCGGGGGCCGGGGACCATGAAGGAAGGAGATAAAAGCATGGCTGGACGCGATGTCAGCCCAGGGAATCGCGGTGCTGATTCTGAGCTTCGCGGAACACCACGCAGCGTCCGTTTGCCATATTTGCGTTGCGATGGGAGAGCGAGCCGAGCCTGGAAGACCGATTCCGGTGTTGTATTTGACAGTGGTCAGGCATAGACACAGCCCAGAACTGTAGCTAAGGTAACTTTGTGAGCATATTGACCCTTGTGAGCCTCACCCTTTACTCGTCGGCTCAAACGCAGGCTGGAAGACAACGGGGCGCTGCATTTTTGGGCGCGCGCAGCTCCAGTATTATCATAAGCGGGCCGATCTGACTTGTGTCTACTTCTATAGCCAACAATACTTACGTTCGTAATTATCTATGCAGGGCCGACCATGCAGTGCTGTGTGCATGCCCCGACGGCACGCTGCCGGGCAGCCCTAGCCCTGGGCAGCCTGCCACATCGCGCCGCGGCATCCCGGGAGCGAAACCAAAACAAAACACACGCGGCACCCCCGTCTCTCGAGACCGTCGACCCCAGGCACACGCACTATTACCACGCGCTGTTCCTTGGCATGCGCTTCACCTGACAACCGCGGCCGGCATGGTCCTCTCCCCTAACACCAACCCCCGTGCTGGCAACGCAGATGTGTGGGGGGCTTCGGACACTACTGCCTACTGGGACCTCGCATTTTTGCCCCATGCCTGTTCCGTCAGCACACTCAGGTGACACGCCGACACGCGCCTTCCTGGCCGTCCATACCGACAGGCCAGACGCCGTCTCCGCCGAACCCCAGGAGCACAACCCCCTCCCGCTGTTCCGCTGGACATCGGCACTTCATAAACATTTGATAAACACCATCCATGGATGGCTATTCCGCCCACAAAGCTCCTCCGAATCCATCACGCCTTGGATCCGAATCCCGACTCCGGCGCAAAGGACAGGTAGCGAATCGCTGGCCGGCCCGCCGCCGCCACCGCCGCCGCCGCCGCCTGTAGGCATGGAAAAAAGGGGGCACAGCTCGGTCAGCACGAAGAAGGGCTGCTTAGGTGCGCCAACGTAGGCATGAAGGGCGGCGGTAGGCATTGGGCCGCCTCGCTCTCGCATTTCGCATCCACATTCTAGCGCATGTCGGTAAATTGGGAGCTCGGGGAACAACACGTGCCAGCCACGTGCCACATTGCCGCTCGCAGCCCCACAGCCCCTCGCTCGCATGGCGCGCTGCCGCCGTGCCCGCAGGACCCCCCGTGCCCCCCTTCAGAAATCAGAAGCCCCCAACCGCCCAGCCCCCCTGGCCGCACTTACCGCGGCGTGCCCCTCCGCGTGCCCGTGCCCGTGCCCGTGTGTGCGACCCTCCTGCCCCTGCCCCGGGCCCTGCCCGGCCCCGGCGGCGGCGTCAGCGGCTGCGGGCGCCTGGAAGGCCAGGAGCAGGTGCTTGCGTGCGGCGTGGGAGCCACGCGCCACCGCCTGTGTGTGTGTGTGTGTGTGTGTGTGTGTGTGTGTGGTAGCAAAAGAATTTATCAAACAAAAGTGTGTGTGTATGTGTGTGTGTGTGTGTGCGCGCGCGATGATGAAGATGGTCATGATTGGAGGAGTCGAATTGTTGCCAGCGTGCTGAGAGCCTGCCGAGGGCAATTACTGGCCGCCCCAGCAAACGCGGTTGCCGCCACTGCGCAGACAGGCTGGCATGGACATCTCCCACTCCCCGAGTCGGCACCCAAGGTCTTACGCGCGCTGTGGGGGGCGGCGCACGGCGCACAGTAAGCACACGTAAACAAACGCACGCAAACACGCCTGCATACGGTACACACCTTGAGAGACATGGGGTTGAGCGCGGTGGCCTCCGGCACCGGTCGCACCGTGAACTGTTGATTCGTGTGTGTTAGAGATCACAAGGGAGAGAACTATGAAAGACTTGTGCGTGCGAAGTGTGTGTGTGTGACAGGCAGGAGGAGGTGGGCGGCGGCAGGGCGCGGATTAGGCGCGCGCCAGCTACAGGTAATACTGCACAGTACGGCAGTACGGCAGTACGGCGCTCTTATGTACGGCCGAGCGGCAGCAGTACGCAGCCCCGGTACGCTGGATCATGCACGCCGCCCCCCCCCACACACACACATCGCCACATCCCGGTGGCACCTGTGCGTGGTACAGGCTGGGGTCTCCGGGGTACGCCATCATGTCCGCACCGAACTTGATGCCGCCCGTGAGCGTGAAGCTGCAGCGGGGTGGGGGGGGTGAGGTGGCGGGGGTAGTTCATTCCAGAAACCAGAAGCAAAACGACCAAGAGGGGGGAGGTGGGGGGGGGGATTGAGGCGAGGCAAGGCGGCAGTTGCAGTAGCAGTGGGAATAGCAGTAGCAGAAGCGAGTTGAGGCGGTGTGGTGGTGGCGGAGCAGAGATTGGATGGCACCCGAGGATGTGGCATGCGGGAAACAGCAACGGTAGGTGGAGTAGGTGGAGAAAGAGATGGGAGGCTGCAAGGACATGTAGCGAAGGGTAGCAGGTGGGCAGAGAGGGCACCCTTTGCGGCATACGGCAAAAGTACCCACCCACCCACTCCCACCCGCCTAGCCAGCCTCCCTCGCGCACGCACGCCCCCTCATTCGCTCACCCAGGCCCCCACTCCCACCCACTCCCACCCACTCCCACGCTCGCCATCCACCCTGGCCCCCAATCCCCCACCCACGCTCCCTCACCCACGCTCCCCCACCCACTCCCACCCACGCTCCCCCACCCACCCCTGCCGGTGCATGTCCGCGAACACGCGGTGACGCAGCACCTCCTCGGCCGTGGAGGGGTAGGACCAGTCCACGCGCGACACGCCTGCGAGTGCCGGGGGGCGGGGGCGCGTGCATGCGTGTGTGTGTGTGCGTGTGTGTGTGTGTGTGTGTGCATATTTAGAGTGTGTGTTGCACAAATCGAGATACACAGCGAGCCGCGAAGCACAAACGGTATAGGATGGCCCGGAGCAAGCACATTAAGATTGCGTGTGTGCTCAAAAGCGCTGCGCGTGTATTATTTATGTGTCGTGTGCGTGGCAGTGCGTGTGTGTCGCGAGGGAATGCGTCGTTTCGCGCGCGCGCGCCATGTTTTGGTGGGAGCACGGGCTGCTTAGCCGCATGGGGGCGCGTGCATGTATGCGTGCAAGGCGCCAGCATGGGGGCGCATGGGGGTGCGTGCATGCAACATGCATGCAACACGCGTGTACAGCCGGGCACGTGCCGGCTCCGCTGCAACCGACTGGTTGGGTCACCCCCCCACACCCTCCAACCGGCCGGCCGGCACCGATCCACCCCACCCCACACCCACAATGGACTACACGGACATCGGTAACGGCACGACTACTGTACCTGTGTGCCTGGCTACGCCTTCTCCTTCTAATCCCAATACGTCTGACCCCACCCCGCCACACACCTCCGTCGTGCGCCGCGCCGCTTGCGGGTGGTGGTGGTGGTGGTGGGTGCGAGCCCTGGGCCGGGCCCTGCCCTTTCCCATGCGATGTCTGGTGCGGCGGATGGCGCTGGGGCGGGTGCGCCTGCTGGCCCTGGCCCTGGCCCTCCGCCGCCTGTTCCCCATGCCCCCCCGCTGCTGCAGAACCGCCGCCGCCGCCGCCGCCGCCACCGCCGCCGCCACCGCCGCCGCCGCCGGCCCGCGCCGCCGCCGCGTCTGCCGCCGTCAGCGGCACCGTGTAGGTGCCGCCGCCCACCAGCGCCGCCCGCCACCCCGGCTCCGAGGCGTCTTCTTCTCCACCACCCACCTCTGCGTGCGGCCCCGGCCCCTGCCCCGGCCCCTGCCTCCCCTGCCCGTGGCCGTGGCCGTGGCCGTGGTGCGCATGTCCGTGTCCGTGATGCCCATGGCTGCGCCCATGTCCGTGCGGCACCTCCAGCCCCTCCATCGGCTCTCCACCCGACTCCTGCGTTGCCTGCTGCTTTCCCTGCTGCTGCCCTTGCTGCCCCTGCCCCTGCCCCTGGCCCTGCCCCTGATGCAGGTGGGGTTGGGGTTGGGGGTGGTGCTGCGGGTGCGGGTGCGGGGGTTGGTTCAGCCGCCGGCGCTTGGGCCCAAGCAGCGGCAGCCAGCGCCCGGTGTAGCCGGCCTGCGGGTCCCACTGCGAGTAGTACTCCTCGTACGCAGCCGCCCAGTCAGCCTCCGCCTGGCTGCGGCCCCGGGCACCGCCGCCGCCGCCGCCGCCGCCGTCGCGGCCTGCCGGCCCGGCGGCGGCGGCGGCGTGCCGCGCCGTGGCGGCTGCCGCTGCCGACGCGGCCGCGGCGGCGGCACGCACGGGCGCCGAGGTTTCAGGAAAGAGCTCGATCCAGCCTGGTGCATGAGATTCACAGGGGGGCAGGGGGAGGGGGTTTGCCGGGTTGTCTCCTCCTTCAGCCCACCAGCCCTCCAGCCCTGTATGACAGCTGCCTCATTACGCGATGCCCCCCAGACGCCCCTCTAGCTGCCCTCCAGCTTGCCTGTGCCGTCCCGGCCACGTCAGCGCCGGCTGCGCACCTCTGCACGCACGCACGCACGCACCTTCCCGCACCGCCAGCGTTACCTCATCCGCACTGAGCTCTAGCGGCAGGAAGTTGACCTCGTTCTGGTTCTTAAACTCTGCGGGGGCCGTGCAGACCAGATCGTTGACTAGCTGAGCGAGCTCTAGGTAAAGGCGTATTTGGGCGTGTGGGAGGATACGGCCGCCAGGCGCGCAACCCCCAACTCAAACCCCGTCTGGCTCCACCCTCCACCCCGCTGGCTCCACCTCAGCGGCCGCTTTATTGTTTGCCCTTCCCGCCCTCGACCACGCTGCGCCCATGACCTCCAAACTCCAGCCCCGATGCTTACGCGCGACGCAGCCTGCAAGGTTGCCCATAATTCGGTGCTGCTTGCGCAGCCGCATCGCCCCTGCAAGCCAGGGAGCATAGAGCGAACTAATGTGAGCCTGACACGAAATATTTATCGTATGCAGACAATTCGCACCATCTGCATCCCAGACATAGCCTTTGCTGCCCACAATAAAGCAGGCGATGGGCGTGTTCGCCACCATTACGAATAGAAGAGCTAAAGAAAACGTTGTTTGGACATTGAACTTAATCACGAAATATGTTATGTCAAGCAAGACGCTGGGAGCGCTCCGCAATTGCGTCCTCCATTGGACTTCGGCAGAAGGTTTGCTACGCAGCTCGCCTTTTGCGCTAGTTGTTTGTGCCCTTGAACATGTCATACGCGGCATTGTTTTGACCTTGTGGGCGTTAAGCAGCTCGTCCTCTTTGAGAATGTTGTCCAATTCTGCACCAAGTCCACAAAACTTCGGCAGCTCTGCTCGATACCACGGTATCCAGTCATTTAGTCAGCCGCTTCAGCCATGCCTAGGACGCAAGGGCCTTGGCGCCCTGCTGTCACGACGACGTGCGATTCCAGCGCCGAAAGCCTCCCAGTTTTCCGGCGAAAGGTTGGCAGCTCTGGGAGCGCTGTCGTCAAGGTTCAATGCTGACTCACAACTCGAGCGTCCTATGCCTTCCGATGCCTGCGGTCGGTCCCTTGCGTCGGCCACCCCACGCCCGTCGCCCCAGCCCCAGCCCCAGCCTCTCCTGGCGCGTCTATGGATGTCGCTATGCTCGGCAGCGGGCCTAGCCCTGCGTGTTATCTTTGCTGCGATCGCCATTTGGCTAGCTAGCTTGGCGCCGCGGCCGTCGCTCGCTGCAGCGTCGGCGGCGGTGTCAGCGCCGGCCGGGGAAGCGCGAGTTGCCCCCAGCAGCAGCAATGCGTCGTCGGCATCTTGCAGCGGCTCCGCTGCAGGTCATGCCGCGGCCGCACCTGCAGGCGGTGGCTTCGGCGCTCACTATGAGGCTGCTTATGAAGCCGGGGCCGAGTCCCTGGCCGCCCGGTGCGTAAGCGGGCAGGGCGCGGGGCCGTCAGGGGCCCCCGCCCCCATCGCAGCCAGGGACGCGCGGCGGGCGGCGCCCAACAGCAGCAGCAGCAGCAGCGGCAGTAGCAGCGGCAACGGCAGCGGCAGTAGCAGCGGCGGTGGTGCAGCCTGCTACAGCCCTGTGCTTGGGGAGCTGGCACTGACCTATGAGCCGGCGGCTTCGGGCGCCGCCGTGTTTCGTTCCACCGCCGCCCTCGGGAGCGGCGGTGGCCACAGCAGCCACAGCTCGTCGTCAGCGCGAGGCGCCAGCCACTACGGCCAGGGCTACGGCCATGGATCTAACGGCAGTAGCAGTAGCAGTAGCAGCAGTAGTAGTAGCACCTACGTCTACGGGTCCACGACGGGCTACGGCTCGCAGCAGGGGCTGCAGCCGTCGGCGGTGGTGCCGAGCGGGATCGGCAGTAGCAGCGGCTTGGGTGGCTCGGGCCGCACGGCATCAGCGGACGGCGGCGCAGCTGCGCCAACCGCCGCGGGCGCTGGAGGCGCCAGCGCCTCAGCCGCAGACAGCACCGGCGGCGGCGCCGCCGCCGCCGGCGGCAGCAGCTCGCCGCCGTCGTCGTCGCCGTCGTCACAGCCCTCCGCAGCGGCGGCGGCGGCGGCGCTGCCGCCGGGCGTGACGGCGGAGGACGTGGCGCTGGCGTCGGCGCTGGGGCTGGGCGTGGGCGAGGCGGCGGTGGTGCGGCTGTTTGAGCGCTGCCGGCCGTCTGTGGTCAACATCAGCGGGATGCGGGCGATGCAGGTGCGGGGGTGTGGGGGTGCGTGGCCGTGGGGTGCGTGGCCGTGGCGTGGGGGTGCGTGGGGGTGCGCGGGGTGTGGGGATGCGCGGGTTTGCGGGGATATGGGTGTGTGTGGGGGGGGGTGGCGTGGCCTTGGGGGGGGGGGGGTGTTGTGGCAGCGTGGGGATGGCATGGGGTTGGTGCAGGGTTCATGGGATGTGGGCGGGTAGGCAGGCGGGAGGGGAGGAGGTCTCTGGATGCAACGGGGTGGAAGCCGTCCGTTGCCGTTGCCGCCCCCGTCCCCGCCATTCGTACTCCTCTACTGTCACTCTAGCCGCCAGCTGCCACATGCCACGCGCTGACAACACCTGCACCAACGCATGCAACATGCAACATGCAACATGCAACAACACACATGCAACATGCAACACCAACACACGGCCCACACCTCCACAGACCTTCACCACGCTGGACCTGACCAAGGTGCCCACCGGCCAGGGCAGCGGCTTCATCTGGTGCGTGAGGGGGGGCGGGGCGGGGGGATGGGGGGGTTGTGGTTACCAGCCCAAACTAAACCAAACCCAATGCATAAGAGCGAGGAGGTGGGGGGGGGGGGTTAGCCACCCATGCGGACGGTGTGGATTAACAAGAAGATGAAGTGCCGATGTGACAGCACGTATACGCGGTCGATCAACTTTGAAATGCCGGGGGGTGGGGAGTGCTACGTGTAATGCCAGCTCTAAACCTGCCCATTCTAAACCGAAAACCATAGTAGCGAGTGAGGCACTGGGGGCGTCCATGCATCTAATAAGCAGAGTACTGGGGGAAGGGGCGGTAAATACCAGTAAATACCAGCCCCCCATCTCTGTTTGCTTCAATCGCGACACGCACGCGCGTATTCTATTCTCTCACACAATCACACTCGCTCAGCCCCACCCAACACACACACACACACAGTCTTTCACAGCTCTCTCCCTTATGATCTCTAACACACACACACACACATCACACGCACAAGTCTTTCATATGTTCACTCCCTTGTGAAATATTGACACACACGACGCAACCCAAACGCACACAGGGGCGACAAGGGCTGCGTGGTCACGGCGTACCACCTGGTCAAGGGCGCGGCCGAGGTCAAGGTCACACTGTACGACAACAGCAGCTACACCGCAAAGGTGTGACATATGTGTGGCATGTGTGTGATGTGTGTTTGTGTGTGACCACATGTGTGGGCAGGGCGTGGGGCGCATGCGGGAGGGGGCTTAATGCGCCACGCCTGTGTGTTGTGTTTCTCCCTTTCCCACCAACACAACTCCTAATGCTGTCTCGCAACCCCTACCTCCCAAGCCCCTCCACCTTGACTTCTCCTCAACGCCCCCCCTCGGCACTTCATTATTGATTAAACACCATCCATGGATGGCTACCCCCCCCCACCCCTTTCCCAACCTCCCTCCACCCCCAACCCCCCTCCGCCCCATGGATGGCCCCACCATCCCCCACCATCCTATGGATGGCTACCCCCCTCCCTCCAGGTTCTGGGCTACGACGCCGCAAAGGACATCGCCGTGCTGAAGCTGTCCGTGCCCAAGAGCAAGGTGCGGTGCGGTGCGGCTTCGTGTGGTATTGTGTGTGTGTGTGTGTGTGTGTGTGTGTGTGTGTGTGTGTGTGTGTTGGTAAACGGAAACGGAGAGGAATCCCCGCAATCGCTCGCAGTTACTGACGGATACGCACCGAATACTTCTTGGACGGTACCGCGTAGCCCCGGTAGTCATACTTACCCGCAGAAATAGCCTGGAACCCGTCGGGCGTTCGCGAAGCAAACCGACCCCGACATGCACCCATATGCTTGTGACATGCGCCTAAAAACGTTTACCCAGCACGCCTAATTCCCTGATTCCCGCCCGCTGTCCGTAGTCTCACCTACAGGCGGCAGAGGAAGCATAGGCAAAGGGCGGCAGCGCGAAAGTGTCACGGGCATGGCAAAGAAAAAGAGGCGGCAATGCTAACGGCGTGCAGCAAGCAAGCTAACTAGACACGCAGCCCGCCCAATCCCAACCCAGGAAACGGCTCTCCTCCCTAGTGGAGGAGAGGACGAGGCAGGGCAGGCGGCGCGCTTAAGACAACTCGGCGGAATGGGGCGCAGTGGCGGGCGCGGTTGCAGAGCTGCGGAACGTGCCAAAACCCCACGCAAAATCCCCGTTGTGTGTGTGTGTGTGTGTGTGATTTGACCTCGTGTGCGCGCGGCAATAGAGCGCGCGGGGGGTGGAGGTGTCCGCGGGGAGGGGGGTAGTTCATTCCAAACCCAAGCAAAACTCCCCGCGGGGGGGGGGGGGAGTCCGGGCATGATCAGTTAGGAGGGCGGGGAAAGGCTCGCCCGTCACACACCGCACACCACAGCCCACGCACTACTCCACACACCATCCGCCCACACCTAACACACCACACCCTCAGTCGCTCACCGCCCACAACGCACACTCGCCATACCACCCGCCGCCCGCCGCCGCCCCCCATATGCATTGGATTTGGTTTAGTTTGGGCTGGTAACCACAACCCCCCCCTCCGCCTGTCTACGCCTCCTCTCCTTAACCTACATGCATGGACGCCCTCATGGCCGCTTTTTGCTTTCTGGACTCCCCCTCCCCCTATCCTACCTCTACCCCGCCTGACCTAATTGCATGGAATCCCCTCTCCCCCGCATACACACACACAAATACACACAAACACACCGGCCAGCTGCGGGAGCTGCAGCCGGTGACGCCCGGCCCCGCCGCGGGGCTGCGTGTGGGGCAGTGCGTGTACGGCGTCGCCAACCCCTGGGGGCTGGGCCACACGCTCAGCCAGGTGCGTGGCGTGCCGTGGCGTGGCGTGGCGGGGCGGGGCGGGGCGGG
Source organism: Chlamydomonas schloesseri (assembly GCA_016834595.1). NCBI lineage: Eukaryota > Viridiplantae > Chlorophyta > Chlorophyceae > Chlamydomonadales > Chlamydomonadaceae > Chlamydomonas > Chlamydomonas schloesseri. Next base: position 893,543 of record JAEHOD010000019.1, on the reverse strand, counting down.
CCGTGCCGTGAGACACGTGTGTGAGATGGGCATTGGGGGGGGGCGAGGAAGGGCGGCATGAAAGCGCAGGAGGCGGCGTGAGCGGGTGTGACGGGGAGTCAGGGGACGAGTTGGGAGGCGTGTTCTTAGTGGGGCAGCGAATCATGGTAATGTGATTGACTGCTCAAAATGCAGTAGTAATCAACAAGCCCAACCTATCCCGCGTGTGGCCTAATGCGGCCACGGAGACCACTACTTACGCGGGTGCCACGCCGCATCGCAAACCACCCTCGTCGCCACCCACGCACCGCATCCGCTGGCCACACTCACTCTCTCATCAACCCAACACCACTCAGCCCCCGGTGCATTAACTTGAATGCATGGACCCCCCCCCCCCGTGCAACAACAGGGCCTGGTGAGCGGCCTGGGTTGCGAGCTGTCCGGCTGCGGCCTTCTGCCGCTCAAAGGTGTGCTCGCTCGCTGGCTTGCCGGGGATGGATAAGAAGCCGTAAACAATCCCCAGCCACACAACACACACACTCGCGCCAATCGCTGCAACACGTACCGGTATTGCGAGGCTCACTTGTATGTACCTGCGCTAGCCAGCCTACCGGTAGTACACCGTGGCGGCTGCTGTTTGTGGGCCGTTTGTTGGCCATGGAGCCACACACACCCCTTCTAAAAACGACTTGCTGCTGTTCACATTCGCAAACCTGGCTGCGGCTCCGCACCCACAGGCGTCATTGCGGCTAACACTGGCCTGGGCCCCGGCACCGACCCGGGCAGCAGCGGCGGCGTGCTGCTAGATAGCAAGGTGGGGAGAGAGAGAGAAAAGAGAGAGTGGCGGAGGGAGGCGCTGGGAAAGAGGGGTGGGGTGGGGGTCCGTTCGTGCTTGCTTGCCGATGAGTTGGTGGTGATGGGATGTCGTCGCCGGGGGCTTTGCGGGATGGAGGGTTTAGAGGGAAGCGGGTGCTGGAGGGGTGGGCGGAAGGGACGTGGGAAAGGCGCGGGGTTCGAAGGTAGGTCCCAGCACATAAGGCACCTCCCAAGCTCACCTGCGTTCTACCTCATTATCAAGCATTCTTTCGTTGATTTATGTCTTATCAAACATTGACCCAAACGACGCTGACTTGCACCTTGCCCCAACCACCCACCCACCCCCCACCGGGCCGGCAGGGCACGGTGGTTGGGATGTTGGTTTCCCCGCCCGCCAGCGGCGGCGGGGGTGGCGGCGGCGGCGGGCGAAGCTACGCCGTACCGCTGGACGCCGTACGAGGGCTGGTGGGCCAGATCCTGTCGTACGGTCGTACCGTACGGCCGGCGCTGGGCATCACGATGGCACCGCCGCAGGTACCGCAGTACGACAGCGGGATGGGGGTGGGGGAGGAAGGGTTATGGTGGGCGGGGGTCCGCGCGGTACATGGGCACGGCCGGATGGGCTTAGATCCGGTGGTGCTGCATCCGCGTGCCGCGCAACTGACGGCAACCGACGGCAACCAACAACAACCGACAGCAACCAACGGCGGCCCCGAGATCACGTGCCAGGCCGGCTAGCTGGGGGACGGCGCGCGGACCGAGGCTGATGAGGGGGGTTGCGGTTTATTTGGGGACACGCCGGCGACGATCGACATGGCTGCGCTGACTCAGATGGCGCACACACGGCGACGGCGACGGCGACGGCACCTTCTAGCCTTCTAACCTCCAGTCGACCAGCCATGCGCGCTAGCTACACTCGGAAGCCTGCTGCACGCTACACGCGGACGCCTGCTGCACGCTTCAATGGCGACACAGACACACATGGCGCCCGAGCCAAGCACACTGCGCACACTGACACAACCAACCGACCAACCAACCAACCCCCGTACTCTTCAAACTAACCCATCCCATCCCATCCCATGAATGGCTACCCCCTCCCCTTGACTTGACGTATACACGGATCACCTGAGCAACTACTTTCTTAGGCAGCAAACCTATTAAAACGGGGGTCGCCGTCGTCCGCCGGAGCCGACTACACCTTCTGGTCATCGGTACGCCTTCTGTGTCACATCGTCTGTCTACATCTCCTCCTTCATTAATTTAACATGCATGGAATCCCCTCCCCCTTCCCTCGTCATAAATTAACATGCATGGCTACCCCCTCCTCTTTCCCCCCCCCCCAGGTGTTGGAGCGTGTGGGTGTGGAGGGCGTGCTGGTGCTGGAGGTGCCGCCGGGCTCGCCCGCACACGCGGCCGGGCTGAGGCCCACGCACCGAGGTGGGTGGACTGGGTGGACTGGTGGGTTTTAACTGGTGGTTGGTGGCCGTTTGGGGTTGGCTATCAAGGGTTGGGCGTTGACTGGTGACTGGTGGCTGGTGGTTGGTGGCTGGTGGCGATGAGCAAAGCTGGAACAGGAAGCTTCCGGTGCGGCGGCGGGGTGCAGCGGGGTGGTGTGGTGTGGGGGTAGTTCATTCCAGAAACCAAAGCGACCACGCACTGCAACCCAAAAACCCAGAACCGCGGAAGCGCTTGGGTACGTGGGATCGTGGCGTGTGGGCGTGGGCGCATGGCGTCATGGCAGCTGCATGCACGTGCACATGCCACGTGTCCTGATTAATACTGGACCCCCCCCCCGCGCGCGTGCGCATGTCCACTGAACTGCATGCGCCGGTGCACACAACGACAATCCACCGAGCCCGGCACCAGCTCGAAGCATGGCGATATAATGCTGCTGCTCTCTCTCTCTCTCTTTGGATTGCTCTCCTCTGCACTGCTCTGTTACTGATTTCTCACCGGCGCTCCCGCTCTTGCTCTCGCTCTCGCTCTCGCTCTCGCTCACGCCCACACAACGCGGGTGGTGCCGCCACCGGTCGCAGACATATTCGGTGACCTGGTGCTGGGGGACGTGGTGGTGGGGCTGGACGGCAAGCCCGTGCGCACCGCGTCCGACCTGTACGACATCCTGGTGAGGGAGGGAGGGGTGGGGACTGGGGAGGGAGGGAGGGAGGGAGTAGTGCGGGGGTAGTGAGGGGGTTGTGGGGGGGGTTGTGAGGGGGTTGTGAGGGGGGAGCGAGGGGGGAGCGAGGGGGTTGTGATGGGGGTGGGGAAGCCGGGTGTAAGGGGAGGGTGGGGGAGTCGTCAGGGGGGTGGGGGGGCCCTACGTACCAACCCAACCGCCAACCAACCCGCCCGCAATGCAGGACGAGCACCGCGTGGGTGACCGCATAAAGCTGGACGTGCTGCGGGACGGCAAGGCCACCGGCCTGACCGTGACTCTCGGCGAGCGAGTCCTGGGCGGCTCGGAGGAGTGATATTCGCTCTGTGCTGGGCTGGGCTGAGCTGAGCTGCTGGTGTGTTAGTTGGTGTGAGGCGGGTGTGGTTGATAATGGTTGGCTGGTTTCTGAAGCTTGCATGACACCGGGACGGGGGTTATTATGCGGGCGGTGCTGGTTGGTGGCGGAGCGATGTGACGTGCAAGGTGATGGCATGGGGCGGGGCGGGGCAAGGGGGGGTAGCCATCCATGGATGGTGTTTAATCAATCGGCCGACCCACTAGAGCTGGTGGAGCATGAGCATTTACAGCAAGCAAAACGTGCTTCCCATTTTCAACACCCCCGCAGCCGCACATCCGACACACCCGCTGCGCGCGTGGCCGGTGTACATTAGGGTGGTTAACCTCCAGGTCCCAGCAGCCAAGCCGGCAACGAATCAAGGCAATCAGATGCCCATACGTGACATATTGGCTCATATGAGCTAACCTGCCGTGCTCAATCATCAGTTGCTGTGCATGACATTCGGTTACAAGGCCGAGTGGGCGCTCCACGGCAACCAAACACGGCCCCTCTCTAATAACGTGTACTTCTGCAACTGGGATATGTACTATTTGGTTTCAATTCTGTCACACTGTAAGTTACAGTTTAATGCGTACTTTCAGCCTCTTCTGCGCCGCTCGATGAAATATGGCTTCAACTCGGTGTCTATTATCGAAAATGCTCATTTTCGTGGTGACAGCGGTGCTTGCAATACGCGTGGTGGACGCGCAAGAAGTGGATTGTGGCCCCGGTCGGCAGCGCCTGGCAAGCGCAGTTAGTGGCAGTGCTGACTCTCCTAAGCAGATACAAAACATAGCGGATACATGCGTACCTTGCCTGCGAAACACGTTCCGCGGCGAGAACGCGACATCATGTGCGAGGTGGGTCGCTTTGCCTGAACGAAGCCCCCCGCTGCTGCTCACGCGACTCGGATCACACTGCCGACCTTGGTTCTTCACTTCAGCAAACGCGGCCCTCAAGGCTGCCTCACGTCGCGGCACACACTGATGTAATTACCAACCCCCGGTTGCAGTGTGCCCCGTGTGCGGCGGCACCCACTACCTGCTGACTCCCCCCCTAAGGCCCCGAGCTACCTCCGCACCATTCATTCCCACTCCATTCCCACTCCTCCTCGCACGCGGGTCACCCCTTATAATCATATCAGGTGCCCCAACGGCACCACCTCCTACCTCGGCGCGACCACCTGCACCGCCTGCGGCCCGGGGCGCATCATCAGCAGCGCCGCATACAGCGTAGGCCTGTCTGGCTTCGAATGGGACTACTACGGCTGGTCGCAGTCCCCCGCCGACTGCTACGACTGCCCCGCGGGCACATTCTCAAACAGCACCGGCGCCACCGCCTGCCAGACCTGCCCCGTCGGCTACTACGCGCCCTCACCGCGGGCCACCCAGTGCCAGCTGTGCCCGGCCGGCCGCTTCTCGGCGGACTCGCGGAGCTGCGCGCCCTGCTCCACAGGTGCGTCGTAGCCAGGGGTGTAACTCGCGATTGCTGCTAGCTAGAAGCAATAATGCCATCCCACTACCGACCACTACCGACCACTACCGACCACCACAGATACTTATAATCCCTGGCCGGGGCAAACCAAGTGCCTGAGGTGTCCCTTCACCTTCACCACGCCCCCCGAGGGCGGCGCCACGGCCTGCTCGCCGTGCCCCGTGGGGTACTTCACATCGAACACGCCAGGCGCCAGCTACGGCAAATGCTACCAATGCCCTCGCAACACCTACAACGATGAGCTAGGGTACTCGGGCCCCTCCTGCAAGGCCTGCCCGCTTGGCTACGTCTCACCGCCCGGGTCTGCCAGCTTTGCGAATTGCACCGTGTGCGGCCCTGGTCGGATCCTGTTGGACGACTACGAGGCGCGGTACAGGTGCGCCATCGGCCTGTGATGACGACGCATGTGCTACATGTGCATGTGCCTGCGTGTGCATGTGCACGTATGCAACCGCAAGCACGCACCGTGCGCACTGCGCACTGCGCAGCACGCGGCGCATGCACGCAGCACACGCACGCAGTATGTTAGTATACCGCACGCACGCACGCACGCATACGTAAGTGTGACAATCTCACACACTGTCCGCCGCAGACAGGCACTTAATGCCGTAGTAACGGCGCACGCCGGCCCTGTCACTCGGTCCTGGTGCCACTGCGTGCTGCTGACACACACGTTCGTTCGTTGGTGCAGGCCCGACTACCTGCAGTGCCTTGCCTGCCCCGCCAACACCTACAACCCCGATGCCGGGCTCCGCGGCTCTGTCTGCCCCTCCTGCCCACGAGGCACCACCTCGCCGCCCGGCTCGCCGAGCTGCACCCTGTGCGCCGCCGGGCGCTTCGTCTTTGACGACTGGGACTCCCGATACCAGTCCGGTTACATGCAGTGTATCGCCTGCCCCGCCAACACATACAACCCGGAGCCGGGCTTGCAGGCGGCTACCTGCAGCCCGTGCCCCGCCGGCTCCGTCTCGGCGCCGGGTACCGCCGCGGGCTGCACTCCCTGCTCTCCGGGCTCCTTCTATGACAACAGCACCAGCAGCAGCGGCTCGCTGACGCGTGGGCAGTGCGTGCGCTGCCCGGCGGGCAGCTACGCTTCCTCACCTGGTACCGTGGGCGGCTGCACCTCCTGCCCGGACGGCCTCACCTCTCGGGAAGGTGCGCCCGACACATGTCGCTGAACGTTTCGTTTCTGCTGTTCGTGTGGATCTGCAGAGTACAGACACGACTGAAAGACTCATCTCACGGCCCCTCCCCCGATCCACCCATGTCGTCTGGGTTTGCCGCCCGTAGTCTCACGTGTCGTAGCTCAACCCGAATTCAACTTGACTACACATCTGAGCGAGGTCCCTTGCCAGGACTAGACACACCCTGGATGTCCTTTGTTGCTGGACACACACCTCGCTGCCGCTCCTGCCGCACCGCACTGCATGCAGGCGCCAGCTCCGCTGAGGACTGCGTGGCGTGTCCACGGGGCACGTACCGTGTGTCATTCTCCCCGGCCAACACCCTCCTCGTCACCCCGCCCAGAGGTGGAGGTGCGTTAGGCGCGAGGCTTACGTTGTCGCCGCACTCACCCAAGCGCCATGCATGCCAATCATCGCGCGCAGCAATTGCATCCCCGCAGTAGAGTCGCTCACCCTATAATCCGCCCAATTCCACCTCCTGTCAACTGCACTCCAGTCCCCGCTTCCCTATGATCCCACCCCCGCGACCGCTGCATTGGGTTTGGTTTAGTTTGGGCTGGTAACCACACACACCCTCCGACCGCTGCAAGCCAGCCAGCCCTGCCCAGCTCAACCCCCCTTTCCCCTTCCCGCACTCTCCGCTCTCCTCGCCCTTCGTGGTCACGGCACACAGACCCGCAGGGGCGCTGCCAGGCGTGCCCGGCCAACACGTTCTCCAACACGACCGGCGGCACGGGGCTGGGCGCCTGCCAGGCCTGCCCGCCCGGGCACACGGCGCCTTCGGGGTCCACCTCCGCGGCAGCCTGCACGCCCTGTCCCGCGGGCCGCTACGTGGACAGCGGCGGCTCGGGGGGTTGCAACGCGTGTCCGGCGGGCACGTTCGGCCCGGCACCCAAAGCCACGTCGTGCCAGGTGCGTGGCAGGATGTGTACGGCAGTACGGTATGTGTGGGGGGTGGGTGGGTGGGAGAGGGGCGCATGGGACACGGTACGGGTGATGTACAGTACAGCAGTACTGTTACAGGACAAGGACCCCAACACATTCGCACACCGCGAATTTGTCACCGTATCCTCATGTTAACACACACCGCAATTTGAGGCTGGCTGGGAGGTCGCCACAGCTAGAACAGAGTGCCCACGGCCTCCCTCCCCTCCATCCCCTCGCTTCCTCCCGCCACGCCTCCCGCCCCGGGGTGGGTCAGTGACTCGGCTTCGCAACCCCCCCCCCCGCCCGCCCTACCTCTGCCGTGCCTTCCCACAGGACTGCCCGGTGGGCAGCACCAGCACCACGCCCGGCTCCACCACCTGCACCCCCTGCGGTGACCTGGAGGGCGCCCTCCGCCCGCCGCAGCCCTACGGCGCCGCCGCCGCAGCCAAGCCCGCCGGCTGCGCGCCCTGCGCCGGGGGGCAGCTCATGGCCGCCGGCGCCTTCACCTGCCCGCGCGGGCAGGGCCGCCTGGGCGGCTGCGAGCCGTGGCAGCCGTGCGAGGTGTGCCCCGCGGGCGCCTACGCCACGGCCACGGCCGACATGCTGTGGGACGTGTGCCGCGCGTGCCCCGCCGGCAGCTACTGCAACACCACCGGCGCCGCGTCCTGCGCGGCGTGTGCGCCAGGCACCACCACCAGCAGCGCGGGGGCCACGGCGTGTGTGCCGTGCCCGGCCGGCACGTACGGCGTGGCTGTCATGGGCACGGTGGCGGGCGCGGAGGTTGCGACCGGCGCCGCCTGTGTGCCCTGCCCGCCAGGCAGCTACGGCGGCAGCGAGGGCGTGGCGGGCGCGGGCGGCTGCGCCTCCTGCCCTGCCGGCCGCACCCACTTCCTCCGCGGCCGGACCAGCGCCTCGGATTGCAGCGTGCCGCTGTTCGGAGGCGGCACTGCCGATGGCGGCGGCGGCGACGGCGGCGGAGACAGCGGCGGAGACGGCGGTGCTTCGGGGGCTGGCAACCGGACCGCCAGCAGCAGCAGCGTCCGCATGCGGGAGTCGGTGTCTTGGGTTCAGACCGTGACCACGGTGGCCGGGGGCACTGTGCTGTACGTGCGAAACGACCGCGCGACGGCGGGTCGCGAACTGGACGTGCCCGTGAACGGCGGCGAGGTGGACACCGCGGGCGCGGCACTGGGTTACACCTCAAACACGGAGACCTTCAAGAGCGTGCCCGGCAACGTCGACGGCCGCGTGACGGTACGGCAGTTGAGCCCGGCGGTGCCGACCGGCGTCACGTCGTACCGGCTCTTCCGCCTGGCGGAAGGTGGGTTGGGATTCTTCCGGAGGAAAGGGGGGAAAGGGAAGGCACCGAGTCCCGCTGGGAAAGCAGCTACGCTGCGTGGAGGGGCAGGAGCCGAGGATGCGAGCTACTCAGTCCTCGCCACCGTAGCTATGGCAAGGAGGAGGGGGCGGTGTTTCCAATATTCCCACTTCCACGGAAACCAAGGGTGACGGGGCCGGGTCGGTGCTGTGCGGGTAATACACTTGGGTTTCGGCACGCTGCGTGTGCCGTGTCGTTTGGGGTTTGGTGCCTGCTCCGCCTGCTGGCTTGCCAGGGGGATGCACCCCTCACATGCTTGATCAGATCGTGTCGCGCGTTCCGATGCCACATGCTGAACCTGCCCCAGCACGAACCACCACCACGCCTCCCCCGCGAGGTGGGTCCGCTCGACCTGCACGTCCGTGCCTCGCCGGGTCTGTGCTCAGGGGCTCTGGCGGCGGGCCCTGTGGTCGGCCCACGGCCGCAACAGCCACCGGCGAGTTCCTCCTCGTCTCCGGGCGCCGCAGCCATCTACGTCTTGTCCGTGGCGTACAGCGACGGAGCTTACGTGACCTGCCGCGTGGCGGGACCGGCGCCGCCGACCGGGTCGGATGCTGATGCCGCGGGCGGTCGCGACGGCGCGGCGGGGGCAGCGGGTGCGAGTACAAGGGCTGCCGGGTTGCGCCTGGTGTGTGTACGGACTTGGGAGTCCCAACAGAGTGGCGGATTGGATGGGTCGTCGGGCAGTAGCGAAGTCGTGGAGAGCCTGACGCTGACCGCGGTCTGAGTCGGGGCAGGGAGAGCCACAGACCTAAGGTCCGTGATGCCATTGCCGTGGTGGCGCAGGGATTTGGGTTGGCGTTGGGGAGCTCGTGGCACTAGCCGCTATCGTAGGTTTCTCCCTGCGGCAGGCACTTGCCCCCAGCAGCCTTGTGTGGATGGTTGCGCGCCAGTGCGCATGGTGTGTGATTGATTGGATGACACGTACGCGTTGTCTGGGAGGTGAGGCGTTTCGGAACCTTCGGCTCAGACTAGTACACGTGGTGTGGGCTCAGCGGCTCAGCCCACTTTTCCCCGCATAGGAGGACCACCTTTCTTGTCGGATGACACGTATGAAGCGAAGGAGCCGACATGCGCTCGAAGGAGCCGACATGCCTAGAATGCGAATGCGAAATGCAGCCCAGGCAGGAAGGTCGCCGGCTGTTTGCAGTGTAAGTATCTCGTAAATGTCTTTTGGGCCGGCGCATCTACATAGCGCAGGTGACCTCTCCCGGTGGCCTCTCCCGCTGCATCTACATTCGGAGGAGTTTCCCTAGGGACAAAGGCCCCAAACGGCTGTTGGCTAATCACACAGTGCCGTTGCGAGGGGCGACAGGGTGAGTTACAAGCGGCCTGGCCGCCTGGGTGCCGCGGGGGGACGTGCGCACTGTGAGACTGAGGAAGGGCGCAGCAGTTGCACGAGCAGCACGGCTCGCAGCATGTCAAGCGCGCGCAAGGAGGAGAGGGGACTGGAGGTAATTAATTGCGCTCACGTGTGTGCAAAACAGCGGTGTCGTATCAGGTCAGGACGAAAGCATCGGCGATTTGAAGTCCTTTTTTTTGCTGGACGCCGCCTCTTAAAAAGTTAAAAGGCCGTTTATGCAGGGTGGAGAATGCGCCAGCCCAAGCATGTGTGGCGTCTTGGAACTGCGTTGTGCACATGAAGGAGTCGGGTAACGCGGGGACGTGGCACGCACGCGCCGCAATACACACACAGTCGAAGTACGTCCGCCAAAGTCCAGGTTAGGTCGTCGTCCCCACCAAAGCGGGTGCATTTCTTTAAACATTGTTTAATAAACATGTACTATTCAAGAAAAATGACGGTGTGACGCGTTGCTGCTCAATAGCGGGGAGCCAATGGCACAAAACGCGGAGGACCATGCTCAGTGGGCACCGGAGGCAATGGAGTGGAATCCTGTTACCATGGAAGCCAACACCAGTCCTCGCTTGGGGCCTGCTCAGAGTTTAGCGCCTAAGCGAAGGAAAGGGTCGGCCTCCTTCTGCCAGGCGCCCGAATGCCGGAAGGATCTGTCCGATGACAAGCCTTATTTCAGGTAATTACGGCAGCAGTGATTTCTTAGCGACAAACGTTTGCTGTCACAGGACCGGTTGATGTAACAGAGTCGAGTTTCTCTGGGTGTGGCTGATGCCTTCTTGTACCTTGTAGGCGGCATCAAATTTGCCATGTTCATATGAGGTCGCCGTGCGTTGTGGTCAATGGTAAGGACGACGGAGCGCGGTCCTCTCTGTTTCTGCGCGTCCTGCATCCCTTGTGCCCGAGGAGCAGTATATTACAAACTGTAGGATCCGATTAAATCGGTTACACGCATGCGGCGCTGCGGCGCGGGCCCGCCCCCACACAGGCGTCTCCATGCGATATTGTCAGCAGTGTGGCCATTTCGAGTCGCTGGATGTCTTCGTTGGAGCGAATCGGTGAGAGCGGCGCATTCGCTCGCGGTCGCGGTCACTTCCGGCAGGGAAAGTGCGGAGCAGGGGGGACCAGTTGGGTGCCGCGGTTTTTGGGCGTGCGGCCTGTGTCGCCTGCGAACCCCTTCGAAGCCCCAACCTTCCCCTCTTTAAGCTCGCCGCAATCCAAATTGACAGGAGCTGCACCATGTCTTTGAACCGCCGCTCGGCGATAGCGAAGGCCGCCAAGGCGAAGAACCGCCGCGCGCGCGGCGACCAGCGCGTGCTGCGCGACCTGAGCAGCGAGGAGCCGGAGCCGGAGCCGGAGGGCCCATCTTCCGGCAGCTCCGACCACGACCACGAACCCGACCACGAACCCGACCGGAGCGCAGGCGGCAAGGGCGATGCGGCGGACGGGGCCCCGGGTGGGAAGCGCGGCAGCGCAGAGGCCGAGGTGCTGGGGCAAGGGGGGCGTGGGCGCAACGGCAGCCAGGGGCAGCAGGGCCAGTGGCAGGGCCTACAGCGGTCGGCCTCGGCCTCGGTCAACGCCCACGTGCGCGACGTTGACCAGTCGGAAGACGGCAACAGCACGCCGGAGCTGCAGCTTCAGGCGCAGCAGCGGCGGTCGTACAAGCACCAGCCGGCGCGGCAGGGGCGGCAGGCGCGGACCAAGTCGCTTGAGCCGGCGGCAGAGCAGGTGCAGGTGCGGGCGGCGTGCGTGTGTGCGTGCGTCGCGTGTAAAAGCGTCAACTGAAGGAAATGCGCGGACATGACTCCTTCATCCTCTTGTGTGCGTGTCACGTTTTGTGGTGTTGTCTGCTTACGCATGCGTACGCCCCCCCCCTCCCGTCCCTTCCCTCCCTTACACACAGGCGTTTGAGCTAAACCTGAGCCTACCCCCGGACCAAGACCCCCTGGTGCTGCCTCCGACCACGGCCGGCGCCGGCACTGACGTGACGCTGTTGGCGCCCACGACTGGCGCTGACGTGGCGCTAGTGCGGCTGGCAGGGCCGGGGTCGGCGGCGGCGGCGGCGGCGGCGGCGGCGGCGGCTTCAGCAGGCGTTGGCGGCGGGGCTGGCGGCGGGCTGTCGGCGCTGCAACAGATGATGATGCTGGGACAGCATCAGCATCAGCAGCTGCAGCTGCAGCTGCAGCAGCAACAGCTACAGCCGTTCCTGCAGCCACACCACCAGCAGCAGCAGCAACTACCGATTCCTGAAATGCTGCGGCGGCCGGATCCGCCGGCGCCGCCGCCGCCGCAGCAGCAGCAGCAGCAGCATCGGATGCAGCACCAACAATTCCTAGCGGACCTGGGTCTGGCGAGCGCCGACGGATACGGCGGTGGTGGCTCCGCCGCCCCGTTCCGGCCCGGTGTGGTGGGTCTGGGCCGGACCGCTTCGGCCACGGTCGCAGAGCGCGCAGGCGGCGGTTACGGCCGCTTCGGGGGCTTTGCTGCCGCGCTGCCCGATGGCGGCAGCAGCAGCGGCGCCAGCGCCTTTGGCAACTTTGACAGCGGCGGCGGCGGCGCCGGCGGCTTTGGCACTGGGTGCGGCGCTGGGTTCCCTGGCTATGGCCTTGGCGGTGGCGGCAGCGGCGGCGGTGGTGCTGCTTTAAACCTGCAGCGATCGGCGTCAGCCGCGTATGTGCCGAACCACATGGGCCCCAGCCAGCGCGCGGGCTCCGTCATTGGCCTGGGCCTCACAGCCGCGGCAACGGCTTCCACTGTTAGCGGCCTCACTGCCGCGGCAACGGCTTCCACTGTTAGCGGCGGCGGCGGCGCCGTCGGCGGCGGCGCCGGCTCTCGCCGGGTGCCGTTGTTCAGCTCGGCTGCGACGCCCGTTGTGGTTGGGTCGCTCAACACCGTGCTGCCCACCATCCGCGACCCGGGTTTGGAGCTGCAGCTGCAGGACATCCTGCAGTCGGCGCGGCTAGACGCTGGAGGGCCGGGCTGGTTCTCTGGCGGCGGCGGCGGCGGCGGCGGCGACGGCGGCGGCGGCGGCGCCGCAGCGCTGGGGTTGCACCAGGGAGCAGCAGCCCCGGGCCCGGGCGCGGGCTTGCCCATGTTCGGCTCGAGTCCAGGCTTGGGAGGCCGCGTGAGCCCAGCGATGCGCGTCTCTGTCGGTGGGGGAGGTGGCAGCACGTCGGGTTTGCGCAGCGGCTGCAGCGACGGTCATCAGAGCAGTGGCGGGATGTACGGCTCAGGTGGCGCAGCCGCCGCCAGTGCCGGCGGCGGCGGCGGTGGCGGTGGCGGTGGCGGCGCGGTTGCAACGGATGTCAGCGTAGGTCCCGGCAGCAGCGCCGCCAGCGGGGACCTTCCATCTGCTGGCGGCGGCAGTAGCAACACCCTGCTGACAGCGATGCAGTACATGCAACAGCCGCGTCAGCTACAGCCTATGCAGCCGCAGCAGCACGCCCACTACGGCGGCGGCGGCGGCGGCATTGGCGGCGGCGCCGCGGCGGCGCTGGCGGCGGCGGAGGCGGCGCAGCAGCGGCAGCTGCTGGCGGAGCAGCAGGCCCTGCTTGCGCAGCTCAGGGCCGCTGGCGGCGGCGGCGGCGGCGGCGCTGCAGGTGCAGTTACTGCTGCTGCCGCTGCTACTGCCGGCGGCGGCGGCCAGGCAGGCATGCTGCGGCTGGAGCGGCCGGTGCACTACCGGGCTGGAGAGGTGAGCCGGCGGCTTTTCTTGGCTAGGGGGCGTGTGGGGCCAGACGTTTTGTTCGTTGCGGCTTGTGGTTGTGGTGATGCTGGTTGTGCCAGGCACGTGCGCACGAAGGCTCGACTGTACGGTGGCAGCCTCGGGGTGTGCATGAGCAGGGCAGGGTCGCGACGACGTTCACGGGATGGCGAGTCAGCGAGTGCGGCCGGCAACAACAGCACACCGCATTGCGCTCCTGCCCTACACTTATCCCTCGCGTGCCAACGTTGTCATATGCTGCCGCTGATCGCTAACTTGTTGTACCCTGTTGCCAAGCACAACGCCGCCTGGCCCCCCACCCCACGTCCCGTTCTACGTCTACCTCGTCATTAACTTGAATGCATGGAACCCACACACACACGCACGCACGCAGTGTCGACCCTTTCCCTTGTGCTTTTCTAACACACACGCACGCAGCCGGACGGGCTGGTCCGCATCGCCCTCAAGCTCACCTCCCGCTCACCCGAGGAGCTGGACCCGGGCACGGTGGCGTCGCTGCGCAAGCTGCTGTCCGTGTACGACAAGCTGCAGGTACGGCGGTACGGTGTTACGGGTGCGCGTGTCGTGATAACCAAAGTGTGTACGGCTGTGCGGTTATAACCTTAACCGTGTACGACCGGTTTTAGCAGTCGTGTTACATTTCGCGTGCGCACACCAAAGTTGGAAATCCGGCAGCGTGGCATGTTGGCCCGGCGGTCATGGGGAAGGGGGGAAGCAGGGGGAGATACTGGATACCGTATTGTGGATAAGAGGTCGCTGGGTAGGAAGAGGAGGTGGGGGAGGGGGAGAGGGAGGAGGAGGAGGCTAGGGCCGCTGCTGCTGCGGGCGCGTCACGGCCACGGCGGCGGCGGCGGCGGCGCTGGGGTGCCCGACGCTGCGGGTGTGGCGTGCGCCGTGTGGTGTGGCTCTTCCACCTTCATTTGCGCCCTGACTCCATCCAGACGCGGCATTGCCCCGCCTGCACGCCCGCCTCGCTTCGCTCCACTCCCCGCCGTGCAGCACATACAAGGCTACGTGCGGCCGGGGTGCACGCAGCTTGTGCTGGATGCGCACTTGCTGGCAGACACAGTAGGGGCTGCTGCCGTGGTGGTGGCGGCGGCAGGAGGAGGCGGAGGCGGAGCGCCGCACCCGCCGCCGCAGCAGGCGCCGCCCGTAAATGCGTGGCGGCAGCAGCTGCAAGCGCAGAACCAGCACCACCAGCAACAGCAACAGCAACAGCAACAGCAGCAGCAACAACAGCACCAACACTTTCCTCATCAGAACACGCAGTCTCACATCATGGCTCCCGCCACCGATACATCCTCCGTGTGCGTCTCCTTCGAGGATCCAAGCACAGCCTCGTCCGAGTTTGGATCCGGCAGCGTGTCAGCGAGGCAGCGTGTATTACGGCAATCCGAATCCGGATCCAGATCCAGATCCAGGTCAGGCCTGTCCGTGCTGCTGGCCGCGTCACTGGATGGATTCGACAAGGCCTGCGACGGCGGATCCAAATCCGGGCGGGCCTCCATGGACGGCGGCCTGGCCACCGGTGGGCTGGATCCTGGATCTGGGCTGGAATTGGGAGGTGCCGCCAGCGGCGGCGGCGGCGCCGCGCATGATTCGGCCGAGCCTTACGCCTGGAGCTGTGGGGGCGTGGAGGCAACGTGTGCGGGCGGGCTCCTGGAGCGCGAGGAGGTAAGGGGGCGGACGGGTTGGCGGCGGCGCGTGTGTGCGTGTGTGCGTGTGTGCGCGTGCGCGTGCGTGTGCGCGTGTGCATGATTCTGCTGCTGCTGTGTTGCCGTGTACCATAGTTGACGGAGGTTATCATGTGTGGCCTGCGGCTGCGATTTGCCCCTCGCCCTGCGCTTCCCCTCGTGACCCCTGCGCTTCCTCTCTTCACCCCCCTGCAAGTGTGCGGTGCACCGGGTACTGCCGCGGGGGGAACCCCTGGCGTCCATCACGTGACCGTGACCGCTTGCGTGTGTTTGCTGCGGCGTGGCCCAAACGCAGGTGCTGCAGGTGCTGCGCACGATCGCGGACGCCAATGACTCGGACCTGGTGCTGCAGCTCGGAGACCTGGTGCGTGCGCGCCCACTACCTAGTTATAGTTATCGGCCCACCACCTAGTTATAGTTATCGGCCTACTACCTGGTTATAGTTATCGGCCTGCTACCTGGTTATAGTTATCGGCCTGTTACCTGGTTATACCGTAGTTATCGGCCTACTACCTGGTTATAGTTAACGGCCTACTACCTGGTTATAGTTATCGGCCTGCCCACCACTGTCCCACTGCTGGCTACGGCCTTGCTTCCCTGCCCGAGTTGTGGTTCGGATTGAAGGGGCGCCGCATGAGAGGGCTGCAGCAGGTCTGCCACCGTCGGTTTATCACACTAGCAGTACACGATGTACAATATGTTGTACATTTGCAGGCGGTTACACTGGAGCGCGACGGCGCCGCCGCCGCCGCCACCGGCCGCCACCACCACCACCGCCAACACGACCTGCCCGCGCTGCCGACCATCGCCGCCGCCTCCGCCGCCGCCGTGAGCGCGATGGCGGCGGGCACCGAGGTCACCCTGTACGGCACCCACCTCACTGCTGCTCCTGACGCGGCGCCTGCCGGCCCGGCCGCTGCCGCCGCCGCCGCCGCCGCCGCCGCGCCTGACGGTCTTGGTGGCGGCGGCAGCGGCGGCGGTGCCGTCGGGGGCAGTGGCGGCGGCCCAGCGAGCACTGCTGGCGGTGGCAGTGAGGTGGTATTCTGGGGAAGGATCAACGGCACATTCCACGAATTGCAGGTGAGGACTGAGGGAAGGGGGCCGGGGCACAGGGCCGGGGCACAGGGCCGGGGCACAGGGCCGGGCACAGGGCCGGGCAGAGAGGCGGGCGGGGGACTGAACGCCTTTTACTTGGCGTTAGTCGCTGAGGCGACTGCATCCCTCTGTCTGCCGCCACCTACCCGCACCACGACTCCCCCGCGTGCGGCTGACTGCGACTGACTGCTGCTGACTGCTGCTGCCGGCTTGCCGCCATGTGGTTCTCCCGCCCGCCGGCACCCACCCCATCCCTCCCTCAGAGCCGGCCCGGCCCGGATGGCTCGGTGGTCGTGCGGCTGCCGCTGCTACTGCAGTGCGGCGTGCTGCACATCGAGGCGGCGACGATGATGGTGACGACGACGATGACGACGACGACAGCCGCGCGCGCCGCCTCCATTGATGGACATGCTGCAGCCTCCGGCGCTGCCACAGCCGCTACAGCCGCTACAGCCGCTACAGCAGCAGCAGCAGCAGCGGGGGCGGGGGCGGGGGCGGTGCAGGTGCTGGGCCCCGCGTACCCGCTGCTGGTGCTGCCGGGCGCGGATGCGGTGGCGGAGCTGCATGACTTGGCGGCACGCATGTCGCCGGCCAGGTGGGTGGGTGATGGAGGGGGCGGGGGGGGGGCGGGGGGGGGCGGGGGGGGGGGGCGGAAGGGGCCAGGGCCAGGGGTTTCCGCCACGTCGACGTTGACGGAAAGTCGAAAATGCCCTCACCTGCCGCTCCTCAAGAGCCGACACTTCCCCCCACCCCCAACATAGTGCATGGAACCCCCACCCCAAACGTCATTAACTTAAATGCATGGCACCCCACCCCAAACCTCCGCCACACACCCTGACAACCCCCTCACCGCTTGACCCGGACTGCCGGACTGCCGGACTGCACCTCCTCACTGGAGTGGGTCATGCCCGCAACCCCACCACCACCCCCTCGCCAACACACCAATCCACCATACCCTTGCATCCCCCCCTGTACCTGTACGTGGCTACGCCTTCTTCTCCTCCTAACTCTCATGCATGCGAACCCGCCGCTCCCCCACCTTCCTCACTCACTTCCTGCAGCCTGCGGCGCTTCGTCCTGGACATGGGTGGGCTGCTGGGCCTGCGGGCGCTGTTGGCGCAGCCCCTGGACGGCGTCAGGCCCGTGGCGGCGCCGCCGGCGGCGTCATCCGCCGCCTCCACCTGGGCGGGGGCAGGCGGGCCGGGCGCGACGGGGGGAGGCGGCCACCGCGGCCGCCCCGGCTCAGCGGTGTCGCCTGCAGGTGCGCGCGCGCGTGCCGTCTCCGCGCGGCATTTTGCTCACTGCGGCTTTCTAAGGGGGTACGGTAGCTGCCACATGAGTAGTGCTGCGCGCGGACGGTATCGGCCAAAACCAAACCGTACCGGGTTGCAGCCGGGTACTGGTTGGTAGTACGGTACGTTTTCCTCACCAATACGCCGTGCTGCCTGCTGGGCACCAGTGTACGCTCCAGGCAAACGCTGCGAACGCACCTGTGTGAAGTGGCGTGGCATGACGTGACATGACGTGACATGACGTGGCATGACGTGACATGACGTGGCATGACGTGGCATGACGTGACATGAGTACGTGCTGCGGACCACGCAGTGACGTGGGGCTCCCTGGTCAGCGAGCGCCGGAGCGCCGTCGGCGGCAGCGGCGCAGTGACAGACAGCGGTGACCGTGTCGACCGCGGCACAGCTACCAGCCGCGACGCCGGCGGCGCCACTGGCGACGGCGGCGCCGGTCCTGGCGCTGCCGGCGGCGGCGCTGCGCCAGCAACGGCGTCCGCCTCTGCGGCAGGCAGCATGGGCTCTGGGGACCAAGACAGCGGTGTGAGCGGACGCGGCTCCGCCGCCGTCAAGTCAGCCGCCGCCGGGTCGTTTGCCGCCGCTGAGTCTATCTTGACCAACTCCCGTGACACCATCTACTCGGCATCTAAGTCCGTTGCTGATATTGTCGACTCCCTGAAGTCAATGGCGGCGGCTGCACCGGCGCCGGCCGCTGCGGCCGCCGCCGCCGCCACTCGGGCTGAGATTGACGCTCGTCCTGGATTCGGATTCGGCGGCGGCGATCGACTGATGGATCTTATGGATCCGACCGAGGGCATGAGTAACGCGGATGACGAGTCGGTTGTGGATCTGCTGCTGCATGAGGCGGCGGCGCGGAGCCTGCTGGTAAGCGGGAGGGCGAGCGGGAGAAACAGTGGAGAAGGCTTTCCAGGGTACGGGGTTGGCAAGATGGCGGCACTCCCAAGGGCTGCGCCGTTAGTTGCGCACGCAGGGCAAAGGGCGGCAAGGCCACGTGGATGGCACGGGGGCTAGGAGGCAGGCCACGTGTGAGCAACTTGCAAAGCGTGGATCCCGAGTGCGCTTTCCTTGCTCCGCGACCACCATGCGACCACCATGCTGCGGCCTACAGGTCAACAGCTCGGCGCTGCTGCACACCCTTATCGACTGGTGGGTCACATGGCATGGTCACATGGGCGCGGCCGTTACAAATGCAGCATGCACGCACGCACTTGCCAACGGCCAGCCCACTGCTGCGCGTGTTTCCATGCGCCGCGCGGCCGTTACTGCTTTGCCCCTCCTTCATCCGACGTCTGCATGCTTTTCCACACACACACACACACACACACACACGCACACACACACACACACAACCCTTCCTCTCCTTGTGCTTTCCTAACACACACACACACACACACACACACACACACACACACACACACACACACACACACACAGTGCCTGCGCATGCTGCACGCACGGTGTCGACCCTTCCTCCTTGTGCTTTCCTAACACACACACAGTCTTTCATAGTACTCTCCCTTGTGATCTCTAACACACACTCACGCCGCACGCTCTCCTCTTTCCTCGACCCTCTCTTCCTTGTACCGCAGCCACATGCCGCGCTGCCTGTCCGTGGTCGCCTCGGCGCTGGCCGAGCTGCACGAGCGCTTCCCACACCGGCTGCACGCCGGCCTCCTCACCACCGCAGCCGCCGCCATGAACAGCAATGAAGCCAGCGCGCCGCCGCCGGCCTATCCTCAGCCGCAGGCGGCTGCGTCCCACCCCCAGCCGCTGCAGTCGCCACCGGCCGGCGGCGAATGGGGCCTGGCGCACGCGGCGGCGCGGTGGGGCGAGGAGCGCGTGCTGTGCGCGGTGCTGAGGCTGGAGCCGCTGCTGGGGGAGACCTGCTCGGAGCGTTGCCGGGGTGAGTGCCGGGATGTGCAACGGAGGACTGCAGCGGCGGGGCGGGGCGAGCGGTGTTGGTCCGTCGTTCTTCGTGTGTGTGTGTCTGTGTGTGTGTGTGTGTGTGTGTGTGTGTGTGTGTGTGTGTGTGTGTGTGTGTGTGTGTGTGTGTGTGTGTGTGTGTGTGTGCGTCTTCCTGCTTACCTGGACGCCTGCTGGCCGCCATGCGCTCTCTTCGCCAACCACCTTCAAAACCCTCCGCAACCCGCCACACACGCACACACACACACACACACACACACACACACACACGCCGCCCACAGGCCCCGGCGGGGTGACCCCCCTGCACCTGCTGGCGCTGCTGCCGCACGCGCCGGCGCTGCTGCTGTCGCTGGGCCGGGCGCAGGGCTGGGGGCGCGGCGCGCTGGAGGGGGCGCTGAGCGGCCTGGCGGCTGACGACGGCGTCACGCCGCTGCAGCTGTACAGCCAGCTGTACCTGCAACAGCCGCCGCAACAACCGCCGCAACAGCCGCCGCAACAGCCGCCGCAACAGCCGCCGCAACAGCCGCAGCAGCCGCAGCAGCAACAGCTGCGGCAACAGCCGCGGCAGGCGTACCAGGGGGCGGGACAGCCGCCACCGCCGGCGGCGGCGGCGGCGGAGCAGGATGAGCCGGGTGCGGCATTGCCGGCTGCACGGCAGCAGGACGAGCTGCTGGTGGATGCGCCGGGGCAGTGGGCCGGGCGGCAGCAGGTGCAGCAGCAGCAGGAGCAGCAGCAGCAGGAGCAGCAGGCGCAGCAGCAGCAGCAGGTGCAGGCGCAGGTGCAGGAGGAGGTCGAGGTGCCGGGGAGGGAGGATGGCCGGTCCTCCACTCCTGGCTCCGTACATGCGGCAGGCGCCGTCGCAGCGGCGTCCGTGGCTCCGGTGCCGCCGTCGCCGTCGCGGCCTGAGGCGACGGATGCAGCCGCTGCTTCGGCGGGTGGGCCCCCCGAATCCGCCGCCTCCTCCCGCCGCCGGCAGGTCGCGACGGCCATGGCCATGGCCCTGCCGCCCGCCCCGCAGCCACCACCATCATCACATCCAACCACCAGCAGCCCAGCCTGCACCTCTGCGCCGCAGGTGCTGCTGGCGGCCGCAGCGCCGGCCCCGCCGGCAACAGGGGCCGCTGCTACCACAGGAGCGGGCGCGGCGTTGACCACCACCACCACCACCAGCGGCGGCGGCGGCGGCGGCGGCACGATGGGCGCCGGCAGCGAGTGCGGGACCATGCTTTCCAGCAGCTGCCGCAGCACCTTCATCCCTAGCTGCAACAGCACCTTCAGCGGCCGCGGCAGCCGCGGCAGCGGCGGCAGCACCAGCGTCGTTGCGCGCGCCATTGCCGCGGTCGCCGCCGCCACGCCGCGGGAGTGGGCCGACGCCGGTGTCGATGAGGCGGCCCTGACGCCGCTGCTGCTGTCGGCCGCCGCCGCCGCCGGCGGCGGCGGCGCTGCCGCCGACGGAGGCGGCGAGGCGGCGGGAGCGGTGGCTGCGGCGGCGGCGGCGGCGGCGGCAGCACTGGCTGGGGCGGCGGCGGCTGGGGCGGGGCCGTCGATGCGGGTGCCCGCGCCCACCATGCCACCCACACCCGCCACGGCGCTTGCCCTGGCGGTCATGGGCATGCCACCAAGCGCTGTGTCATCTGCTGGTGCCGCCGCAGCCGCAGCCGCAGCCGCTGACGGCGGCAGTACGAGCGGCGGCGCCGCCACTTGGCCGCCTGGCATTGCGCCGCCACGCACGCTGCCGACACGGCTGCCCCTCTACGCAGGCTGCTTCCCAGCCGCCACTGCGCCGCCACTCGCACACGCCGGCAGCGGTGGCCAGGAGGAGCAGCAGCAGCAGCAGCAGTCGGCGGCGGCGGCGGCGGCAGCCTCGCTGCCGACGGCACGCGCCCCGGCGGCCACAGAAGCGTCGATGGAACAGCAGCTGGCGTCGTGGAGCAGCAGCTACGGCGTCGGCGGCGGGCACTCAACCGCCGGCTCCGCCAACGTCAGCGGTGGCGCCGCATCGTCTGGTGGGACGTCGCCGTCGCAGCCGCCGCCGCAGCTGTCGTTCTCGGGCCTGGCGACAAACGAGTTTGCCAGAGAGGCCGTGGAGGTGTATCCCCCGGCAGGAGCGGCGGCGGCGGCGGCGATGCCAGGGCTGCCGCACGTGCCGCCGCCAGGGCATATGCCGTACGAGCCCATCGCTGCCTCCGAGGAGTGGTCGGCTCAGCGGCCGTCCTCGGACGACGGCAGCGGCCAAGCGCTGGGCATCCCGCGCGGCACGGCGGCGGCGATGGTGGCGGAGGTGGCGGCGGCGGCGGCGGCGCAGGCCGCCGCGGCGGCGGCGAGCTCCGGCTCGTCAGCGGCGGCGGTGGGCTCTGCGTCAGACGCGGTGGTGGCGGCGGCGGCGGCGGCGGCGCAGTCAGAGGCGATGGGGCTTGTGGCCTCGCGGCACCCTGTGGGTCTGGCAGCGGTGATGGCGATTGTGCAGCGGCACGCGGCTGCCGCCGCCGCTGCGGAGGCCGCTGCCGCGCGGCCTGCGGGAGCCGCCGCCGCCGCCGGCGCCGCCGCCGCCGCCGCGCCAGATGTGACGGTGCTTCCGGACGGTAGGGCAGCCGTGGCTGAGGCAGCGTCGCCGCCGCGGTCGCAGAGCACAGATGCGGTTGGTGTGCACCCTGCCACGGTGCCTACTCCTTCCGACGGTGGCGCAGCTTGCGCGCCAGGCCTTTCGACCCTTGCCACCGCCACCGCCACCGCCGCCACCGCCGTCGGCGCCGCTGGGTCCGAGCCGCCGTCGCCGTCGTCTTCATATCACTCCCCGTCACCGCGGTCGGCCGCAGGCTCTCCGCGCTCTGCAGTGGCCAGCGATGCTCCTTACAGGGCGGGTGCTGCATGGGCCTACCCCGAGCCCTCGGCATGCGCTGCCACCACCGCCGGCGGCGGTGGTGACACCGCCGCCGGTGGCAGCGGAGCGCTGCTGCCTGGGGCTCCCACCAGGCGTGATGCGGCAGGTGCGGCTGGCAGCAGCAGCACCTCAAACAGCAGTGCTGCTGCTGCTGCGGTTGAGGGCACGGCAAGTGGCGCCGCCTCTGGCTCCGCTGCGCCGGCGCCTGGGGGGCTTCCGTCCCCTCCACCACTGCAGCAGCAGCAGCAGCAGCCGCAGCAGCAGAACGCAAGCGCCGCTGCTGCCGCCGCCGGCGCGACAGCGGCGGCGGTGGCGGCCTGCGTTTGCCTGGTGCTGGGCCTGGCGATGTCGGCGCCGGGTCTGTGCACGTCGGCGCTTGCGCTGGTGCTGGCGGCAGCTTTCGCCGCCTGGCAGCGCTGCAGGCGGGCCGCCGCCGGCGGCGCTGCGGACTCGCGGCTGGGCCTGCTGGCGGCGCCGGCGGCAAACGCGCACGCGCCGGCGGCGGCGGCGGGCCCGGCGGCGGGCCCGGCGGCGGCGGCGGCACTGCTTGGCGGCCTGACGGCGGTGCAGGTGGCGGCGGAGCTGGCGGCGGCGACGCCGGGAGCAGGCGGCGCCCATGCAGCAGGTGAGGCGTAAGGTTGACGTGCTTGCTCGTCTTTTCTACCTCCTAATTCCTGTACGCATGGCTGGTCTATCTCAGTCCATCTTGTACTGTAGCTCATCAGCCGTGTCTTCCGGTGTGTTCCTGCCGACGCATCTAAGCCCAGTGGCAGCAGCTGTCCACGGCCACCGGCTTTCCGCAAATGAATCCCTATGTGTGTCTTCCCGTGCGTGCTTCGCCTGTGCTCTCCCTGTGCACACGGCGGCTCCGACCGCCGCCGCTCGGGACTGCCGCTGTGCTGACGTGCCCCGCTTGCTTGTTGTGGCTGCTGCAGTGCTGCTGTTGCGGCTGGCAGCGGAGGCATCGCACGTGCTACTGCTGCTCAGCCTGGCTGCAGCACCCACGGCACCCACAGCAGCAGCAGCAGCAGCAGCAGCAGCAGCAGCAGC
Organism: Chlamydomonas schloesseri; assembly: GCA_016834595.1. Taxonomy (NCBI): domain Eukaryota; kingdom Viridiplantae; phylum Chlorophyta; class Chlorophyceae; order Chlamydomonadales; family Chlamydomonadaceae; genus Chlamydomonas; species Chlamydomonas schloesseri. The sequence continues at coordinate 870,242 of JAEHOD010000019.1, read as the reverse complement.
AGCAGCACCCACAGCCGCGGCCGCGACCATGATAACCGCGAACGCAGACGCCAACAGCGGTGCTACGGGCCAGCGCCCAGCAGCTGCAGCGGGTGCACTTCCGCTGCCCCTGCCCCTGCCGCTGCCGCAGCTGGTGTTGTCGTTTGCTGCTTGCGGCCCTGCCGCGGCCGCCGTTGCGGCGGCCGCAGCCACGCCAAGGGCACTGGCGGCGCTGCTGCGCTGGGGTTGGCTGTTATCCAGGTGCGTGTGTGTGTGTGTGTGTGTGTGTGTGTGTGTGTAACAACGGGTTTACAGGCGGCCTGGCGAGTCTCGTGAGCGAGTACTCGAGACAGCCAGCGACAGCGAGGCATTTGTGTGTGTGTGTGTGTGTGTGTGTGTGTGTGTGTGCGAGTGTGTGCGCGGGTGCACGCGACGCCTCACCCATGTGCCGTCTACCAACTTGCCTGTATTACATCTTCGCTTGGATGCAGCCTTGTGTCCAAGCACTCCATTTGCTACGGCATACTGCCTTTCCGTGTGTCATTCTAATGCCTTCATGTGCTCCGCGCGCGCGCGCGTGTGTGTGTGTGTGTGTGTGTGTGCATTGCAGGGCGCACGCACTGGTGGCGGTGCTGGCGCCGGCGGCGCGGGCAAACGACAGCGGCGCTGGGCCCTAGCGGTCCGTATCGCCCGGCGCTAGCTACGACGATCAGGCGGCCGCAGTCAGAGGCGGTTGCCTGCTGGAGTCGGTGGTCGCGTTCTGTCGAGGGACTAAAGAAAACGCACGAGAGTCACACGAATGTCGCACGCAAGACCCGGCTAGCCTTGTGCAGCGGTCTTGCCACACCCGCGCGCGCGCGCTGTACGCAAGCGCTGGGTGTGTGCGCAACTGCCGGCGTGTGGGGCCGCCTGTGGCCTGACTGTACTGGGCGCAGAACCTCCCATCATATTGTGATTTGCTACAACTGAGAACAAGCGCTGGAGATTGCTAACTGCAACCCGCATTGATGCAGGGGCCCAACCGTGCTGAGCACCAAGCAGGCCAGGCTGTTGGGAGGACCAGCTTAGCGTATTTGTCTCTAGCCACAGCAAATGTTTCGAAATGACCTGCGCGTGGGCAGACCCGCAGGAGATTCTTTGATTGTCACGGCCCGCGCGCGTGCGTGGCATTTGTGAGTTAGCCTGTCCAAGTGCCCTTGCTGGGTGCGAGCGTGGGAGTCGCCCGATCTCAACAGCACGGCGGAGTGTGGTGTGTGCGTGTGTGTGTGTGTGTTGGTAAACGGAAACGGAGAGAATTCCCCGCAATCGCTCGCATTTACTGACGGATACCTACCAAATACCACATGTGTGTGTGTGTGTGTGTGTGTGTGTGTGTGTGTGTGTGTGTGTGTGTGTGTGTGTGTGTGTGTGTGTGTGTGTGTGTGTGTGTGTGTGTGTGTGTGTGTCGTTGCAGCTGCAGCTGCGGCGTCGCTTTTGGATGCAGTTAACGCACGCGCCAAGGGTGAGGCTGAGCCTTGCCCGCGCGGCCTTTGTGCACAAACAAACTGATATTCAAGTTGGTGGGTGTTATCAAATCAAGGGCGTGCAATAACTTTGCGCGGATGCGATGGTGCAATGACAAGGCACTGGCTCCGGTGTTCCGTCTAGGGATCAGCGTAGCCCAGCTGCGCGGTCTAGCAAGGATCAGAAAGGTTCCGAATTTGAACTGCGTTACGGAGGCGCGACTGAAAGCATTGACGCCGTTTCAACGGGCGCCGTAGATGCTCCTTAATAGCTTTATTTCTGCATGCAGAGCGCAAGTGATACATGGAGGTAGGCAATTTGTTTGGAAGCAGGGGCGTGTGGTTCGCGGGGCTTGGCGGGACGAAGGAGTGCGTGGGTCGGGCCGGCGGGGCTACTCTGGGTGTGGGGACGTGTATGTGCCATCATGTGTGCATGCGCTCCCAAGCATTTCCGCGTGGCATGACTGCGAGGCATGACTGGGAGGCACGCGGGCCCGGGTCACCTCATGCCATACATCGGCAAGTCGCGCAGCGTTATGGCATGCAGTTTGCCGACCATGACTTCTTTTGCGGGTGCCCCACAAGCGAGCGCACCTATCTGCCGAGGGCTCACAGCGAGGTGTGTGTCGCTGTGAGCCCATGCATGACATCAAGAAATGACGCACGATGTGCGCGCATGGCTCTCGTGAACGGCGGGTTGGGTGTGGGCTGGAACGAGCGTCCTTGGGTGCGGGCGGTGCGATGCAAGCGATGGCTATCGGTCGGCAGGTGTGTTTTTTTATTTTGGGCTTCAGCGTCAATCGAGAATGCGAAGATGTGCACAAGCAAGGAACTGTGAGCGCCCATGGGTTTGAGCTCAGGGCGCGCGTAGGACAGCCGGAGGGTGGGCGCAGGTACTACCGGTGAGGGCTGAGCATGTAATGCCGTACTGCTTAAAAGCTGCGCATGTGATGTTGGTACTGCTTTACGGTGTACGGTGTACGGGCGCATCGCAGGGATCACATGCGCGATCATATGCAGTTTCTCTGGAAACACAAGGCGGCATAAAAGTGGGGCGGTCACATGTTGGGAGGTGCAGGGAACGAAGCGGACCAGGCAGGGGCCGGGACATGGGACTGCGGAGATACGGACATGCGGAGATTTGGTGGCGTTGCGGCGTCTGCTGCGATTCCTGAAGGTTGCGGCTCGACTGGTGGAGATGGTCTGTGTCGCAGGACGGGTCGTGTAGGAAGCGCCTGCCGGCATCAGGCGCCGTGTGGCATGCGCATTTTGCCGCGTGTGAAGCGGCGAGCACACCGAGCGGCAGCATTTGCAGCCACCCTTGCCTGTCATACCACTATTACATTCTCTCATCTAGCACATTGGTTGTGGGTGCGGGTCGCTTTGAGGGACTTCGCTACTCGCATGCATCTTTATCAACAGGGCGGCAACGTGGCAGCATGTCCGCCGGCGCTCGCCAGGGGGTTCTGGGGGGGAGCTGGGGCATTCACTTAGGCCCCGGTGCTGGAGCACACAGGCGGTGTGGCCGGTTGTGATGGGATTCTGCGGTCACTCTTAGCGGGTTTGGTTGGCATTAATGGCTTTGCATCACATGGTTTGCGTGGGCGCGTGCATGCTCGCAAATGTTGGTGTGCGCATCCACGTGCCAGCAGGAAGCAGTGTTGATGGTGATGATGACGAGGACGATGTGGCATGCATGTGCAGTGAGTGTGAGTGGTTGATGCTCTATCTGCGGCGGTGGCGGCGGCCACGGCGGCGGAAGCCTGCGTGCCACAGGCTCACTCTTGCGCATACGAGGACGTGCATGGTCGTGGTGCGCGCGATTGGGAGGAGCAGCAGGACGTGTGTAGAAGACCAGGAGTTGGAGGAGGTGCGCAGTACGTGATGGTGTGTGAGCGTGCAAGGGCGGGATTAGGCAGATGTGGCTCTTGTGCCCTGGTGCAGCAGCGGTCCACGGGCCATGGGGCTGATGGCCACCCTTGTACGTCACAGAGCTTCCTGTCCGCTCGGGCGGTACCTACATGTCAGCGGTCCGCCGCGTGTGCCGTGGCTAGTGCATGCGGTGCGCATTTCCCCGCTTTTCCCGTGCTCAAATAGACAAGTGTTCCCCTGTGTCAGGGAGAAGGGGCTCAGGCGCTCAGTGCCCCGCAGTGCTCAAAACCGAAGGCCACGGGTCCAGCCACCGTGGCCTCCGCGCACCACCGCCGCAGAGATATCAGCTATTAACTCCAGAGGAGCCTAGGACTCTAGCCACCCGGCCCACACAGCCCACTCAGGGGACTTGACGCGCGGTAGTGCTGCCTTTTGACTTGGGTGACTTGATGCGGTTCGCAATTTAAATCAACGGCTGCCTGCGCGGCGGCTCCTACCGTACCACAGATCCACAATCGAATCCACAGCGCCCTCTCCACTGTTCGCAAGGCCTCGGTCGCAACCGCATTTCGCGCTGTGTAACGGCTAAACAACATGGCGCGCGCGCCCGCGCAACAAATATATAGCAGGCCCCCCCCCATCAGCGAGTTTGCACACCTCCTACTATGATCACGACTGAGTATGGCTAGCGCATGCTCATCACAGCATCACCACAATGGCACAACACAATCGTTTGCAGCGTAGCACAGCAACCGTGGGGCAGCAGGTGCTCGGACGTATACGCACCTGTGCACGCCGTGAGAAAATGCGCACGCACACATAATACCATCCGGCAGTTTCGGCCGTGCTTGAAGAATAAAAGCACCTTGTTGATGCTGCTGCTGGCACGTGACTCGTTAAATGTCAACACAAAGAACATCAGCTACAATGCGAATGCGCCTGCGCCAGCTGCCGCACAGACGAGCATCGCATAGCGTAGCATAGCATGCACATGCGGGTAGCTCCGATGTCGGACTTGTGGATATGACTGGCAAAGTGCTCATACCCATAAACAGTGTTGCGCCCGGCACGTGAAAGCAGCCTAAACTGGCGCACAGCGCATGCGAGCCACAACCTGGAAGCGATGGTGCGCATGCGCACGAACACACACACACACACACACACATACACACACACACACACGCGGCCACGCACACACATCTGTTTTCGTTAACACAGATCTGTCACGAGCCCGCAGCACCTCCCCAGCCACGGCACAGCAGCAACCGCCTGCGTAGACGCCCATGCAGGGACCATACGCCATAGACTCCCCTGTCCGCCCACCTACCAACCGCCAGAGCGCCCCAACGCCCAACCGTGACCACGCACCCACACCAAGCACACGGGGCCACGTCAGCAACCGCCGCTGTGCCCGCCGCCCCCTCAGATCTGCGCCCTAGAGAAGGTGGAGCCCGGCGCCACCTCCACGCTCCCGTCTGCGTAGCCCACCACAGCCAGGTTAGAGCCGGAGGAGCGGCGGCTGACCATGCCGCTGCCGCTGACGCGGCGGCGCTCACCCGCCGCCAGCGCCGCCGCCGCCAGCAGGTTGCGCACAGAGCTGGAGCCGCTGGCTGCGTTGGCAGCAGACGTCATCGTCGGCGGCGCCGGCGGCTTGACGCGCGGCAGGCCGCCGTTGCTGTCACGGCGGTCCTCGTCTCCAACGACGGCGGCGGCGGCGGCGGCGGCAGGGGTAGCGGCGACGCCGCCCATGCTGAGCCGGGAGCCGGTGCCCGTGGTGGCAGTGGCTGCGGCGGGACCCGTCGCAGCGGCGCCGCCGGCAGAGCCGGCCAGGCTGCGGCTGCTGCCGCCGCCGCCGAAGCTGCCGGTGCCAGCCAGCGGCAGCGGCGCCACCGCCGACGGCGACGCCGCGCCGCTCAGGCTGAACTTGAAGCGGCCAATGCCGCCGTTGCTGTCCGCGCGCTGCAGGTTCCGGCCGCCACTCTCACTCAGGCCGCCGTTGCTGCCGTTGCCGACCAGGAGCGCAGCCATGTTGTTCAAGCTCGCTCGGCCGCCGGCCAGGGACGCGCGGCCACGCGCTACCGCGTCCCCGGCGACGGCGCCGCCGCTGGATGTCACCGGACGGCCAAAGCGCCCGATCCCGCCGCCGCCGCCGCCGCCACCGCCGACGCCAAGGGAGACGTCGAGCCCGCCATTTGTGGTGGCGTTGTCTGCGGCACTCCCGGCACTGCTACGCTCCTCCAACGTTCCGAGATCACCGAGCGTGCCCATCCGGTGGCGGCTGCGGCCGGCGGCCAGGCCGCCGGCCAGGCCGCCCGCACCGCCGCCGCCGCCGCCGCCGCCGCCGCCGCCGCCGCCGCCGCCGCCAAGCGCGCCGCCGAAGGTGGCGGCGTGGACATTGCGGCCATAGCAACTGGAGCCGGCGCCGTCGCTGTCGCCTGCACCGCGCTCGTCATCGGTGGGGTCGAACCCCGCAATCGCGCGCTTGGACAGTGCTGCATCGTTTGGGATGGCAACGTCCATGGGGCCGCTGAGGCTGGTGCGGCGGCTGGCTGCGCGGCTGTCGGCGCCGCCGATGCTGGTGCGCGTGTCCAGCGCCATGCCGGCGCCACTGAGGCGGCTGGGCATGGGCATGGGCATAATGGTCGCCGCTGCCGCCGCCGCCGGCGGCGGCGCCGTGGCGACGGGCACCGGCCGGATGCGGAAGCTGCCGCCGCCGCGGCTGACGCTGGGGCTGCCGTTGGCTGGGGAGCCGCTGCCTCCGCCTCCTCCTGCTCCTCCTGCTCCCGCCATGCCGGACAGCGAGATCTGCTTCACGCTGTTGGAGCGCGCGCCTAGAGACGCGGCGGCGGCAGCGGCGGCGGCGGCGGCGGCGGCATCTGAGCCCAGGCCGCCGCCGCCGCCGCCGCCGCCGCCCAGGCCGCCACCACCGAGGCTGCTTGCGTCGGGCAACAGGGCGGGGTCGTTAGAGGTGCTGGAGCGGAACATATAGCTAGCGCCGCCTGGGGCAGTGCTGCTGTTGGTGGCGGCGGCGGCGGCGGCGGCGGCGGCGGCGGCGGACGCGGCGCCTTTAGCGCTGGTGCGCCGACTCGCCTTGGCTAGCGCGAGCACCGAGGCCGTGGCGTAGATGGCCTGTGTGAGGCGCGGTGCGGTGCGGGGCGGTGCGGTCAGGCGGCCATCATCCGACTTGCAAGGCAAGCAAGGCAGACCAAACGCAAGCTGCAACGCTCCGCCGCTGACAGGCAAGTCACGCCGCTGCTCTTATGTAACCGCCTTGCGGGCGCTTGCATGAAACCTGCCCCTCGCAAGAAACACACGTGGAGCGGGCCTGCCCCTGGTGCTGCTACACCACCTCACACACACACACACACACACACACACACACACACACACACACACACACACACACACACACACAAACACACACACACACACCTGCAGTCGGGACACGATCTGCACGAAGTCGGGCCGCCGGCGCGGGTCGCGGCTGAGGCACTCCGCCGCCAGCTGCGCAAAGGGCCGCGTCTCGGGCCGGGACAGCATGTCCTGTTGCGCGCGTGTGTGTGTGTGTGTGTGGGAAGGGGGGGGGTGCCATGCATGTTTATTCAATGACGGGGTAGACGTGGGGGGGGGGGGGTGCCATGCATGTTTAACTAACGACGAGGGATGGGGGGGGTGCGGGCGGGGTAGTTCATTCCAGAAACCAAAGCAAACCGACCGAGGGGGGGTTGCGGGCGGGGTATCGGCACGTGGGTGCCGAACTTCACAGTGTGGGGTTCTGCACTCCGTAAACTTTGTGAACCGTGTACACCTAATCTCGAGCGACCCCCCGTGCAGACGTTCCTGAAAAACAGCTCACTTGCGCACACCCTTAACAAAGGGCACAAGGAAAAGAGCTGCGGCAGAGTTCACAGCACTTATGCCCTTATGCCGCCGCCATCTCTTCCTCGCACGCGCACGCACGCACGCACGCACGCACGCACGCACGCCCACCAGCCCCTGACCCCCTCACCTCAATCAGCAGGCCCTCCAGCGGCTTGCCGGTGCGCCCACCCGCCTCCAGTTGCAGGCTGTTGTACAGCCGCCTGTCGTACGGATGCGTGTGCAAATGCGTGTACGAATATCCGTACGGCATACCAACCACGTGAGGGAGAGCGCGCAGGTTGACGGCGTCGCGCTGTTTGAGGGTATTAGGTGTTTGTTCCCGCCGCCAAGGGCTGGACGCAGTGGCAATCAATCGGCCTGCACCTGCCAGACAACACCCGCAGGCCCCAAGCCCTCCCGTCACGTCGCGATACCCACCCCTGGCGATACCCGTAACCCGCCACCCGCCCGCATTTGCCGCCGCCCCCGCATTCCGCGGGCCACCCCACACCCGAGCTGCCGTCCAGCCCCACCAAGCGCCACCCACCTGCCGTCGTCCAGCCCCACGCCGTAGTACAGCTCCAGCAGCATAATACCAAACGACCAAACGTCGCCGCGCTGCGTCAGCGCAGGCGAGGCCGCCGAGTGCGAGTAAGACGAAGAGGTCACGGCAGCCACCTGCGCACGCGGAACAGCATTTCGGTCAAGCGCTTGGTGCCACCACAGCGTAAGAACCGTCACACTTTTTCTGGCATCCATCAATCAATCAAGCTAGAGAATTTGGGCCCGCCAGGGCGCCAACCGACAACAGCATTGTTTGGCAGTTATCTGGCACGCGTGCAGTCGGACCTCGGGTGCGGTGTAACTCGTGATCGCCGCCGCCGCCGCGCGCCGCGCCGCCTCCGACATGCCCGCCGTCGGCACCGGCGGCGCCGCCAGCCCATAGTCGGACACCTTGGCGGTAACGTGCAGCTGCGCGCTGGGATCGCCCAGCGGCGCCGGCGACGGCGACGGCGCGAGCCTGGCAGCGGCGCCGCCGGCGCCGCTGAAGCCCGACCCCAGCAGTGGGGAGTTGAGGCGACCGCTGGCGGAGTTGCGGAAACTAGGCGCGCCGCCAACCGCCCGGCCGGCGGTGAAGGCGGCGCCGCCGCCGTCGTGGATGCCGCCGCCAACGGTGTTGGCGGCGCCAGGGACGGGCGAGGCGAGGGCAGCGGCGGCGGCGGCGGCCGGGATGGCACCGGAGAGGGATATGCCTGCGGGGCTGCCGAGGTGGTGCGGCGTGGCGCCGGCCAAGATCTCTGCCGTGGTCGGCACCACCGCCGTCGCCGTCGCCGCTGCCGCCAGGCCAGCCGCCGGCGGCAGGCCCAACGTCGGCGAGTCGGGCCTGGGCTCGTAGGGTGGGACGGCCTTGGCGGCGACCTCCGCCGACCCCGCACCCGGCAGCGGCGCCGCTCCCGACCGCTCCAAAGACATCGGCTTGCCGCCAGGGACAAGGTCACCCGGCGACGACGGTTGACCGTTGTGCGGCTCAGCCGCCGCGCGCGCCGCCACCGCCCGCGCCGCAGCCGCTCTGACCGTTGCCGCCGCCGTCGCCGCCGCCGCCGCCGCCGCCGCGGCGCTCGCCGCGCCGCCGCCCTCCGCCGCCTCCTCTCCCGCCGGAAGCGACGCCGGCTCCGGCTTGGGCGACGCGCCGCCTGACCCGGACAGTAAAGGCGAGTCCAGGTTCCGGGTCGGGAAGCCGCCTGTCAGGCCGGGCGAATGTAGGTTCCGTGCGGTCGGTGAGTCCATCAACCTCCCGCCGAATGGCGACGCCCGGTCACCGCCGATGTTGCGGGCGGAGGAGGCGTGCATGAGGGGTGAGCCCAGGTGGTGGTATGTGCGACTGCCCAGGGGCCCGGGCGAGTCGTAGGCGGCACGGCCGCCGCCGGGGCCGGGGCCGGAGGCGGTGCCGGTCAGGGGGGACTCGAGGCCGTGCGGCGGCGGTCGCAGCATGGAGGGGGCGGTGGCGGTCAGCAGCGGCGCCGGCGCGTGGTGGCCGGAGTGGGCCGGGCCTCCGCCGGGCGCGCCGGCGCGCGGTCCCGCCACCAGCAGCACGTTCTCTGTGTTAGGAAAGCACAAGGGAGAGAACAGCAGGCATAGGACATCCTCTGTGTGTGGGGGGGTTGCGCGCGGCAGGAAGGGGGCGCGGAGACCGCGGCGCGCGAGGTGTTCAGCGCTGAACGCGACCACGGCATTGCTTCGCGAGACACCTGCTGCACAGGTGCTTGCTGGCCCCACCTCACCCGGAACCCACCAACCAACCCAACCAACCTGCCAGCCAGCCAACCAACCCAACTTGCCAGCCTACCCAGGCTTGCCTAACCCCCTCCTCGCTCTTATGCATTGGGTTTGGTTTAGTTTGGGCTGGTAACCACAACCCCCCCAAGTGTCCCTGCCTTGCGTTTGTCGCCTTTGCCTGTACTTCGCTCTCCCCTGGGTCCTTGGTTCGAAACGGGGTTGGGACACGTACACCCCCTCCCACTCCTCCTCCACCCGCCCCCCTCCACCCAGCGCCGCCGCGTCCTCCTCTTTGTACTCCCTGCTCCCTGCTTCCCTGCTTCCCTGCTCCCTGCTCCCCTGCTTCCCTTCAACCTACATACCCGGCCGCAGGTCGCCGTGCACCAGGCGGCAGGCGTGCAGCTGCCGCATGCCCAGCGCCACGTCGAGCGCCAGCCGCAGCGCCAGCAGCCGGAACAGGCCGCCGCCCAGTACGGAGCCAGCCACGCCCTCCTCTGCAAGGGGGCAGACAGGGGCCATAGCGGGGCACAAGGCGCGCGTGTGTGTGGGCGCATGCTGTCGTGTATGGAGTGCGGATTGCTAGGATCGTGCAGTCATCGCGGAGGTTAAAGGCAGCTTCCAACAGAAACCGCGTTGCCAACCGCGGTTGTTCGCCCCATGCTTGCCCATCCTACCGCGCTCCCCTGGCACTCCGCCAGCCCGGCCCACCCAGCCATCGCCTCCACACACGCTCCACACACCCTCCACACCCGCTCCACACCACTCACGTAGCGCCGCCCGCAGCGAGCCGCCCGTGCACAGCTCCTGTACCAGGTACAGCTTGGTCACCTCCCGCACGGCCTGGGACGACGAGCCGGCGCCGGCGCCGCCGGCGCCGCCGCCGCCGCTGCGGACGGCCGTGGCGGCGGCGGGGGCGGCGGCGGCGCCCGACTCGGAACGCGCCAGGGAGCGGCGGCTGGTGGAGGCCGAGGCGGTGCCGCTGGCGGCGGCGGCGCCCGAGGTGCTGCCGCCCAGCAGCTCCAGGGTGCCCAGCGTCCGCATGTCGTACAGGTAGGTTGCTGCGGGGCCGAGAGGGGTGGGGGGAAGTGGGGGAAGTGGGGGGGAATGTGTGTGTGTGTGTGTGTGTGTGTGTTGAGGAATATTGGGGAGGCGGAGAAGGTGGAGGAGGCCGGGCCCGAGGGTACGGGAGTGGCAGGGTGTGCGGTGGATGCAATTTATGGCGGGTGCCCGAAGTGCGAGTTCCACGCAAGCACGGCGGCGGCACGCCACGGTACGGCAGTGTACGGCACGATGACTCACCCACGATGTGCGGGTGCGACAGCCCCATGGTCGTGGCCGACTCCAGCACCGCACGCAGCCGCGCGCGGCCTTCCCTGTGCACGCAGCGGGCGGGCGGGGCGGGGTCGGGGGGTGGGGGGTGGGGTTGCCATACATGTTTAGTCAAGGGGTCAGGAAGCGCGGGGTGGTCAGCCAACAATGAGCTTGCATCGCTGACATGCGCGGCGGGCCATTCACAGGAGGAAGGAAGGGACATGCAAGGAGGAACATGCACGCAGCAGTGCCTCCACGCCTCGCACCCCACGCCTCGCACCCCACGCCTCGCACCCTCCGACACACACACACACACACACACACACACACACACACACACACACACACACACACACACAACCCGCACCCGCACCTGCCGCCAGACAGCGCCTCCAGCCGCGTCTTCACGGCCACCTGCTGGCCGCGCCACAGGCCGCGGTACACCGCGCGACCCGGCTCCCGCCGGAAGTTGGATTTGGATCCAAAGGCGGATCCGGGCAGCAGCAGCGCCTTGCTGCTGCCGCCCGCCGCCAGGCCGGATCCGGATCCAAAGGCGGGCCCGGGCCGGCCCACGTCGATGACGTCCTGGATCTGGATCGAGGCCAGCACGCCGCTGCAGCGCAGCTCGGCCTTTTTGATTTGAATCACATGCCGGCGCATCGCACAACACACGGGAACACACGTGGTGTCAATATATCAGGGCCAGGGTACACCGGTGGGAGAAGAAATCGCGCGGAGCTGGACGGCTTGGCGTAGGTGATCATGCGGTGCTTCTATGGCGGCTTGGCGTCAACCAACATACCGGTAGCTCATAAACGTCAAAGCTAACCCTGCCCCAGTCACAATGGGACCAGGCACTTGCCCGCACAGGCGCGCACGAGCAGTGAAGCAGCGCCACATGAATGCAGGCATGCATGCACGCACGCACGCTCCTGCCTCACGCACGCACGCACGCACCTGCAGGGAGCGCATGAGGCGGGGCAGGTCCCATCGGTCCGCCACCGAGCGGCCGCCGCCGCCGCCGCCAGCTCCACCGCCGCCGCCACCGCGCTTGCGGGAGGAGGCCGACGCGGCGGCGGGCACCAGCGCCATCGCCGACGCCGAGGGACGCAGCTCCGCCAGGTCATCCACGTCTCCATCGTTCTCCGAGTCGGTCGAGGCCTTGCTTTTGCCGGCCTTGCCCCCCTCGCCCTTGCCCCTCTCCTTCTTGCCCTCCTCCTGCTTGTCCTTCCCGGCCTTCTTGTCCTTCTTGCCCTTTTCCTTCATGTCCTTGCCGCCCTTCTTGTCTTTGCTCCCAAGCTTATCCTGGCCGTCCTTCCCGTCCTTCTTCTCCTCTTCGTCGTCATCGTCGCTTCCCAGCTCGCCTAGCTCGTCCAGCGGCGGCAGCGTTCGCGTCACCGCGGCGCGGAAGCCAGACAGGTAGGCCTGCAGGGGTTGCAGGCAGGGCTCCTATCTTAATATCCACGGGATATTGAGAGGCGTTTTTGGCGATTTTCGGGATATAGATTGGCGGTCTCCAACAAGATTCAAGCCCTGGTTGCAGGGTGGCGGCAGGGTGCCGCGGGCACAGGAGCAGTGGCGGTGGCGGCTCAGCCGCAGTAAGCAGCGGTGCGCGAGGGAGTGGCATGGATCTCCGATACCCGTGCCCCCCGCGCGCGCGCGCGCCCCCAGCTGCTCACTCACATCCATGTCTTTGAGGAACATCGCCTCGTCCTCCGCATCCAGCGGCGCCGTCGCAAAGCGCGCGGCCGCCGCCGCCGCCGCTGCCGCCGCCGCCACCGCCGCGCCGGACAGCGCTGGCAACGGCAGCGACATGAGCTTGGTCGACGGCGCCGGAGACATGAACGCCGGCGACGCAGCGCCCGGCGTGGCGAAGCCGGCGGCGTGCGGCGCCGCCAAAGTCGCCAAGGCGCCCGAGTTGGGGCCGTCAAAGTACAAGCTGTTCGATGTAGCCGGGCCCGCGGAGACGACGCCGGAGGCGGCGACGGCGGCTGACGCCGCCGCCACAGACACTGCCATGGGCGCCGCCGGCGCGGCGGCGGCCGCCGCAGCGGCGGCGGCGGCGACTTCCTTGGAGTCGGCGGTCGTGAGCGGCTGGGTGGACGGCGCCTTGCCATCCACCTCGGGCTTGCTGCTGTCCACATTGTCTTCGGCGTCCTTGGCGGCGCTGCTCTCGTTGTTGTCGGCAGCGTCCTTACCGTCAGCCTTCGCATCCGCCTTGGCATCCTTGTCCCTGGCCTTGCGCGACTGCTGCTGCGCCTTCACAATCACCTGGCCCACAAAGGCCCGGTACACCTACAATAGGACGGGGGGGGGGGGTAGCCATCCATGGATGGTGTTTAATCAATAATGAAGTGCCGACGTCCAGAGGTACAGCGGGTACAGCGGGGGGGGGGGGCGGTCAAAGAGAAGGGCAGCCATACACGGGGACGGCGTGCGAGGCCAGCCGCAACGTACACTACCTCCTACTGTCGTCGTAGCGACTCCCTTTGGCGGTGTGATGCCCGCCCCATGAGTGTCCTAGGCGGCGACAACAGACCACAAGTGCGCCTGGCGCCCCAGTCCTCACCCACGGTCCTCACCCTTGCAACTGCGGCCGCCGACGGCTCGCTCAGCAGCGCCGTGTCAGCCAGGCTTTTGCGACTGGCGCCGCAGCCGACGGTGGCGGACGCGGCGGCGTAGCCGTCCAAACCCAATAACTTGCCCGACGCCGGGCCGCCGCCGAGGGCGCCGCTCGTGCTCGTCTGCATTCGGCCCGAGGCCAGCCCGGCGGCGAAGCGCGACGGCGCGCCCGCCAGCGACGACCCCAGCGCCGCCGCCACGCCGCCGCCGACAGACAACGCGGTGCCGCCGCCGCTGGCCGAGACGTTGGCCGAGCCGTTGGCCGAGCCGCGGTATGCCGGGCTGCCGGCGCGGCGGACCGCGCCGAACCTCGTTGACGACGCCAGCGCCGCCAGCAGCGCCGACGTGCCGCCGCCGTCGACGCTGACGCGCTTACTGCGGCCCGTCGGCGTCGCCTCGCCGCTCGCCGACAGAACCAGCGGCGAGCCCAAGCGGCTGCTGTGGCGGCCGCTGCCGCGGCCCAGAAGCAAGTCGCGTGTAGCGCGGAACGAGTTGGCGGCGCGGCCGATGAATGAGTCGCCGGCGCCGTCGTGCATGACGCCGTCCAGGTCCGTGTCCAGCACGATCGCGATGCGGGCCGAGCCCTCCCGCCCCGCCACGGAGCCCGCCGCCGCGGCGGCGGCGGCGGCGGCGGCGGTGGCGGCGGCGGCGACGAGGTCCTTCTTGGAGGGCTGGCGCGAGACCGCCTTGGAGCCGGCGATTGAGCCAGCCTGGCTCCCGGCCACGCTGCGACGCTTGCGCCGACTGCCGTCACCGCCGCTGCCGCGGCCGCTGCCGTTGGCGGCGGCGGCCGCGGCGACGAGCGCGGCGGCGGCCGCCGCCGCCTCTTTGGCGACCCGCTCCGCCTCGGCCTCCTCCTGCTTTCGCCGCCGCCGCATGCGGACCACCAGCACCGCTGTGATGATCGCCACGACCGCGAGCACGCCGAAGAAGGTCACCACCGTCGCGACCACGGGCAGCACCCACGCCGGCTTGCTGTCGCCGCCGCCGCCGCCGGCATCGCCAGCGCCGCCGGTGGAGGCCTCGGACAGGCTGGAGGGCGGCGGGCCAGAAGACGCGGCCCCGGCGCCGGCGTTGGTGGAGTTGGAGCTGGGCGGGTGCGGCGGCGAGGGCGGCGCGGCAGGCGGCGGCGAGGCGGGCATGGGCGGCGGAATGCCCCAGCCCACCGCCACGTCAACATTCATGTCTGTGGGCGGCCGATGGAGGGGAGAAAGGAAGAATCGATTGGGAAAGGCGGGCCACGGCACGCGAGCTGGTTCAACATACACTTGGACAGGAGCCATAGGTGCACGCTCGCCCCAATGCGACAGCGGGAGAGGCGTGGCTCAAGATGTGCTTCGGTGCACCTCGCCACACGGCCCTGGCAGGGAGCCAGACTCAGCGCCACCGCAACGCAGCGCCCTCGCAACGCCCTCACAACACACAACCGCCGCCACGCTCCGCACTCCTCTGCACTCCATGCACAACGCACCCGCCAGCTCCTTGTACGGCAGGCTCAGCGGCGCGTACGGCAGCGCTGCCGCCGAGGCGGCGGCGGCGGGCGGCGCGTCGGCTGGCATCCGGCAGGTGATGGTGACGTTGGTGCCGCTCCAGCCGTAGTGGCGCGCGACCGCGAGCGTGAGCGTGCGCGTGGCGTAGTTGTAGGAGCCGGGCTGTGGGCGGACGAGAGAAGAGGGTTGGGAAGTGAGATTGAGTGGGGCCGGTTGGGTGGGAGCTGTGAAGGACGTGGGATACCGGTACGGCAGGACGGATGTATGAAGCGGGGAGTGACATGCTGCCTGCTGCGTGCTGACAGCCCCCCGCTACCTCCCACGGAAGGAAAAGGCGCACAGCTGCGTCCTCGCTCATACAAAGCCGCACAAGCACAAGGACACGCACGCACGCACGCACATACCTTTGACATGTTTGCGAATGTCAGCATGGCGGTCAGGGTGGCCACATTGAGGGGCGGCGCCGGCGGCGGGGGCGGGGGTGAGGGCGCCGGCGGCGGCGGCGAGGGCGGCGTCAGCGGCTGCTCCTCTGCCGGCGGCTCCGCCGTCACGGCAGGCGGCGACGGCGGCGGCAACTTGGGTGCCGGCGACGGCGGCTTGGGAGATGAGCCTGGCGTGACGGGGCCGCGGACAGCGCCGCATGTCCAAGTCCGTCAGTCACCAGTTCCGAGGCTCCCACCCACCCTGAAGCTAAGAGCTTGGACGCCTCTCCGCGGTATCCAAACCCGCCCCTCCCGCCCTACCAGCAGCCGCACGCTCACTCACTCACTCGCACGCACATGCACATGCTTGGCGTTCCTGTCCCTTCGCACGCACGCACAAATCTCTCTCCCTTGTGATCTCTAACACATGCACACCTGTCTGCAGCAGCGCCCGACGGCTGTGCTGCAGCTGCGGCCCCTGCTCCTGTGGCCCCTCCTCCTCCTGCCCCTCCTCCTGCCGGAGCAGGTGCCGCCGGAAGTGGAGGTGGTGGTGGCGCCTCGCCAGCGCGTCCGGCGAGTGCACCAGCAGCATGGCCGCCACCAGCGCGCGCCACTCGGCCTCGTTGGGCAACACCAGCGTCACGTTGTCCAGCACCAGGCGCGGCGGCAGCTGCAGCGGCGCCGCCGCCGCCGCCGCCACCGCGGCGCCGCCGCCGCCGTCGGCAGGCGGCGTGTACAGCCGGTCAGCATCCGACCTGTGCACGTGCATGTGTGTGTGCGTGAGCGAGTGCGAGTCACACATACACACGTATGTGAGCGCCTGTGGGTCACGGAGTGGGAAGCTGTCGCGCGAGAGGTCTGTACGTACCATATTGAGCGCCGGTGACGTTTGCCACGGCCACGGCGCAACCCGACATCCGCTCGGGACGTGAACGCACGCCCATGTCATATGCCCACGCTGTGTGCGCCCCCCGCCCCCGCCCGCACACAAGCCCTATGCTTCCAGCACTCACACGCGCTCCCCTCACTCAGCATTACCGTACACGCACACACAAACACACACACACACACACACACACACACACACACGCCCCAACGTCCCAACGCCCCAAGAATCCCAAACAACCGCACCAACCCACTCCCACACATACACACGCACATGCACACACACAGTCCTCTGTCTGCTGCTCCCTCCCTTGTGGTCTCCCACTCCCCACTCCCGCACACGCACACACACACACACACACACGCACACACACACACACACACACACTGCTTTGTCTTGATCGCATTGCATGCACTTTGATTTGTATGTTATCTCCTTGTGATCTCTACCACACACACACACGCACACGCACACACGCACCGGGGGACGTCGAAGTACCACAGCGGCAGCGAGCTGTTCACCCAGGCGGCGTCCGCGGCGTACGGCGGCGCCGGCGCGCGCGGCAGCGCCGCCGCGGCGTCGCCGGGCCGGGCGTCCGCGGGGCGCACCAGCGGGTAGGTGCCGCCGGGGGCCAGGTTGTAGAGGACCAGGCCGCGCAGCGTGAGCGGCACCCCCAGGTTCAGGCGCCGGAGCGTGCCCTGCGGGATTGGCGGCGCGGCGCGGTGAATGGGCGGCACGGTGAATGGGCGGAACGATGGGTGGCACGGTGGGTGGCACGGTGGGTGGAACGGTGGGTGGAACGGTGGGTGGAACGGTGATTGGAGCACTGGATACTCCAGGTCTACGTCCCGGCCCCCACCGACCCCAACCCCACCGCCCCCACCTTGAGGTCCACAAACACGCGGCGGCCGCCCGCCGCCAGCGCGGGTGGGTAGCCGGCCACCACGCAGCTGTCCGCGGCGCCGGGGCCGGTGGCGGCGGGCGGCGGCGGCACCACGCGGAAGGGCTGCGACGTGGCCAGCGGCCACACCGAGCGGTCGTCGGAGCTGTGGGTGCGAGCGTGTGTGTGTCAGAAAAGCACAAGGGAAAGGGTCGACACTGTGCGTGCGTCATGCGACAAGCAAACAGTGCGCCGCGTTCGGATTACCTCAGATTACCTCTTTACCAGATCATCGGGCCGAAGGAGCTCCACATACTTACCCGATACTTACCCTTATCGCGTAACCCTCACCGGGTGGGGCTACGGCCCGCGCCCCGGCGTTGCTGTCCCGATGCACCGTGATATGCGCCTAAAGTCGCCCGCCCAACCCAGCCCCGCCACAGCTAAAGTCCAGCGCGGATGACCACCACTTATGCTCACCTGAGAGCAAGGGAAAAGGGAGGGCGGCAATAGGGCAAGGGCCATGTGAGTGTCTGGTCGGCGATCAGAAGCAATAGGACGGCGTGCACAAAGCAATAAACTAAACTAAATAAGCCCGCCCGCCCGAGAGGGTTACGCGAAAGGGAAAAGAGGGAGGCGTCAGCGGCTGCGCAGGGTTAAGTGCGGCATGGGGCTGGATGCGGACATGCATGGGGCAAGTCCGAATGGGGAAGCGGCAAGGGGAGAGAAAGGCTGGGCGGCAGCACGGCAAGCTGATCGGGGTGGCTGGTCGAGCGCATGTGTGGGTCGGACCGTGGGCTGGCAAAGGCTGACCCTCTGCTCCCCGCTCCACGGTGGTGCCGACGAGGCGTGTGTGTGTGTGTGTGTGTGTGTGTGTGTGGGTGTGTGTGTTAGAGATCACAATGTGTGGGTGTGTGGGTGTGCGTTCGGGAGGGGGTGCGTGTGGAGGCACGTTCAAGTAGGTGGGAGGTGAGGGCAAGTCACAGCGTGGAGACACAGCGGACAGAGCGTCACAAACCGCCAAAAGCCACCCCGCCACCGCCCAATCTGGCCGTTACTGTCAGTTGCAACACCGGCCCTGCGCCCGCCCTGAGGATCGCTACATGAGCCCCCCCCCCTGGAGGCCCGCACACACGGTAAACAAAACCCATCCCATCCCGTACGTCATACGTCGTACGGCAGTACGCGGCCGTGTGCGGCGGTTCGCACCTGGTGATGAGGATCTGGCTGGCGCGCCCCGGCGGCGGCCCGCACTCCTCGATCAGCTCCTGCGCCAGCGCCAGGCTGGGAGCCACCGCCAGGCCCAGCGGCCCCTGGAGCGGCGGACAGAGGGAGAGAGAGAGAGAAGGGCTCAGTTCACATCATGTGCGCAAGGTGACTGGTGGGGATGAAGGACACGCGGGTGAAGGAGCGGGAGTGTGGGTTGCCGGGGTGTGTGTGTGTGTGTGTGTGTGTGTGTGTGTGTGTGTGTGTGCACGTGATGGCAGTGTCTCGTGGGGGTCCTGTGTTAGCGGCAGCAGGCCAGCAGCCCAGTACTGGGACAAGGGCCACAAGGGCAGCACCAGCACCAGCACCAGCACCAGCACCAAACGCCAACAGCACCCAAACACCAGCACCAGCAGCACTCACATACTGGTTGGCCACGCGGCGGCTGGGCTGCAGCTGCAGCGGCGGCCACACGCGTGTCTCGGGCAGCAGCGGCGCACCGCCCGCCAGCCCGGCGTAGGTGGTGGCGGGCAGCAGCGTGGCGTTGGACATGGCGATGACCTGCCCGTGTGTGGCAGGAGCGGGAAAGTGGGGGGCATTGGAGAGGTCAGAAGTGGCGGAATGGGGTCGGGTCTAGTAGCATGGTGGTGGTGGGCGGGCATGATGCCGACCTCAGGAGCGCGCCTTCATCGGAGCTACGATTGCCCAGCCACCCTTTTTAGCCGCCCAGCCAGCCAGCCGCCCAGCCAGCCAGCCAGCCAGCCAGCCAGCCAGCCAGCCAGCCAGCCAGCCAGCCAGCCAGCCAGCCAGCCAGCCAGCCAGCCAGCCAGCCAGCCTACCAGCTATGCAGCCACCCACCCAGCCACCCAGCCAGCCACCCCCCCCCCCACTGCACGCACCTGAGTGCCCTCCTGGCCGTAGAAGGCCAGGCTGGTCAGCTGCAGCCGCCCCGCCAGGTCGGCGCCCACCGCCGCCTGTGGACCCGCATCGGAGGTATGATAGGCGGCAGCAGCAGCAGCAGCAGCAGCAGCAGCAGCAGCAGCAGCAGCAGCAGCAGCAGCAGCAGCCAGCAGCGAGGGGCTGCCAGAGGTCAGGCAGGCGCCCCGTGATTGACACCACCACTACCCCCCCACCACCACCACCACCAGCAGCAGCAGCTCCGGACGCAGGCTTCCCCACCCACATTGCGCACTCATCCGGAGGCATCAAGCCGCGACCCGCATACAGGGCGTACCCCCCCTGCCCTCCCCTGCCCGCCTCCCCTCCTCGCCAATCCGCCACCTCTCCATCTCACATCCTCTCCCACGGTCCCACCCCTTCCAGCCTCGCCTCCCGCCCCCTCCCCCTTCTTCAGCTCCGCCTCTCACCCCCCACCCTGGGCGAATTCCGCCCCCCCTCTCCCTTCTTCAGCTCTCACCCCCACATCGACATTCTACAACACTTGGCCCATACCACCCCACGGATGGCTACCCCACCCACCCACCCACTCCCCTCACCCTTCCACTCCCCTCACTCCCTCACCCACCCACCCACTTACTCCCCTCACCCACCCACCCACCCACCCACCCCCCTCACCCACCCACCCACCCACCCACCCACCCACCCACCCACCCACCCCACCCACCCCACCCACTCCCCTCACCCACCCACTCCCCCCACCCACCCACTCCCCTCACCCACCCACCCACCCACTCCCCTCACTCCCTCACCCACCCACCCACCCACCCACCCACCCACCCACCCACCCACCCACCCACCCACTCCCCTCACCCACCCACCCACCCACTCCCCTCACCCTCACCCACCCGCCCACTCCCCTCACCCACCCACCCACCCACTCCCCTCACCCACCCACCCACCCACCCACCCCACCCACCCACCCACCCACCCACCCACCCACCCACCCACTCCCCTCACCCACCCACCCACCCACTCCCCTCACTCCCTCACTCCCTCACCCACCCACCCACCCACCCACCCACCCACCCACCCACCCACCCACCCACCCACCCACTCCCCTCACCCACCCACCCACCCACTCCCCTCCCCCTCACCCACCTACCCACTCCCCCCCACCCACCCACTCCCCTCAACCCCTCACCCACCCACGCACCCGCCCACCCACCCACTCCCCTCACCCACCCACTCCCCTCACCCCCTCACCCAGCCCTCCCCTCACCCCCTCACCCAGCCAGCTTTTCAGCACGTGCGGCTGTCCCGCTTCGTTGCACGCCACTCCTCCGTCAATGAACAGTGCAAGCGCAACATCTTCACCAGCCAGTTCCATCGGCTACGGCGGGTCATTACGTGCGCCGAGAGCTTCGCGTACGAAACCGCCATGCTCATTCGCAGCCTCGAGGCCCAACAGTATTCTCGTGCCGCCATGCTCGGCAGCTTCAACATCCTCCTCCGGCAGAATCCCCACGTCTTCTACTTCCAGCGGCGCGGCGTCCCCCAACCGCCCCACCCGCCCGACGTCGTCGCCGTCCCTCACGCCGACCTGCCCGCTCGCGTCCGCCATTACCTCCGTGGCGCCGCCGGACCCCCGCCGCCGCCCCCGGCGTAACCGCGGCCGCCCCCTCCCACCCTCCTCCACCCCCTTGCATCCGCATTCATGAGTGCCGCGCCTGTCCTCGTGTGCGTGTTTTCTCGTGGGTTCGTATGTTCGTGTGTGTGCGTGGGTACGTGTGTGTGTTTTCGGTGGCTTTCGGTGTTTCTGTGTGTGGGCGTGTGTGCGTGTGTGTGTGTGTGTGTGTGTACGTGCGCGCGTGTGTGTGTTTGCTTGTGTGTGTGTGTGTGGTTGTGTGTGCGTGTATGTGTCCGTTCCTTTTCAGTGCATGAGTGCGTGTGCCTGTCCGTGCGTACGTGTGTGTGTGCGTGTGTTTCGTTGTTTGTGGTTGCGTCTGCGCTTGTGTGCTTCCGCGTGGCTTCGTGTGTCTGTGTGTGCGTGTGTGCGTGTGTCACCGTTTGCCTGTGTGTGCGTGTGGGTGTGCGCGTGTATTTGTCGGAGCATGTGTGTGTGAGCGTGTGTGTGTGTGTGTGTGTGTGTGTGTGTGTGTGTGTGTGTATGTGTGTGAGAGTGTGTGTGTATGTGTGTGTGTCTTCGGGTGCGGCGCCGGTGCTGATGTCTAGGGTGGCACACACTTCCGTCCACCCGCCTCTGATACCGGCCACCGCACCCATGCATCCACCGCCCCAGCGTCCGCCTGCACATTGGGGGCGCCCGCTCGTGCATGCGCGCGTCCTTGCTAGCAGGGTTGCGAGGGAGCCGTTCGGCGGCCCGCGCCCTGCCTGCACCTTCCCACCCCCCCTTTTCCACTTTCCCCGCTGACAACACCCCCCCCCCCCCCGCTGACGCCCCCTCCCTCCGCCGCTTCACCTCCCGCCCATGCCGCCCCGGCCCATCCCGCCACTCCTTACTTAATCGCCCCGCCCTCCCTGCTTCTGTCTCTTTACTTCCTTACAGAGCCGCGCGCGGGATCCCTTAGTTAATAGCCTTGCCATGCCATTGCTTTTCGTGATTCTCGACTTCCACTCACAATCGCCGCCTTTGCTCCCTGCATGTCCGTCGCGCCTTGCTGTTGGACGCTCCTACCTGGCGCACTTCTGTCCGAGTCCAGGTGAGTATCCTAGTATGGGGATTTAGTCGGTAATGGGGACCGCGCGCGGCTCGCAAGGCTGACATGGCTCAAGACGGCTCTGGACTCCGTCGCCAACCTGCCGCTCCATTGTCCAAGCCCGCCCAAATACGGTGATGTTCAGTAGCTCGCATAGGCGGCTGCGAATCCCAGCAACAGCGCAGTCACGTTCTTCGCAGTTTGTTCTCACCGGGACTGTTTACCAGTAACCCCCTCACCCACCCACTCCCCTCACCCCCTCACCCACCCACTCCCCTCACCCCCTTGATAAACACCATCCGATGGATGGCTACCCCCCTCACCCACCCACTCCCTCACCCACCCACTCCCCTCACCCACCCACTTCCCTCACTCCCCTCACCCACCCACTCCCCTCACCCACCCACTACCCTCACCCACCCACCCACTACCTCACCCACCCCTACCCACTCCACCCCCCCACCCACCCACCCACCCACTCCCCGCACCCACTCCCTCACCCACTCCCCCTCACCCACCCCCCCACCCACTTCCCTCACCCACCCACCTACCCACTCCCCCCACCCACCCACTCCCCTCAACCCCTCACCCACTCCCCCTCACCCACCCACCCACCCACTCCCCTCACCCCACCCACTCCCTCCCCCACCCACTCCCCTCACCCACTCCCCTCACCCACCCACTCCCCTCACCCACCCACTCCCCTCACCCCCTCACCCACCCACCCACTCCCCTCACCCACCCCACCCACCCACTCCCCTCACTCCCCCCACCCACCCGTGGCGCCTCCGCCAGCGTCAGGTAGCCCGGCACCAGCGCCGCCTCCGTGGCGTTGCGCGCGGCGCGTGTGAGGAACGCCACCTCGCCGTCCGGCGCCACCAGCGTGCAGCGGGTCAGCCGCAGCGCGGGCGACAGCACCTGGCCGGCGGCCTCCACCTCCCTGCCGGGGTGGGTGGGGTGCCATGCATGTTTAATTGATGACGAGGTAGACGCAGAACAGGCGTTTCAACACCCGTTGGCATACCGATGAGGGGTGGGGCGACGAGGCAGGGGTCGCGGGGTTTTGCAGGGCTCGTTGTGTGTTTGTGACAGCGGCGTGGTCGTCTCAGGGCCTCCCACCAGCTGCTGTCAGAAGCCCTGCCGCGCCTCCCCATCACCCACCCACCAACCCTTCCACCACCACCACTACCACCATCACACACTCTTCCTGGCGCCTCCCGCCTCCTGCAAACCCACCAGCCCCCACAAATCCCCACACCCCCTCCCCCGCTGCCTCCCCTTCTTTCGCCCCTCCTGCTCGCCCCACCCCACGCCAGGCCGCTCACCAGCTGACGCCGAAGCTGCCCACCGCCGAGGCCATGAGCGCCCAGTCCGACACCGGCCGCCGCGCGGCCGGCAGGTTGACCAGCAGCAGGTCGCTCAGCCGCGCCACGCCGTGCTCGGCCACGGCGTACGGCGCCGCCGCGTACGGCAGCCCCGGCTCGTTGCCGTACAGGGCGTCCGTGCCGGGGATGCCCGCGTCCGGCGACAGGCTGACGGCGGAGCCGTCCTCGCCCAGCCCCGTGAGGACCAGGTCGCGCCTGGGCGCCGTCCAGGCGGCGGCGATGCCGCCCAGGTCCAGCAAAACGGGTGTCCCCGCCGCGGATCGATCCGGGTCGCCCAGCAGCACCAGCAGCCGCCCCGGCGGCAGCTCCACGGGCGCCCAGGAGCCGTCGGTGGGCAGCGCCACGTCGCGCGACAGCGACACGAACACGGCGCCCGTGCTGGCCGCCAGCAGCCCCGGCAGCAGCCCGTCCGGCCCCCCGCCCAGCTGCGACCCGCGGGTCACGCCGGCGGCGGCGCACGGCCAGGGCGCCGGCAGGCCGCCGCCAGGGGCGCTGCTGCTGCTGCTGCTGCTGCTGCTGCTGGTAGTGATGAGCACGTCGCGCCAGCGCACGCGGCCGCCGCCGGGCGGGGCGGAGGTGAAGTCCGAGATCTGGATTTGGCCGTTGGCGATGGCGACGCCGGGGCTGTAGGGCCAGCCCTCCACGCGACACATGCTCGCCAGGGCGGCACGCAGGTCCACGGGGGCCAGCACCAGCTGCGGGTGCGGGGGGGGGGGTGTTTGTTCGGGGGGGGTTGTGGTTACCAGACCAAACTAAACCAATGGGGGGGGTTACATGCATTAGAGTTAGAAGGAGAAGGCACAGTAGGGGGGAGGGGTGTGGGGAGGTGTGGGGGCTGATCGGCACGGGCGCGGGTTGGCACGGCATGTGGGTTGGGTTGGGGGTTGGGTTGGTGGGGCATGATGAGAAGGGTCGGTTCTATGTGGAGGTGCAAAGGAGGATGGAGGATGGGCGGGGCGTTGGCAGACGCCAGGATAAGGTGTGCGCTTGCAGTGCTGCTAGGCGGCGCCTGTATACGGTATCCCTGACACGCCCACACCCGCGTGCTCCGTCACGGCAAGCACGGGTGCAGCCGCCCGGCCGGAACCTGCTAGCCGGGACCAAGGCCGGGACCCCAACACACGCACCCACCGTGACACCCCGCACGTGTGCACACAGGTGCCCAGCAGGCTGCATTTCCCTCCTGCGGTCCTGCCCCACCATCCAACTGTCCAGCCAAGCCCCCACCCCTCGGCACCGCCGGCGCCGCCGCCGCCGTCCGCCCGCCTTCCCCCACAACCCACTAGCAACGCACACGTCTTTCGGCGCCACCTCCCCGTGGGCACCCGGCTATGCGCCCTCCTCCTCCTCCTGCACCTCCTCCTCCTCCTCCTCCTCCACCTCCTCCTCCTCCTCCTCCTCCTCCTCCTCCTCCTCCTCCTCCTCCTCCTCCCCCTGCCAGGGGGGCGGGGTGGAAGGGAGGGCGGCGCTCACCGTGACGTTCCGCAGCTCCAGCACCGCCCCGCCGGCCAGGCTCAGCAGCGCCGGCAGACCCAGCTCGCCAAGCAGCAGCCGGCCGCGGCCCAGCGGCTCAATCACATCCGCCAGCAGCAGCGACAGCGAGCTGAGCGACAGCGTTTGGCCTGTGTGTGTATGTGTTTGGCGTTTTGAACAATGGTATTGCATCGCACCGGTTTGTGTGTGGCGGGGGGCTGTCAGGGGGGAGGTGATGTGGCATACCGGTAGGTTGTGGGCCGGGCGACAGCCGGCTGGGGCGTGGCGTGGGATGCGGGTGGGGCGACCCGTGCCTATGCGAGGGGCAAGCAGGCGACGTGGCCCTTGCCCTGCACAACCCCCTCTGGAGCCCTGGACGGGCCATAGCCGGCACCGCACAGTGCGTGATACTGCCAAGTGCCGCGAACTCAAGTTCCACCCCCCCCCCCCCGGCCTCTCCCGCCTCTCCCGCCTCCTGCCGCAGCCCCGTCGCTCACCTGCTGCCAGCGCCAGCGCCGGCCCCTGCAGGTCCAGCTGGTCAGCGAGCTTGCCCCAGGTCAACGCCGTGAAGGGGGGAACCGAAGCCGCCGGGAAGCTGCTGTTCAGCAGGCCGGGCGGGACCGCCCCGCCCTTCCCAGTGAGAGTTAGGGAGGCACCCGCGGCCGGGGGCAATGTGATGGCCCCGCCGGCACCAGACGCCTCCGGCGCGATCGCTAGGACGCCTTGCTGCAGCTGACCTGCTGTCGACAACAGCTGGCTGAGCGTAACATCCGTTTCCGCGAACGCGCCAGAGCCCGCCCCGTTCGCGAACCGGAACACTTCACTTCCGAGCAGGAGAAGCCACAGAGCGAAGGCCCACTGAGTCCACGCATTCCTGGCTGCTCTTTGTTTTGCTCCCATGAGATGGCAGGGGATTAAGAGCGACTGCGTGTCGCCTCAGTGTGACCAGTGCGGAACAACGAAGTTCCCCATACTCATGTGGCCAACAATCTACTGGCCGTAACAATAATGGAAAGGGGCCCTGTGCTGTGCGTCAGCGCGAGAGAGCGAGGGGCCTTTTTCACTTGGCACCCCGTTGCACTCTCGGTGCCTTTTTCTGCTGGCTCTAGCTATGAAACGTACTAAAGTCCATACATTTCATTCAAAAGAACTCGCAGTATTAAAAGCGGGCGTAACAGGAGTCTGAAAGCACTCGCTAGCGAATTAAGGCTTGGAACTGCTGTTAAGCGGATAGTTACATGCGATAGAAGGAGTGTAATTGGTATAGCAGTAATATGGCTAGCACGGGGTCATGGCCACTCTCAGCCGGAATGTTGCATTCTTGTGCCGCAAAGCCTGCTGGTAATAGATTCCAACATAATCCTTACTGGGGTTAAATATAGTCCACGCGCGTCTTGTAGGCACCCGCGGTGCCTGAGAACCGAAACATTGCTGCGCGCATTGAATGCGCAGCTGACTTCCCGCCACGCGGCGCGCTCGTTCAAAGTAAGATATTGTTACTCAAGGCCGCTGCAACGCTGCTCCATCAGCTGCGCCCATGACTGTAGAACGCCACGCCCACCGGGCGCCTCACGGTTACGCTGGCTGGGCCCCTGGACTTCCGCTGGCGCCCGCCTGCCCTGAATGCGTCGTGTACAAGGACGTCGATGGGCCGGGCCACATTAGGGAGTCATCAGGACGACACAAGGGTTTGAAAGCACCACAATTCATGGTCAGTGTACTCCTGCGGGGTATCGGATCATGGGATCAAGCTCCGGGCACGAGTCTGGGCACGCGGTAACCGCGCGCACCACACGGGGGGCACGCCATTCATAAAGGGGGCCAAAACGGCAGCCCCCAGAACATGCGCTTCGCAATGAACGCCAGGCTGAGACTTTGCACACGGCCTAAACCCATACTCCTTAAGGGGGCTACCAGGTTAAAATCCTGGCGTTCATTGCAAATAGCAAAAATTTTCGGTTTTTGTCGTTGGGGTCGGTTTTAGTGGTTTTAGTCCATCAACCATGTCCAAACCCAACCAGACTCGCATATGTGGCGCCGTCGACTATTTTATACATATAGGTAGGCAGACGCCACTTTCCGGGGGCATGAGCGGCCCCTGTCTGCGGTCTACGTGGCATTTTGTGGTGGTTCATGGCGGCGTTATATTTTGAGCCATTTTGAGCCCATGGCCGCGGTTCAGCCCTCACATACAGCGTCCCCCTCACTACATACACATATATACATGGGCTTGGGTCCATGGGGCCATCGCAGGCGCATGGGACTGGTGTACTGGGCGCTTTCCAGGATCTCACATCAGACGAATCCGCCTCACTTTAGAGGCCCCCCGCGCATAGCTTGCATCTCTGTGCTGCCGCTGTCTAGTCTCCATGTACATATATGCACTAAACAGGATGGGTTACGGCGGGCGAATGTTAGGGGCATGGGCTGCAGCATCCTGGGAAGCACCACGCAAGTAAGGCAGGGGCTGCTGTGAGGGGAGCGTGTCGCGAAACCCGCCCTCGGCCACATCGACAGAGCAAGCCCAGACTGCGTGTTATAGATGTTTGACACTAATGTTAACAGTTTCCAGGCCTCTGGGCTGAGGGATAGCGACGGTCTGTGCTCGGGTCCGCGAAGTGTCAACATCGCAGCATCTCCGCGCAGCAGAGCCCCCTGCGGTTCCCCTAATGATTCTACTGTGTTACTTGACATGCAAGATGTATATTGATCCAGGCCTTGGTGCTAAACTACGTTGTTTTGGGTGGGACCTAACATGTCGGCATTGCGACCACTTCCAGGCACCGCGCATCGCCAGCTCTATTGCCGTAGACTCCTTGCACCAAAGAGCAAAGTATTAGGAAATCGGTCAGAGCATAACACGACGTATCACTCCGCGATGGCCGAACCTAAACAGCAACGTCGCTCGCCATCGATATTATTTGTAATGAGGCATGCTTATAGCATATAAATGATACAACAGGTTTCGGTGCAGCATTTCATGCGACGTGGGGCGAGATCGACCCCCTCGAGGGTTCGTGCCCCCATCCCGACCGGCGTGCCCCCCGTGTGCGCGCGCACCCGCGTGCGGCGTTTTGTTGTTATAGCTGTGGGGAGAGTTCTGACCCGGGCTCGAAACACGGCCGCTGCAGCCTACCAGCTTCCTTGGACGTGCGAGAACGCCGACACCTGACCAGCGCACATGGCGGCGTGATGACTGATGACACGCTTCACCGGTTCCACCCTGGGTCCCTGGCCGCCCGGGCTTTGCTGGTGCAAGTACACCTGGACAAGTTGTTCTGTTGTTTGCCAGTGAGAGGTTTGCGTAAAGGCAATTCATCGACTCGATCTGAACGCATGGCAAGCGTCGAGCCGCCACACCTCGGCCCCTTGTACCGCCGAATCACTTTTCTAAACCACTGTCCTGAACCACATGCCACCATGACCACAACAGAGAATGTGCAGCGTTCAATTCAGGGGTTCCTGGCACAGTGCGAGTCCGCTTTCATGTCACCACCTTCATTTCCGGCCGCTCCAACCACGCACAGCACCAACATTTTAATGGACACAGCCCATCCAAGCCACCATAATGCATGCAAACAACACAGGGTGGGTCGTCACCCTGTGCTCCCGCTGTCTGAAGGTCCCGTACTGCTTCAGCAAAGCAAGCAACCCACACCCACCACAAAAACCTTGTTCGTTCGAGCACCAAGCGTCATCACACACCGTAGAAGTCCTTGCTGTAAACATGACAGGTGATGCCACCAGCTGCTCCCAAGGCGCCTCTAACGCTGCCACCCGCCAGGCCACAATAGGCGTGCTCAGAGCTGTGTGCCGCGATGACAACGGTGGCAACGAACGCCTTTACGCGCCACACTTTGCACTCGGGTGTACGGTCTGCATCACCGCCTCAGCACCGGTACTGTTTAAAGTTTAGCACACGGGACATACCGCGTGCCCGATGCCAGCGTCAGCCGGCTGTGCCTTTGCCTGTGAATTGCGTTTACCTCAGAGCCCACACGCCACTCAGACGGAGCCCTCTCAGTTCATGCCAGGTACTCAACAAGCCACCGGTTGACCCGCTATCCCGCATAAATATCCCACATAACAAGACACCAGCCCAAATGCAATCCTGCTTGGCTGCCAGCGCCGCGCGAGGCCTGCGGCTACCGCTGCTGCGCTCCTGCGCACCGACTGCTGTGCCCGCCCTCGCGCCAGTGCGCCAGCTGGCACGCGCTGCAGCAGTACCGCACCGCCCTGCACCTGCTGCACACCTTGCCCGCGCCCGGCTGTAGCAGCGCGGTGGGGCCGTCCAGGCTGAGGCAGTCGGGGTTGCAGCACAGCCCTACGCCCGCCACATGCGCGGGCACAGCCGCCGCCGCCGCCGCCGCCGCCGCCGCCGGCGGCGGCGGCTTGTCGCTGGCGTTGCTGCCGCTGCCGCTGGCTGCGCCTGACGAGCCTGATGCGCCTGCCACCTCCGCCTCCGGCGCCGCACCCGCCCGCTCCTCCGCGCCGGATGCCCTCTGCAGCCACTGCGCCCGGCGCAGCAGTTGCTGACCCGCCTGCAGTGGGTCTTTGATCAGGGAAGAGCCTGCCCCCGCAGTCGTCAAGCTCGGGTCTAGCGCCGGATCCGCCAGGCCATAACGCTCAGCCAGCTCGTCCAAAAGCGCTCGCGTCGCCGAGTCGCGCTCCTTGGCCCGACGCGCCGCCGCGGCCTCCTTTTCCGCCGCCCTGGCTGCAGCCGCCGACTGCCGGCCGCCGCGCTGCCGCTGCTGTTGCTTTTGCGGGCGCGCACCCGCTGACCCCGCCGCCGCACCTCCCGCCGCTGCCGCTGCGCCAGCCGCTGCGCCAGCCGCTGCGCCAGCCGCTGCGCCAGCCGCCTCCTGCTCCTGCTCCTGCTCCCGGTATGGGGCCCACAGCATTGCCTCCAGCCGCGGCCGCTGGCGCAGGCCGAAGCGCTGCAGCCACTTGACCAGCGTGGGGCCGGTAACCGCACCCGTGCTGCCTGGCTGTAGGATTAGGTCCGGCGTTGCTGTGTCAAACATGATGCAGGTGAACCACTTGTGCACTGCGACCACCTCCGCCAGGTCCATGACCGCCGCCGCCAGTGCCGCAGCATCGGCCGCAGCCTCGGGGTCCCCGCGGCCCCTGCGGCCGCCTGCCGCCTGCTGCCCAGCTGCGGGCCCCGCTGCCGCTGCCGCCTGGCCGCTGCCGTCGCCTGCTGCACCTGCACTGCCTCCCGTCGCCGAGCCGGCAGCGGCGCCGCTGCCAGCCTTGAGCAGCAGCACCGCGTCGCCAAAGGCCTTGGCAGCGCTGCCCAGCGCGGCCTCAAGGCTGATGGAGGAGGCGCTGCTGCAGGGCGGCGCTGTGAAGGGCAGGAGCCACGCCTTGGCGTGCCCGCAGCACTCCATAAGCCGTGCCGATGCGAGGATATCCGCATCTAACTCAGAGCCCTCCTTTTCAAGTGCTTCAGTTTGCGCATTGATCGAGACCAAAGTCTCCTGCAGAGCGTTGCGCTCGCCAACCAGCGCCTGTTGCGCCGTCTGCCGCGCCTCCGCCAGAACCCGCTCGACCTCCGCCTCCCCCAGCGGCTCCACCACCTCCGGACCCCGCTGGGCCTCCACCGCCCGGATTGCCTCCTCCTGCAACTGCTTCTCCCGCTCCTCCAACTGTGCCAGCCTGCGCACACTGTGATCGCAAGAGGATCTCACCTCCATCCTTCGCCGCAACAGCGCATCCTTCCGCTCGTCGATTTCCAGAAGTAAAGCGATAGCATCGCGGCCTGCCGCTGAGAGTTGGCAGCACGCGTAGCGCCACACGCAGGCCAGGTAGTGGCGGCTGAGCGACACCAGGGCGCGCGACAGCCTGCACACCAGCAGCGCGCCCGGCCGGCCCGCGGGCAGCGCCTGGCGGGTGGTCGCTTTGGCAGCCATGGTGCCCGACATGAACTGCAGGACCGGAGGCCGCAGCAGCAGCGGCAGCCACTGCAGCGCCGCCCAGTCCGCAAGGAGCGAGGCCGTCTGCTGCTGCTGCCGCTGCTGCTGCTGCTGCTGCTGCTGCTGCTGCTGCTGCTGCTGCTGCTGCTGCTGCAGTGGTGCGGCATCGGGGCCAGGGGCCAGCGCCGTCGCCGTCGCCACCACGCCCTCAGGCCCTTGCAGGCCCGCGGCCACAGACACCGCCCCGGCGCGGCCCCACCCACTGCCACCACGCCGCAGCCAGCAGGTGAGCGCGAGCGGGTCCAAGGGCGAGCCAGCGCTCCCCGGCCCCTTGCCCGGCTCGCCCGCCGCAGCCGCTGCCGCCTGCTGCGCCTGCTGCGCCTGCTGCTGCTCCAGCAGTGACGTCAGGCAAAGGCAAAGCGACTGCGCCCAGCGTCCCCTCTGCGCACACGTGCTGTCGCCTGCAAGCACACCTTCAACTGCCGCGTCGACAGCCACCGCCGCCGCCCGCCCCAGTGTCGCCACCAGCGCCACCACCTGCTCCACTCGGCCGTGCGCCAGCACACCAGCAGCCCACACGCGCGACTGGCAAAGCAGGGCTTCAAATGCGCGCTCAGCGCTGCTTGACCCAAGCAGCGCGTTACGCATTGCGTCGTCGGTTCTGCAGCTGCCGCCTCCAAAAGCCGTGCCCACCCGCCGCAGCAGCTGCTCCAGCGCCGGCAGCAGCCCCGCGTCCAGTGCGCAGCGCATGCCGTAGCTGCACCCGCCGTCGTCGGTTGCTGACGCGGGTCCGGGAGCGCTGCTGTAACCTGCAACCGCCAGGGGAGCTGCAACCGCCAGGGGAGCTGCAACCGCCAGCAGCGCTCCAGCTGATGGCTGTGCGGAGGACGCCGGCTGTCGCGCCGATGCGCCCGGCCAAGCCGCCAGTCGTGCCGGTGGTGACGCCGCCAGCGAGTCTGCCAGGCGGTCCAACACATCCTGGTGGGAGCCGTAGC
Source organism: Chlamydomonas schloesseri (assembly GCA_016834595.1). Classification (NCBI taxonomy): domain Eukaryota; kingdom Viridiplantae; phylum Chlorophyta; class Chlorophyceae; order Chlamydomonadales; family Chlamydomonadaceae; genus Chlamydomonas; species Chlamydomonas schloesseri. The sequence continues at coordinate 838,549 of JAEHOD010000019.1, read as the reverse complement.
CAATTTCTAAGTTCGGAAGCACGGGCAGCATGGCCGCCGCCAGCCGCCACAGCCCCGGCAGCCGCGCCGCCGCCTGCTGCGGCCGCAGCTGCGCCCACAACCGCACCGCTGCGTGCATGCCTATCCACCACTGGCGGCATAGGGTGTCCGTCGGCGGCCCAACCCGCACTTGCGGGTCCGGCGGCGCAGCCGCATCCAGACCCTGCACCGCCGCCCGTGCGGCGCCCAGGCTCCTCTCCAGAGCCCCGTACAGGTGTACGGCACTGTACGGTTGCTGCTGCTGCTGCTGCTGCTGACCCTGTGGCGCATGCTGCTGCTGCTGCTGCTGCTGCTGCTGCTGCTGCGGCGGCGGCGGCGGCGGCGGCAGCGGCGACGCCAGGGCGGGACCGGCGGGCTGGGCGGCCGCCGCGCCAGCAGCCGAGGAGCACCGCCAGGTGATGAAGGACGCGGCGACCTCAACGGAAGAGAGCGCCTGCGCCACCGCACGCCGGCTGGTGCAGTCGCCCACGGCCGTCGCCGGCCCCCACGCCGCCAGCTTGCTGCCGCGAGACCAGGGCATCAGGCCGCCGCCGCCGCCTACCTCACCGCCACCGGGTCCGCCCAAGGCCACAGCAGAAGCCGTGGCATCAGCACCTGTGGTGGGGCTGGCGGTGGCCCCGCCACGGGCGGATGACTTGCCACCATTGCACAGCGACGTCTCCGGGTCCCCCGCCGCGCCTTGCTGCTGCGCCTGTTGCTGCTGCGCCTGTTGCTGCTGCGCCTGTTGCTGCTGCGCCTGTTGCTGCGGCTGTTGCTGCGCCTGTTGCTGCTGCGCCTGTTGCTGCTGCGCCTGTTGCCGCTGGTGCTCCCATGCGCGCGCCTGATCAAGCGACAGCAGCATCAACAGCCCAAGCGCGGGGCCGCTCACTATCTGACAGAGCAGCGCGCGCTGCTCCTGCTTCCGCACCCGCGCTTGCTGCTCCTGCTGCGCCTTTGCCTTGCTCGGTGCCGTGTGCCCGGGCGACGCACCGCCAGGCGGCCTGGGCGGCGTATCTGCTGCCGCGGCTGGCGGTACCACCGCCGCCGCAGCAGCAGCAGCACTCACTGCCGCGGCTGGCGGCACCACCGCCGCCGCAGCAGCAGCAGCACTCACTGCCGCGGCTGGCGGCACCACCGCCGCCGCAGCAGCAGCAGCACTCACTGCTGCGGCGGGCGCGGGCGCCTCCGCTGGCGGCAGCGGCCATTCTTGCGGGCCCAGGTGCAGATGCAGGGCATCCAACACCGCTGGGTACAGTTGCGTGCGTAGGCTGGAGGTGAGCGACTGCAGCTGCGACGGCTCCGCTGCAGCGCCGGTTCGCTGCAGCGGCGGCGCGCTCGCCGGCAACGCTGCTCCCGTGCCTTGCGCACCCCCGTCGCCGCCGCCCTGCGTGCCAGTACACGCGCCGGCTTCCCCTGCTGCCCCGGCTTCCCCTACCGTCACGCCGCCTTCGGCCCCTGCTTCCCCTGTTTCCCCTGCGGCTGCGCAGCCTACACCACTGGTTGCGGCCGCCGCAGCCACCACGGCAATCGCCTCATCCAGGCACAGCAGCGCCGCGGCCGCGTGCTCCAGCACGCGGCTGTGCGCCAGCGCCGCCAGCATCTCCGTGTACTGCTGGTCGCCAGTCGCGCCGTAGATTTGCGGAAAAAAGGCGAGTACCGAAGTGGCCGCCCTCAGGACCGCCCCTAGCGAGTCACCGAGTAGGCGCAGCGGAGGCGCCTCAGGGGCGGTCGTAGCTGCTGCTGCTGCAGCAGCGGCGGCGGCTCCCGCTGCCCCCGTTGCGCAAGCGCCAGCGGCATCAATCCCCTGCTCCGACGCTGGCTTGCCCGATTCAGCTGTGCAGCGAGCTGAAGCCGCTTTGGTCGCTTCCACCGCGTGCCGGCGAATGCTGGACAGAATCTGCGCGTAGACGCTCAGCGCGTCGCCGCGCACCAGGGCGCTCAGGAGCGCCAACACACGCATGTCCTCGGGGCGGCCCCTGACCTGGTCGAGCAAGTTGGTCGCGCGAAATGTACTCAAGTTGCTGGACGTCAACTCCGCAGCGAGCGCCCTCGCCGCGCGCGCATGCGCGGCAACCCAAACTTTCCACAATCCAGGACAGGCTGCCTCTGTTAGTTGAACATTCCCATCCGCATTTCCTTTCGCATTTGACAGCAAATCGGGGTGCAGTTGAAAGTTTGCATCGACTGTTCCGCCGGCAGCAATTGCGTCAAGCACCGCTTTGTACTCTTGCAGCTTGCGGTCCGGCGACGGCGCCATGGCCACTAGAGTCAAGAATTATTGTAGCTTTAAAAGTGTCCGTGCGATGGGCGGGCGAAGCTGCTTACCTGTGGAATTGCCGACCTCCTGGCACATGGCATGGCCGCATGGGGTGCAACTCGCAACTGGCAAGCCCGGCATCCCCGCCCAGCCCCGCAGCATGCGCCGGCCGCCTGCGTGCCGGCACAGGCGCCGCTGTTGCTGTTGTTGGAGGCTTACCCCGTGTCCAACTCTGGCCCCCCTTGCCACCAGCATCTACCACCGATCCCCTGCAGCGTCTCTCTGCACAAGTTCTACCCCTGGTTCTACCCTAGCCTGCCTACCAGGGCTCATATCTTCCCCTGGGGGTGGCTGGTGGACCGGAAAGAAGGCACGCTTCCCCCATCTTTCCCAGGGCGCCTCAAAGCCCAAAAAGTGCCACTTTCTAGTGTTTGGGGGGGCTCCGCCTTCCCCCCCCGAAAAAGGGGTAATGTGAAAGATTTGGGGCCATGAATCTGTCTGGTACGTTAAAGATGGCCCCCCCAAAACGGCCGGCGACTTCTTTCCGGGGGGCATGTTTCGGGCCAGTTACTTTCCGGAAAGACGAAGATATGAGCCCTATGAGCCCTGAAAGACGAAGATATGAGTGCCTACCACAGCCCACGTTACCCCTTGCGTTACCCCAATGAAAGCAATACAGTCATGGGCTCAAAGCATCGCAGCCGGCGCTCTTCCCACAAGCACCTCCTTGCCTATCCGCATAGCGCGCCACACACAACCTGATCAATCACCAGTCATTAGTCCCCGTCCTCGTCATCATCATACAGTATCTGCGGCTGCGGGCCCCAGCTCCAGCCCCGCGCCTCCAGCTCCACCCCCACCTCCGCCAGCAGCACCAGCTGTCGCGGCGTGAGCTTGCGCGCCCGGCGGACGTCCTTCGCGTAGTAGCGCCACATGGACGGCGGCACCTTGGCCTCCCGCCGCCGCAGCAGCTGCTGCAGCTCCCAGTACATGTAACTGAAAGTGCCTTGCTGCGCAATCAGGGTGCCATCAAACAGCACCGCCGTGGCGGGCAGGGCCGCGGCCAGCCAGGGCTGCTCCCGCGCCCACGCCACCGCCGCCAGGTTTCCGTTCATCATCGCCTTGTGCTGACGGTTCCAGGTGATACGGCCCGTCGCCTCCAGAGCCTGAGGCTGGAAAAGGGGGTAGTTCATTCCAGAAATCAAGAGCGAAACGACCAAGAGAACCCGAACCAGCCAGCCCAACAGGAAGAGGGGGACAGCAGGGCCAGGGACAGGCAGGAGTCAAGGCACCCACTGCCGCACAGTGCATCTCGATTCAGGGCAACGCGCGGCGGCAGGAGGTGAAGCCGGGAAACAAGAGGCACGAAGCGACGTGCACGGGACGCAGACGCAGAATGGCACACCCAGTGCCTCCGTGACCCGCACCTGCGCCTGCGCCTGCGCCTGCACCCGCGCCGCCGCCCACTCCAGCACGTCCAAGCCAGCCTCCAGCAGCAGCGCGGGTAGGTTAACGCGCGCGCCGCACTCCTCCACCACCCACCGCACAACCTCTGCCTCGCCGCAGCACTGCGCCGCCGCCGCCCACACCAGCCAGCCCTGCCTGGCGTTGGCGCAGTAGGGACCAACACGGTTGCCGGCGAGGTCCCAGACCTGCTGCTCATCCAGCTCCGCACCCCGCTGCTCATCCTGCTGCTTGGCCCTCTCCAAGCCCGCCCGCACCAGCCACGCCGCCGCCGGGCCCCTGGCCTGTTCCAGATCCCACGCGCTCGGCTCGACGCCGCACGTGTCGTCGAGCCACGCCAGCACGTGGACGTGCCCGGCCCTGGCCGCGGCCGCCGCCGGGCCCCCCCTTGCCCGCCTTGCTTGAATGCCGCACTCATTGATGAGGAACGCGAGGCAGGCGAGGTCGCCGGCCTCCGCTGCGCAGTCGAGCATGCTGGCGTCCAGGTGCAGCCCCCGCGCGTGCAGGAGCCGCAGCCGCTCCAGGAACGCGGGCGCCGGCTGCGACGCGGCCCACCTCGGAATGCAGTGCATGCCCTCCACGCTGATGCGCAAGCCGCCGCCGCTGCCGCCGCCGCCGCCGCCGCCTTGGGCTGTGGCGGACCCATCTGTGTCGGCGTTGGCAGGGGCGCGCGGATGCTGCTGCTGGCGCAGACGCGCGCGCTGGCTGAGCAGCCAGTCCAGCTTGGCTACCCAGTCCGGCGTGCAGCTGAACGCGGCGGCGGCGATCAGGTCAGGCCTGCTGTCTCGGCGCGCACCTCCGCCGCCTCCGCCGGCCTCATTGGGCTGCGGCGCCAGCAGCTCCGCTACCCGCGCGCCGCAGTGCTGCTGCAGCTGCGCCAGGGAGCCGCCGACCGCCAGCCCCGCCGCCAGCTCAACCTCACGCTCGCGCCTGCTGGGCCCCGCGCGCCCCCGCCGCAGCCACGGCGGCCTCCGGTCTTCGCCCGACTCCAGGTTGTCCAGCAGCCGCAGCGCCAGCTCCACGTGGCCGCCCTCCGCCGCCGCCTGCACCTGGCAGTGCGCGTCGGCTGGCTCGCAGAACACGTCGTGCGTGTCAAACCAGGCGAGCACGTGCGCGTGGCCCGCCCGGCACGCGACCGCGCGGGGGGCTGCGTACATCTCATAGCTCCGCTGCAGGAATTGCCGCTTCATGGCTGTGTGTCCCCAAAAGTCAAACCCCTGCTGCCGCAGCCAGTCCAGCACGGGTACATGGCCGCCCTCCGCCGCCGCCGTAGCGACTTCGTCGCCCCAGCAGCAGCCGGCTTGCATGAGCGCATCACACGCCGCCAAGTCCCCCACCGCCGCGGCTGCCGCCATAGCTGCCGAGTCAAGGACGCAGCCGCAGTTGGAGATGGCGGCTCGCAGGCTGGCGGCGTGCCCGCTGCCGGCCGCAAGGCATAGCAGCCGGTGGCGCCGACGCGCGGTCAGTGCGCGCCACGGCCTGGGCTGGGACCAGTGCCGGCTGAAGGCGTCGCCGGGCCAGGGCTCCCCGCCGTTGCCAAGCTTAACGCTTTTGTAAATGGCGTGCACGCTGGCATAGGTCTCCCGGTCTACAAACTTTAGGTTGAACACCGCATCGGCGATGGGCAGGAAGCCTGCAACGCGCTGCTGCAGCTCAGGCGTAAGGCGGGCCCAATTATTAACATCATTTGAGCTTATGGCAGCCATAACGGAGGCTCACGTTGACTGGGGAGAAAGGTTGTTTCAAGCAATTCCACGGTTCTCTGGCATGATTACCCTAAACAGTATACTGCTTATGCATTGTGATGGCGTATTATTCTTGCAATACACGCAATGACAACTCAGCTAACGGCATTAATCGGATCACCCGTACGGTAAGCGTGCGGATGCAGCGGCGCAACGACTCCAACGCTCTTCCCCGTGCGCTCTCTCAGTGTACAGTTCTCCGCACTCCTCAGTTGCAGCCGCCACCGCCACCACAGCCCTTTTTCTTCTGGCAGCATGCGCCACCTGCCTCCGGCGCAGCCTCGGGCGCCGGCGCCTCAGCTGCTCCGGGCGTGGCTGCCGCGCCACACCCACCACGGCCGCAGCCCTCCTTTCCTCCGCTCGCCCCGCTCCCACAGCTCCCGCCACCGGCAGCCCCGCCGCACGTGCCACCCGCCGGCTGCGCCTGGCAGCAGCCGGCTCCGCCGCTCGGCTTTGCCGTGCTGCCGCATCCGCCGCCCTGCCCCCCCGCACCGCAGCACGCGCCCGCCGCCTGCGTGCCGGCAGAGGCCCCGTTGTCGACATCGTTGCTGTCGCCGGCGGCGGCACCGGCACTGCCACTGGCGTCAACCGAGGGCGCCTCCGTGACCTCGGGCATCTTGGCCGCACGCCACGCCTGCATGCCGCCCTGCGCGCATTGCATTGCAGCCGCACGGCCACCAAGCACACGGTACACGTGTCAAGCCAGGGGCACACGGCGCGCACCGGAGCACCGAACATGGCGAGTTCACACTACTGACGCAGGCGCTTGACAACCCCGTGACAAAGGAGGCGGAGAGGCTCAAACCGCACACACGCACAAACACACAGAAGGTCGTTTGTTGCATCGCATACTCGGCATATTGTTATTGGTTTTTCCCTGGTGCTCTCTAACACAACATAACAGGTGCCGCGCCAATGGCAGCTCTGCCGTCGACGTTGTGGCCCCAGGCAGACACCCACATGGCACGCCGCATCACACACACGACGAGCCACGAGCCACTACACCGGCACCAGAAACAAACCGGCAATGAAAATAAACATTACCTTGAGCTGCTTCACGTTCTTGTAGCCCCGCTCCCGCAGCCACTTAAGCGCGCCGATAGAGCGGTGTGCGGACAGGCAGATGACGTACAGCGGCGTGCCGTGGTTCACCCCGCCCGCCAGGATGGGCTCCACGCTGCATGCGTATGCGTGTGTGCGTGTGTGTTGGTAAACGGAAACGGAGAGAAGTGTGTGTGTGTGTGTGTGTGTGTGTGTGTGTGTGTAACAACGGGTTTACAGGCGGCCTGACGAGTCTCGTGATCGAGTACTCGGGACAGCCAGCGACAGCGAGGCATTTAGGCCGCACGCTGCCGCTATCACGCGTCTCCCCTGCCCAGAGCGCAGCCAAGCTCTGGGCTGTGTGTGTGTGTGTGTGTGTGTGTGTGTGTGTGTGTGCGTGCGTGCGTGCGCAGGGAAGGTGTGAGTGGACCTCGTTAATGGTAAGCAACGAACTGTTTCTTGCTGGCGCAAGGCCAGATGGAGCTATGGCATTAGCAGGCTAGCCCACGCCCAGGCCAGGCCCGCACACTAGCGCCCTCCTTCCAGCACCCTCCACCCTAGCGCCCTCTCTCACCACACAGCTCGCCCGTCCCCATCCTTCAGTCCGCTTTTGGGTTGCAATGGTCGCTTTGGTTCCTGGAACAAACTACCCCCACCCCGACGCCAGCTTCATTTGGCACGCAATTCTGGGGCTGGTGTTTACAACCCGTCCCCCCGCCCCGCCTGGTGTTTACGACAACTCCGTCCTCACCCGCCTCCTCGCCCCTTCGCGGTGCTCCCTCGCTCACCTGCTAGGCCAGGACCAGGGCGGCAGGAAGGAGGCGTGCACCGCCCCCGCGATGTGGCCCCCCTCGAACTCGCCGCGTGTGCGCACGTCGATGATGCGCGGCGCGTCGGGCTGCACGCTGTGTGGGTGGGTGGGTGGGTGGGTGGGGGCATAAAGAAGTGCACGCGCGTGCGTTTGTGTTCATTACGAGGAGCGCTAGCGCTCTGCTGAGTACCCCCGGCTGCAGCCGCTTGCTTGGGGCCCTGGGTGCGGGCTCCCGGCGGGTGAGCCCTTTGTGCGGGGGAGACTAGTTGTCACGTATGGTAGTGATGTTTGGCTCCATAGCTTCTGGGTTCGATTCCCATTTCCCCCCCCCCCCGCATTCCTAGTACGACTGTTTTGATGGGATTATAGTGATGCGGCTGTCTCATGATTAAATTTGCGATAGAGTTCATTTAGTGAGAATTGAAGATGGATGGTTGCAAAGAATCACTTTTTCGATAATCAGAACTGGTAGAAGTGGGTGAACGGATACAGACTACCACCTATCGGTTGAAGGTGGGCAGAGCGAGACCAGTAAACGTGGTCCTGACAAGAAGGCAGTCAACTCTGTAACCCAGAATTAAACAAAGACCCGAAGCCGTTCCTGGCTGGTGCCGGCACGCACCGCTCCTTCTCCGACATCGCCCGTATCCGCTCGCTGACGGCGTTGATGCCCGCCGAGTCAAGCTCCGGAACCCGTCCAAATGTCCACAGCCAACTCATCGTGCTGCGCGGTCAGCGGAGAGTGCCAAGCGCGTGTCGTAATTCGGCTATTGGGTTTCGTCGGGTATTTGGAGCGTGAAGGCAGCTTCAATTCACGGACTCTGTTTCTGCGGGAGCGTTTGGGCAATTCGCATATGGACGTCTGGGCGCAGCCGATAGCACCGGAGCAACCGTAATGAGCACGCGCTACGAAGCCCGCGATTGGGCCCGATTGCCCATTCGCTCATCAGCGCTCAACGCATGCTTGCTTACAGTGAACTTCATCAGTGGCCGTATCATAGTTTATGCACAAGTTAACACAGCAAGACTTGACCGCCCTCACCCATTCTTGCGTTTTCGCGCTTCACGGCCCCGCCTTCTGGCAGCACCCGCTTCGTTGAGTCGCCATGAGCATACTCTAACGCTAGAGCTCCGCCTAGGCCATCGGGTCTAGCAGCGCTTGGGCCAAGAAGGGCGTCCGGGCCCGGGCGCACATGGCGACCCCCGCGGGCCCCGGGGGCCCCACCGCAGCGGCCGCCCAGCAGGCGGTGACGCGGGTGCAGGAGCAGACCTGGGCAACCCGGATCCCCGTGCACCTGTCGTTGGCGCCGGACAACATCAGCAGCCCCTCAGCGGTCCGCCCCATCTACGTGAGGAGGGCGTGGAGGGAGGGAGGGAGGGAGGGGGGCGCTGCTGGGGGCGGGGGCACTTGACACGGGAGGCGGGACGCGGAGCTGTTACGTTTGGGCGCAGCATTCGCTTTACCTGGTTTGGTTACAGGTTTTAGAGGTCAGGGCGCAGCATGTGCGCGTCGTGTCAAGCGCCGGGTCAAGGCCGCCACTACCCCACCCTGCAATCCCAGTTGATGCCCTGTTTATCGCCCGCGCTGTCGGCGGGCACCTCTCCGCTCCCTCCCACTCTTCCTGCTGATCTCCCTGCTTGCCGCGGTCGGCGCCTCGAATTGTGTAAATATCCTGTATACCCGTGCAGCTCATGGCGCCGCGGCAGGGCTACCTGAACGTGCTGGCGGCGCAGGCCTGGCCGCACCTGCAGGTTCGTACGGGGGAGGTGTGGCCAGGGAGGGGAGGAGGGTGTGGGGTTGGGGTTGGGGCGGTCGCGGGGAAGGAGGAGCACGAAGGCGGAGTGGCGGATGCGGATATTAATGAGGCACAGCGCGGGGCAGGGCGGGGCTGCGCGGGGCTGGTGGGTGGGGTCAGTGGCTCGGTAGACGTGGGCAGGGCCGCGCACTACTGCGCAGGACGGATAGGTCGTTGTGTGCATTCCAGTACCTGGGTACATGGGTTGGCGGTTGTGGTGGGGTGGCGGCGGTTGTGGTGGGGTGTTGGCGGTTGGGGTGGGGTGTTGGCGGTTGGGGTGGGGTGTTGGCGGCGGACACCACGAAGGGGCGTCCGAGGTAGGGAGCTGGCTGGGGTGCGCAAGCCGGTGGCGGTGGCGGCGGCGGTGGCGGGGGGGGGGCCGGTGGCGGTAGCGGGGGGGGGGCGGTGGCGGGGGGGGCCAAGCTGCGCAAAGCATGTGTGGTATAAGGCGGGCAGCCCCGTGTGACTGGCGCCATCTCTTCGCGCCCACGCATGGGGGCAGGCCAGCGCTCTCTGAATGGCAACCTCACCATCCCCGGCCCCCAAATATTTGATACACACCGTCCTATGGATGGCTACCCCCCTCCCCCGGTACCGCCATGTGTCCCCACACACCCCAACACGCAGCACGTGCTGCCCAGCGTGCCGGGCCGCAGCACGCCGCGGCCCTGGTTCGACTGCTGCGGCGTGCCTCTCAAATGGTGTGTGGCTGGGTGATCATGGCGAGGCGATGTGTGTGTGTGTGTGTGTGTGTGTGTGTGTGTGTGTGTGTGTGTGTGTGTGTGTGTGTGTGTGTGTGTGTGTTAGAAAAGCACAAGGAGAGGAAGGGTCGACACCGTGCGTGCAGCATGCATAGGCAACGGCGCGCCATGTATGTGTGTGTGTGTGTGTGTGTGTGTGTGTGTGTGTGTGTGGTGGCACGGTGTGTGGTGCATGCCGTACTGTACTGCCTCGGGAGGAGTGGGCGTTATGTCCGGCGAGGCGGCGGCGCTGGTTTCCGGCCCTGCTGATACAGCGGCCGGATGTAGTGCCTGTGACGCGTTGGGCAATCAGCCGGATAGTTGACACGTCCCTCATCCCCCTCCCAAGAGGTGCACGCTCCCAACCCGCGTGTCCTCAACAGGCACCTCCCATGCGGTGTGTTATACGACCTGCTGAATGTGGGCGGGCAGCTGCCGTGGCGCCTGACGGTGAGGAATGAAGGCGGGGTCAGGGAGGGAAAGGGAGGGAAAGGGGCGGGTATTGGCGGGGAGGCACGGAGAACCGGGAAGGCGATGGCACGCTGAAGGTTAAGAGAGTGGCAGGCGTGGGAGGCGGCGGTTAGAAGGGGCGGGGGAGGCCCAGTCGGTTGGGCTGGCCGGTGCAGGTGTCGCCGCCGACTTCTGTGTGTGCTGGTTGGCTGGTTGGTGCGCACCCGCTCGTGCGCGTGTGGGTATTGCCCAACCCGGCTCACTCATGCCCCTGTCAGCACCTCCGCACCACACTCCCCAGCACCCCACCGGAATGCACCATGGTGTTTGCAACGGTCGTGGGCCGGTTTCTGACACGGATGAACCCACTCCCACACACCCCATCTACAACCCACCACACATACACGCAACAGGTGCATTACACGCACCCGCCTGACTCTCTGGCGGGTTGGGAGACGGGTGCCACGCCCCTCGCCCAGTTTATGAACTGCCTCAAGGTGCGTGTACCCCATATGAACGAGCTTGGTTTGTAAATCGCAACCACCAAGCCGAACCTCGGTCCTGGTTGGCAGAAAGAAACAGCACCGGTCTTAGTGATTGCACGTTTCACCGACGTCCCTTGAATGGCATTTCTTGTTGTTTGGGTGCCCTTTTGAAAGCATCACCATTACATAACCCCACCCCATACCCCCCATGTTTCTTGAAGCTGCAACTGTAACTGTAGTTATCACAGCAAGTTCCATGGCTGTCACATTAGTCATAGTTATCACATTAAGTTACATTAAGTTACATTATGACTGTCATGACTGCCGCAACGCAGGAGTCGAGCTACGTGTGCCGCGGCCCCGACGGCGCGGGCGCGGTGATGCGCACCGGCAGCAGCCAGCAGGAGGCGCTGTGGGGCGCGGTGGGGGCGGGCGACCTGCCGGCGTACCGGTGGGTGCGCGGTGTGGGGGGAGCGGTGTGTGTGTGGGGGGGGGGGCGGGCGGTGTGGGGGGTGGCGCGGATGGAGGGGCTGGCAAGCGGGCGGGCGGGCGGATGGAGGGGCGTGTGGGTGGTGGGCCTGGACACCGGGTGCGGGCGCGGGTGCGGATGGGGGTGGGGGTGGTGGGCCTGGACACCGGGTGCGGGCGCGGGTGCGGGTGGGGGTGCCATGCATTTAAGTTAATGACGAGGTAGACCTAGAACAGACGCTGCAACACACGTTGGCATACCGATGGGGGTGGGGGCGCGGGTGGGGGTGGGGGTGCGGGTGGGGGTGCAGGCGGGGTTGTGGCAGTGTTCATGTCGAGACGGGGAAAAGATAGGGCGGATCTGGGTACGTGCCACGTGGTGCGCAGCTGTGCCAGTGGATGTGTTCGCACAGCAGAGGGCGGCTTTGCGGCCGCGGCGATGGTGCTGGTCGCCGCCTGGCGGCGGATGGATGGCGGGTCCTGCCTGGCCTGCAGTTGCTTGATTGTGCGACTAGCATTACCCAGCTTCGGGGGCGCTGCTGGCAACCGTGTCGCTGTGTCAACCGTGTCGCCTCTGTTGCTGCTCACTCCTCACTCCATCTCCATCTCTCTCTGTCGTCTCTATGTCGGTGGGGCTGCAGGGCGGCGCTGGGCGCACTCAAGGTGTCTCCGCAGTCGGTGCGTGCGTGCGTGCATGTGTGCATGTGTATATGTTAGACAACACGAGGAAGGGTGCATGTGCGTGCGTGTGCGTGTGTGTGTGTTTAACGAAAACCAAACAGGGCAATGTGTGTGTTAGTAAACGGAAACGGAGTGTGTGTGTGTGTGTGTTAGAGATCACAAGGGGAAAACAAGCAAAGCAAAGAGTGTGTGTGTGTGTGTGTGTTTGCGTGTGTGCTGCGTGATGGGTGACCGCGCGCACAGCGTATTACCGTATTGTGGCATCGTTGTCGATCGCTTGACGCTGCTGGACCGAGGCCTCCAGAGCCCGGGACTGCCTGCCTGCCTGACGTGCTCTTGCTCATTTAATCCCCCCGGAAATTACAACGTTCCCGTCCTCGTTGCCACCTCCACCCCCGCCGCAGCGTCAAGGCCAGGTGCCCAACATCCCTGTGCGGCTGCTGCTGCGGAGACCGCCGCCGCCCTCAGGCGCCGCCGCCGCCGCCGCCGGCGCCGCCGCCGCCTCCAGCGCCTCCGGGCTCGCCAGCAGCTTCCTTGCGTCTGCGTCGACTGCGCCAGGGCAGCCGCCGCGCACGGGGGCCAGCGGCGGCGGCGCCGCCGGCGCGGGCGGAGGCGGAGGTGGGCTGGCAGCGAGCGTTATGTTGGGGTCTGGAGCAGGAGGCGGGGGCCTGTGGGAGAGCTGTATCACCGCCACCAGCCGGCCTGTGCCAGCGCTACAGCGGCCAACACCAGCGGGCACGGGAGGGGACGGCGCGCCCACGACCCTGGGGCAGCTGCTTCAACTGGTGCTGCCGCACATCTTCCCGCCCCCGCCGGCCTCCTCGTCTGGCTCGACAGCAGCAGGAGCGGCAGCGGTGAACGGGGCAGCAGACCCGGCAGCAGGACCGGGCCCTTCGACACCGGCGGCGGCGGGTGCGGGTGCGGGTGCGGGTGCGGGTGCGGTGGAGGCAGGCGGAGGCGCCAGCGTTGCGGAGGCCGGGTCAGGGGGGCTGGGAGGCGCAGGGCGCGTCGTCGCGTCCGCCGCGGAGGCGTCCGTGTCAGCCGAGTCCATGTCGGCAGCGGCTCAAGGAGCAGCAGCAGCAGCAGGAGGAGGAGGAGGAGCAGGAGGAGCAGCAGCAGCAGGTGGCGGCGGTAGCGGTAGCGGCCAGGGGAGAACGCCCAACACCGCGGAAACTGGTGCTGGCGGCGACGCGGCGGCAAGGGGCGAGGCAGCTGCGAGCGCCTCCGGTGCGGGAGCGGGTGGGGGACCGGGGCTGGATCTGGAACCGGAACCAGGGCCTGCGGCTTCGGCAGGATCCCCAGCTGCAGCTGCAGCTGCTTCGGCTGTGGGTGGTGGTGGTGGTGGTAGCTGTGCCGAGGAGCAGCCTCAGCCCGCCGCGTCGCACGCGGCAGCGCAGGGGCGCGGCGGGGTGCGGCGGCGGCGCCCCCCGGGGTGGCCTGCGCGGTTTCGGGTGACGGTGGGCGGCGTGTCCCCGCCGCTGGAGGCGCCCATAGGCTGGTTGCATGCGACGATGCACGCGCCCGACCTCTTCCTGTATGTGGTGGTGCGGCTGGATGTGGAGGAGGGGGAGGGGGAAGAAGGGGAGGCGGAGGGGGAGACGGACGGTGCGAGCGGCGTGGCGGGGCGCCGCGGGGAATGAGCGGCTGGAGCTTGGGAGGTAGGGCTGGTGAAGGCGCTTGGGGAGGCCTGGTGCTTGGCACGGTGCGCGGGCGCGGGTGTGTGCAGGGCAGCATGCGTTGGCTGCAGTAGTGTTGGAGTGAGGCGGGGTTACTGGTGGACAGTCCCGGTGAGGGAGGGGGTTGGAGTGAGGGGTAGGCCAGGGGCGGCTCGTGTGTTGCAAGTGCGTTCATGGGTGTTGTGGACGGGTGCAGCGATCGGGTTTTGAAAGGGCATTGGACCTGCCGGCTTGATGTCACGCGTGGCCAGCTCAAAGCAGTAGTGGGCAGCCCCTTAAGTACCGTACAGTAACAGTTCCGTAGTTCCCTAGATAGTGTGTCACAAGGAGGCTGATGGTGATGCCGCCCCGCAGCAAGCAACGGTTACTGCTGTTGTTGCCAGCAGGGCGGGAGTGCGGGATTTTCCGTTGTGTGCGGAGGATCGGAGGATATGCCGCGACACGCAAGGAAGCAATGTCATGCAAAAGGATATGATGATGCAAAGGTACGTGGGAAGGAAACACGGAGGGCGGGGGTCAAACCGTGGGGGGGTGGGGACGTGGGGTCAGCCCAACAGTAGCCCCCTACCGCACGCCCCTACCGTACGGTGTTGCGAACCCAAAGCCGTTGTGCGCAACCTATTATCTGGCAATCTGGCAGGCTAGTGCCGGGAACGCCTGTGTCAGCCCGCAGCCCTGTATTACAGGTGGAGGGACCACCTGTTATACTCAAGCTCAAGCTCAGCCCTCCGCACCCCTGCAGCAAGCCTTGCCCTGTATGTACCATCAGTGACATCTGGGCCCGGGGCTGGTTCCCAAAAGCGCGTGGGAGACGGGAAGCTGGGAACACACTATACGACGACCAGCCTTGGCAGTTCCGGTATCTTGTAGATGCCCTCAAGCCCCCCCCATCTACGCCAGTCCAAAGAGGCTGGTAGGCTGCAGCGGCCGTGTTTCGGGCCCGGGATGGACAGAAGTCTCCCCACAGCTGTAACATGGCAAATCTACGCCTGGAACGTTTTGGAGCAGGTCCCCACAAAAGGTCTATAGATACCGCCAAATCCGCTTCAAACAGCGTAGGTGCAAGAGACAAGTAAGCGCCGAGCGGCCGAGCCTGGGCCCTGGGTCACTCTGTTGCAACATCACGGGCTGGGGAACAGGGGAAGGGACGGGCCACGTGCGCCGGGCTTGCGCAGCAGCAGCCCGGCGCAGCAGTGCTTACGTTTTCGTTTCGCGATTTAGAGCATGTCCGTAACAGCCGCAGCCGGTCTGCTTGCCGGCAGCTGGGGCCGCTTCCGTACACCGTCCCGCGTTCCCCGCCCTCACAAGGCGAGCCGATGGGACCGGAATTACATACAACAGCGGCAGGCGCGCGCGGGGGCCTCTCCGATCTATCCTCGTCCTATACATTCCAGCGCTGCAACATACACGTGGTTAACTCGCACTTGACACTTGTGATTACCACAGTGTAGCTAAGGCCGGGAGACGGTCACCCGTGTCCAAACAACCCGGCACTCATCCCTCAGCCCAAGTATATTAATCCTCGCTCCCACGCTCACAGAATCGGCACTGCTAAATGTGCACCTTTGCTCGGTTGACCAATCCCTGCTTTGGCAGTTGGGCACACGAAGCACGCAGCCTCTCGTATCTGCTATCAAGTAGGTAGGGCCCAGGTGATGCCCACAGGTGGCGCACCCCGGTCACAGCTAGCATGCTGCACGCCTGTGACCACCACTGCCTACACTGCCCACTACCAAATGTAGTGCAGCGCGCGCAGGACCGCCCGCAGCTGCGCCGCCGCAGCCGCCGCAGCCACGTCCGCGCCCGCCGCCTCGACCGCTGCCGCCGCCGCCGGGCCGCCGGCCGCCGGGCCCCCGGGGGAGAGCGGCCGCGGCTTGGGGGGTCCCAGGTGCCGCCACGCCACGTGCCCGTCCGGCCGTACCAGCAGGCAGCTGCCACGTGGCACGCCCATCGCCCGCAGCCACGCCCCCGGCTCCGCCTCCGCCATGCCCCTGACCACCAGCAGCAGCGGTCCGGCAGTAGCACCGCCAGCAGCAGTGGCAGTAGCAGCGGCAGTAGCAGGTGCGGCGACAGCTGCAGCAGCGCGCGCCAGCACGCTGCCCGGCGGCGGCTCAATGGTGCCGTACGCGCGCTCGGGGCTGCCGTACGGGGGGCCGCCGTCCAGGGGTCGGGGCTCCCGGGGATGCGTCGGGTACGTGTGCGGCTGCTGCTGCGGGCTGGTGACGTCCGGCGGCGCCGTGGCAACCTGTACCACCACAAAGGGTGGCTCCCTGCCGCCCCCGCCGCCCCCGCCGCCGCCGGTGCCGCCTGCCGCCAGCTCCGCTGCTACAGCCGCCGCGCCGCGCAGCCAGGGGTTTCCCGTACTGCTACTACTGTTGCTACTGCTGCTACTGCTACTGCTACTGTCGTGCTCGCCAAAGTCGTCAACGAGCAGCAGCAGGCGGGGCCCGACCCAGGGGTCTGATATCACGTCCAGCGTCGACAGCAGCGCGCCCGCCCCACCCGCCCCCGCGTCCCCATCCTGTCCCCAGGCCTGCCCCCTCCCAGCGCCTGCTGCTGCTGCTGCCGCCCTGCCCGCATGCCGCTCGCCCGTTTGAATAGACGCAGGTGCGGGTGCGGATGCGGGTGCGGGTGCGCGTGTGGATGCCGGGGCCGGCGGCGGCGGCGGCAGCTGCAACCGCAGCCAGCAATGAGGCAGGCGGCTGCCGGGGGCCGAGGTAGGGTTGTACGGCGCACCGCGTGGCGGCAGCTTCGCCTCCGCCGCCGCCCGTGCCGCCGCCGCCGCCGCCGCCGCAGTCGCTGCCGCCGCCTTCTTTGCAGCAGCGCTGCCAGCGCTGCTGCCACCTGCTGCTGCTGCTGGTGGTGAGTTCGGGGCAGTGGCGGCAGTGGTGGTGGTCACCACGGCGGCGCCAGGCGAGCCTGACACCTCCGGGTCGTAGGTGAAACCGAGGTCCTCGGCGGGGAACTGCAGCCGCAGGCTGTTGCCCGAGCTGTGTGGGTAGGTGTGGGTGTTTGTCATGTTGCACACACATGCACACACACAGGCACGCACACAGGCACAGGCGCACAGGAACCACAGGCACACATAGGCACACAGCACGTCAATGGCGTGTGTTAGGTCGGTGCTCGTCCCTACAATGGGGGGGGGGGCATTTCTGCCACAGGATCTCACACCGCAAGCGGTATTCATGCACGTATGTGTTGTTGCCTTGCCCTGACCTGCCCTGACACGACCTGCCTTGCCTTGCCCTGCCCTGACCTGCCCTGACCTGCCCAGCCCACAAGCCTTGCACGCCTTGCCCACCTCACCCCAAGCAGAAGCCAACCCGCACGCACGCACGCACCTGAGGATGCGAGCCACCTCCTGCTCCCGCCACGCAGCCAGCAGCGACAGCCCAGGCAGACCCGCCGGCAGCAGCCCGCTGCCTCCACTGCTGCCTCCCCCGCTGCCTCCACCGCCGCTTGTGCCGCCGCCGCCGCCACCGCCACCGCCGCCCGGTGCCGGCGCTGCTGCTGGCGCCGCCACCGCTCCGCCGCCCACCGCCAGCCGCCGGCCGGTGTCCAGCACCGCCTCGAGCAGCCCCTTGCGCGCCCACTGCGGCAGGGGGGCTGCGGGCGGGCGGCGCAAGGGATGGGCAGTTGCAGAGGTGTGTGTGTGAGCCAATCCGAGAGGGTGGCGGGGGGAGGCAGTGCAACTCAAAAGGGGGGGCGCCAATGCGGCGCAGTGCGCGCGCGCGCGCACGCGCGCGCACACACACACACACACACACACACACACACACACACACGCACACACACACACACACGCACACGCACACGCACACACACACACACACACACACACACACACACACACACACACACACACACACACACACACACACGCACACACGCACACACACACACACACACACACACGTGACTGACTGGCTGACTCACTCGCGGCCGCCACCGCACCGCTGACCAGGTGTGCCAGCGCCGGGTCCAGCCCCAGCGCCGCCGGCACGCGCGCCGCCTCGCCCCAGTTGCGCACCGACAGCGCCGTGTTGGCGAGCGCCACCGGCCGCCGCTCGGCCTGTGTTTGGTGTTTGTTTTTGGGGGGGGGGGGCGGGGGGGGTAGTCCATTCCAAACCCAAGCATAATGGGGGGGTTGGTTGGTGCAGCGGTCTTGGTGGGGGGGGGGGGGTTGTGGTTACCAGCCCAAATTAAACCAAACCCAATGCATAGGGGGGGGCGGGGTGGTAAATGCCAGCCCCTTCTTGAACCAAAAACTAAACTAGCGAGTGAGGCGCAGGCGGGTGGATTGTTTCGGGGGCAACGTGCAGCGGGACAGGGAGAGGGAGAGAGAGCGGGAGCGTGACGTGTGGTTTATTGGTTGGTTGGTTGGTTGTTTCAATGATTGCGTGGTTGGTTGGCCTGGATGGTTCAGATGATTGAGAACTCAGTACTTGGTCTGTAGCCGTGTAGGTATCAGCATTCCAGTTGCCAACCCAACAGCGCCACGGCCGCCACGGCAGCCGGCCACAACAGGTGCTCCCCGCATGCACACTGCCCGGCACGCCTCATGAATGAATGGGCGTGGGTGATAGATATGATGTGCGGCGCCCGCGGGCGCGTTGGCAGCGCGCGCTCACTTGTGTGTGTGCACCCCTTCCTCAGCGGGACTGTTTACCAGTAACCCCTTCCTCAGCACCCACGGAGCAGGTAGCCTCAGACGTGTGTGCTCAGCGTCTCACACGTCTCAGTCCTCCGTGCCCCTTTTTCCCCAGCAGCACCCCGGTGACTGCAACCACCCACCCGCCCCCACCCGCCCCCACCCCACCTCACCCCACCCCACCCCACCCCACCCCAACCCAGACCCCACCTGGTAGCTGCCCAGCAGCTGCGGCGCCGCCCGCCCCTGTAGCACCGCCGCCAGCTTCCAGGCCAGGTTGCCCGCGTCCTGTGGGTGAACATGTGCGTGTTAGGTAGCGCAAGGATTAACAATGGCCATGTGTTGGAGATCACAAGGAGATAACAAACAATGGCCATGTGTGTGTATATATGTGTGTGTGTGTGCATGATGATGCTAACGTGATGATGATACAGCGATTTTAGTTCCAGGAGGGAGAGGTTATGCTGGGTTATGTTGTTTTTTGGTTGGGCAATTGGGGGCCAGTTGTTGTTTGTTGTAATATTCTACTGCGTCTCTGAAAGTAGCTGCGGTGTGGCGAGGTGCAACGAACTGCAGCCGGTGCAGCATGAAGGTGGAGGCACCTCCATATTGGGGCAGGGGCAGGGTCTGCCATGCATGTTTAATTAAGGGGGGGGGGTAGTTCATTCCAGTGCAAAACAAAAGGTGGGGGCTTGCATATGGGGGTGGACGGGTGAAGCGCGTTGCGGTGCGAGGCAGAAGCTTCAGGTTGACGCATCTGCCTCTGGATGTGTGTGAGTTGGCGATAGAGGCGTGCGAGGGAGGGGCAGGTGGAGGGGCGGAGGGAAAAACCCTACGGGGAAAAACCTGTGCCTGCCTATTGCCACGCACCACCACCACAGCGCACTCGCCTCGCCCACCTCGCACACCAGCCAAACATAATGCCCGAAGCCTCCAACCTTTTGGTTTAGCATGGGCTGGTATTTACACCCCCCCCCCACACACACACACCGACATACACACAACCACACCCATACACAACCACACGCCCAGCACACACGCATCACACGCATCACACACACGTGCCCGCACCTGCACGCATCACACACACGTGCCCGCACCTGCACGCCCGTGTTCATTCCGAAGCCGCCCGCCGGCGGGAAGCGGTGCGCCGCGTCCCCCGCCAGGAACACCGCCAGGCTGCCGCTGCCGCTGCTACTGCTGCTGCTGCCAGCGCTGCTGCTACTGCCAGCGCTGCTGCTACTGCAGGTCCCGAAGGCAAACCTGCGGGTGAGCGAGGGTCAGCAGGGCGCGCGCAGAAACGGCTCACGGCCTCGGATGTCGCTCGGCTCAGGTCCGGGGTTGTTTCTCAATTGCCTCTCGCCCTTGCCGCCTACACCTACCCGGCACCATACCGCCAGCCACCCACCTCCGCAGCCCTAGGGTGCGGAGAAAGAAAGAACCGCACCCGCCCGCCGTCCGCCTCCACCCCTGCCCCCCTCCCTGCCCACCCCCCACCCCTCCCTGCCCCCCCACCCCGCCACGCGCCTGTCCGCCACCTCCGCCGTCATGGCCCAGGGTCGCACCTCCCGCAGCTGCACGTCTATCTCACGACCGTCCGGCTGTGTGTGCGTGTGTGTGCGTGTGTGTGGGGGGTTGGTGGGGAGGGGGTTGGGGGGATGGCAGGTGGGGGGCATGAGCGTTAGTGAGGAGGGTGAGGGAAAGCGCAAGCATGCCCGCGTGTGAGCACACGACACACCTGCAAGCGCCCCTGCTACTGCCCCACCCGCTGCTACAGCTACTGAGCTATGCTACTGCTCCTACTCCTGCTCCTGCTCCTGCTACTTCTCCTGCTACTGCTCCTGCTACTGCCGCTGCTACTGCCGCGAGGGCCGCTCTCTCACCATCCTGCCCGCCGCCGCGCGGATGAGCGCCGCCACGCGATGCGGCGGGAAGTCGGCGGGCGACTGCAGCGGCGGGAAGTAGGGGATCTGCCGGGGGGAGGGGGGACCAGGGGGAAGGGGGGAACAATGGTACACCATTCCCGGTTGGGCGTTCATGGCGAGGGGGCACTCAGGGACACACACAGGGCAGACGCGGAGGAGGAGGAGGAAGAGGAGGAGGAGGCGGGCCGCACGCGATGGCACTATCGTGTGTTTGCAGGTCTTCGTTTGGAATGCTGCACACTGCTGCACACAACACACATGGGTGACAACGCCACCTCCTCTCCACGTTCTGACTATATCCCCCCCTTTGCGTCACGCACGCACGCAACCACGCACACACGCACGCACGCACGCAACCACGCACACACACACGCACACACACACACGCACACACACACACGCACACACACACACGCACACACACACACGCACACACACACATACACACACACACGCACACACACACACACGCACACACACGCACACGACCCTGTCGACCCGTCCTCTCGTTGTGCTTCTCTAACACGCACATACACACACACCTGCGCCACGAATTCGCCCGCCTCGATGTCGTGCGCCACCAGCACCGCCACCGCGTCGGCGTTAAACACAAAGTACAGCATGGCGGGCCCGGCTGTAGCAGCGGCGGCGCCGGCTGTAGCAGTAGCAGCAGTAGCAGCCAGGCGGCCCAGGCCGGCCGAGGTGAAGTGGGCGTTGATGAGGTGCTGCAGCGGGCCCTCACCCTGTTGGCCGCGGGTGTGTGTTAGGAAAGCACAAGGAGAGGAAGGGTCGACACCGCGGGTGTGTATGTGTGTGGTGTGTGGTGTGTGTATTGGTAAACGGAAACGGAGAAAATTCCATGCGGTGTGTGTGTGGTGTGTGTGTGTGTGTGTGTGTGTGTGTGTGGTGTGTGTGTGTGTGTGTGTGTGTGTGTGTATGTGTGTGTGTGTGAATACCAGCCCATGCTAAACCAAGAAACTAAACTTGCGAGTAGAGCACAGGCAAAGGCGACAAATGCAAGGCATAGATATTTTGGAGGGGGTTCCATGCATTTCAGTTGAAGGGGGTGGGAGATGGAATGCGGCGCGGTGTTTCAAGAACAGTGGTATGACATGGGTGCAGGTGTGGGGGACGGGCGGGAGCGAGCGCGCCGAGCTATGGATGCCGGCGCTCTAGCACCACTCAACCTATCGCGCACGCTATCACGCTTTCACCTCATTCTTTCTACCTGACACTCTTCATCTTACAATTGGTCATCTCACTCTCACCTCTAACCTTCCGCCTAGCGCCGTCCGCACGCCGCTGTGTGCGCCGTCCGCCGCCACCAGGTACCGCGCCCGCACCCGCACCCGCTCAGCCGCCCTGTTGGGTGTTGCTGCTGCTGCTACTGCTGCTGCTGCTACTGCTGCTGCTGCTGTCGTGGTGGTGGTGGTGCTTGTTGCCGACGCCGCTGGCGTTGGCGGTGCTGCAGACAGGGCCCTGCTGCTACTGCCGCCGCTGCTACTGCCGTTGCTACTGCCGTTGCTACTGCCGCCCGGGCTGCTGAGGTCGACCTCGATTTCCACCTGGGGCTGCCAGGGGTTGTCTGGCTGTAGCGCCTGCGACTGCGACTGCTGCTGCTGCTGCTGCTGCTGCTGCTGCTGCGGCGGCGGCGGCGGCGGCAGCAGTCGCACGGCGCGGAGCGCCGCACCCCAGCTAACCGCCTGCCCCGCCGTGATGCTGCTACTGCCACCGGCGCCGCCACCGCTACTGCCGCCGTCCCGCCTGGCCCCGCCCAGCACCGTAATCAGCTGTGGCGGGGCCCCGGCGCCTCCACCGCCTGCTACAGCCGCCGCGTGCCGAGGCGCCGCCGGCGGCGGCACTTCCGCTGACACCGGTGGTGGTGGAGGTGCTGCAGCTGCTGCTGCCGCTGCCGCTGCTACTGCCGCCGCCTGGTCCTGGCGCTGTAGCAGCAGCGGCAGAAGGCGGTGCTGGGGCAGGTGCGCCAGGGGCTCGGGCGACAGGCCGCCGGGAAACAGCGGGCTGGCCTGGCCTGTGTGTTTGCGTGTGTGTGTTTGCGTGTGTGCATGAGTTCGTGCGTGTTAGTGTGTGTGTGAGCTTGCTTGCTTGTGTTGAAGCGCGCGGAGCGCCGCGCACAAGCGCCATGCGTCTTTCCCAGCGCCAAGCAATCACGCGCTCCCCGTGCTACAGCAAGCATTCTGGCAGCCCCCATCGTCCTGGTGTCGTAGGACAGCTGCGCTGTACCGCTGTACGGCTGTACGGCTGTACGGCACGCGAAGCGCACCTGCGAAGTGGTCCACGTCGCCGTACACCCGCCCGCCCGCCACCCGCTCGCAGTACACGAAGCGCCGCCACGTGTCCAGCGGCGGCATGCGGCGGCGCACGGCCGCCGCCACGCCCAGGCCGCGGAACACCTGTGATCGAGATCACAAGGGAAAGAACTGTGAAAGACTTGTGCGTGCGAAGGGACAGGAACGCCAAGCAGGGAACACCTGTGTGTGTGTGCGTGAGTGTGTCTGTGTGTACGGTGTGATGTATGTAATTCTATGGTGTAATGTGGTGTGTGTGTGATGCGTTGTTGTATGTGAGGGGGGTGTGACAGCCGTGGATATCATCGTTCCGATGGCGTGTCGTTCTGATTACCCCAAGCCCCCATTACCCCAGTGTCCCCCCCTGGCTACCCCTTTTACTCCTTCTAAGTCGCATGCGTGTAACCCCACCCCCATGAGCTGGTATCTACAACCCCAGCCCCTCACGCCCTCACCCCCCAGCAGCCCCGTCACATCCCCTCACCTCCTCACCCCCCATGCATTGGGTTTGGTTCAGTTTGGGCTGGTAACCACACACACACCCCTCACCCCCCCAACAGCCCCCAGCCCCCAGCAGCCCCCTCACCTCCATGGTGCGGTTGTTTATGAAGTGCGCCTGCGGGTGCTGCGTGGGGCCGTGCGCCCGCTCCAGCACCAGGTGCCGGATGCCTGCGGGGGAGTGGAGAGGGGTGGAGAGAAGGGGAGAGGAGGGGAGGGGAGGGGAGTTACTGGTGAACAGTCCCGGTGAGAAACAAAATGCGAACACGACTGCGCTGAGCTGGGGAGGGGAGGGGGAGGGGAGGGGAGAGGAGGGGAGGGGAGGGGAGAGGAGTGGAGAGGAGGGGAGAGGAGGGGGGGAGTGGAGAGGAGGGGAGGGGAGGGAGCGGTGATGGTGCGGGCGGGCGGGGGCTGTGGTGGTGGTGATGGTGGTGTTTGGATGGCGTGCCGGTACAGACCGTCCTGTTGACCTAAATGCAGCCACTGATACGACTCACAGTGGGTTGGGTGATTTCCCTGGATAGCCGAATTTCCACACGTCCAGCCCGTCGTGCCGCGACACGACGCTGCGCCCGACTGCTGCTGACACCCGACACACTGCCGGCACTGCCCTTGCCTTGCCTTGCCTGCCCTCATGCTGCCCTTCCCCCCCCTGCCTCGCCCTGCCTTGCCCCCGCGCACCCACCCCCCCTGCACGTGCCACACGCACACGCACACGCACCCGCACACTCACACGCGCCCACTCACCGTACTTGGCTAGCAGCAGCGACAGCGTCAGGCCGGTGGGGCCCGCACCCACGATGACCACCGGCACCTCCGCCACCAGCGGCGGAAGCTGCCCCTGCTGCACCTGCCCCTGCTGCTGCCCCTGCCCCTGCTGCTGCTGCTGCTGCAGCCCGCCCTTGGCGCTGTGGCTACTGCCACTGCTACTGCCACTGCTACTGCGAGCGCTGGAGCCGTAGCCCCGGAAACTGACCGGGGCGGGGGCGCCACTGCCCCCTCCAGCCCCAGCAGCAGCCGCCGTGGGCGCCGCCGCCGCGGACAGCGCCGCCCCCGCGGCCCGCCCGCGGCTGCTACTGCCGCAGTCGCCCATGCTACTGCCGAGCCCTGTCCTGCTCGCCCCACGCATCGTGCCGAAGGCTCGCATCACTGCTGCCGTTGCTACTGCCGCTGCCGCTGCTGTTGCTGCTGCTGCAGCGGTTGCCGCTTTCGCAGGAGGCGGGTGCGGTCGCCTCATTCTCAGTCCGAGCCACCACGCTCCGTCGCTACTGCCGCTACGGCAGCTGCTCGCAAGGCTGCGCGCCATGGTGCTACTGCCAATGGTGCTGCCGCAGCAGCAGCAGTTGCTGCTGCTGCTGCTGCTGCTCCTGCTGCTGCTGCTGCTTGCATCGCTGGTTGGTATCCCAGGCGCTGCATGGGCGGGTGCGGCCGGCCGGGCGGCGGGGCACGCCGGCTCGCACGCCATGGCAGCTTCAAGCCCCCGCCGCGTCACACGGGACACGCGGCTGCCACCCCGCCGCCTTCCCTCCGGCAGCTGCTATCGTTGGTTGCTCTGTCGGCTCAGATGGGGAAAGTGGCGAAGCCAGGCAGCGGGACTGCGTGGGGATGTGGCAAGAAGCAGGAGGAGAGAAGGGGCGCGTTGGCAAAAGTGCAAAACGCATTGCCCTCGGTGTGCAAAGCAAGGGGCAGGGGCAAATGCCGCCTAGCATTATCGCTCTCACCCAAGCGTCAGTCGTGTTGACCAGCAAGCAGTTCAGTTGATATCCACAGCGGCTGGCGTGCGCGGTGGCTATACGGAGTTAAGGTAAGCCATGTAGCAGCGGAGTGTGTATGTGTGTATGGGGTGTACAAGGGGTTTTAAAGCAGCTGCGAGGCGCCGGCTAGCGGCCTGCCACGCCACCGAGACTTCCGTCGGCGATCAAGGGGCCTGTCAGAGGCGTACACCAGGTAGCGAGCGCGTGCTAGCTGGCGCTTATGGACGGTCGCTGTCACACGCAGCTGCTGCAACCTCCGGCATTACGCGAGACCGATCAGCGGTACAGCCCGGAAAACGTCGGGGGCAGGAGCAGGTGGGTCCCGCCCGCAAAGCTGCGAGCGTGTGGTGTTGCAGACGAGCGGCGAGCAAATCCTTTCAGTATGTATTAGAAGCTAACGCGTGTTAGCTGGGTGTATAGAAAGCGGTGCAAGCGTTCAGCGCGTTTCCTGAGCGCTCCTTGAGTACCGGCCTTTGCAGGGGCAATGGTACCATCGCGGACGAGTGGCGCGACTTTGGCCTCCGCAAGCGCAAGCGCTTGATTATACCGTGAACCATCAGCAGTATCTACTGTCGACCATTATTCTGCTCTACACAACTCAACCTCTAGCAACGTGAGTTTAGCGACTGCAACATCAACGCCCATCAAAGGACTACGAGCAGCCACGCGTAAGGGCCCCGTGGTCTTGGAACTGATATCTCCAAGTTATACTCGTGGTGAGAAAACAGAAAGCGGTCTTGGCGCAGCCAGCCTGTGGCCTGCGCGGGGATCTGCCATCTCTTGCCGGAGAGGCGTTACGGCGGGTCGCCGCGCGACCTGTCGAGCGTTGACGTTGCATAAGGCGCTAAAAACGGTGCCTCTTGCCGCCGCGGTGGCGAGCTTGCACTGTGGCTTTTGGGTGGCGCACTCTGGCCCCGAAG
This sequence comes from Chlamydomonas schloesseri, assembly GCA_016834595.1. Lineage (NCBI taxonomy): Eukaryota > Viridiplantae > Chlorophyta > Chlorophyceae > Chlamydomonadales > Chlamydomonadaceae > Chlamydomonas > Chlamydomonas schloesseri. Next base: position 812,857 of record JAEHOD010000019.1, on the reverse strand, counting down.
CCCTACGTCTCCAGGAGCGCTCGCCGCGCCGCAACTCTTTGCGTTGATAGTATACTAAGATGCACTCAACTCTTTGTCACAGGTTTTTGAGGCGGAAAGCTATCCGACGGTGGTCCATCGCTGATTTAAGCCAGCCCGAGAGCGCGCCTGCCCGGCTCCACTGCTACTATGCGCCAAGCAGTAAAGGGCGCTTCAGCACACCGTCGGCCGGCCGGTCCCGCAGGGCTGTGCCCGACGGTGCTGGCGACGCCCCACGCACCCATCCACGCCACGCGCGCCCACGCCGGCCGCTCCCCGGAGCCGAGCAGCAGCTCCCAAAGTAGCTCGGGCGCCTCGCCCTCGTCCCCCTCCTCAGCCCCCATGAGCCCCATCGCAGCCCGCATCCTCAGCGGCGCCTCCGCAGGCCCGGCGCCGCGCCCGTCCTCCTCAGGCCTCGTCCTGCCGCCCAGCGCCCGCGCCACCGCCGCCGCGGCCGCCGCCGCGGCCGCCCCCGCGGCCACCGCCACCAGCGCGCCCTCCTCCCTCGCCAGCAGCCACGCGGCGACGCCTGCATCGCACGCGGTCAACGGCTCCGCCGCGGCGGTCAACGCCAGCGGCGCGCCGGTAGCTTCCGGCGGCTTCCGGCACGGGCTGGACGGCCCCATCTTCTGGCTGGACCGCCAGCGCGTACACTCGCTGTCCGACTACGGGCGCGACGTCATGCGCTCCATGTCGGGCTGGGCGGCCTCGGAGCTGCCCAAGTGAGTGGAGCGTGGAGCGTGGAGGGCGGTGGGGGGAAGGGAAAGAAGGGGGAGAAAGGGGTTCGTGGGTTTTGTGAAAAGGAGTGATGGCGGGGCCCGGAGCGGCACAGCGAGAGGGAGGGAGCGTGAGCGGCGGGGAACATGTCAGAGGAGCAGGGGCAAGAGGCGCAGGGAGGGATGAGAATGGGCACCGCGTGGGGCAGGTGGTGGGCAAGCGCCGGGGTGGGCTGGCTGTACCGGCCAGGCGCAGGCCGGGAGGCCACATCCCGGTGCCTGGCTGTTTCTTGCTTTGTAGATGGATAGCAGCACACAGCAGTCCTATCCGCGTATCTTGTACCGGATTACCGTAGCCATGGCGCGGAGCCACTCATCCAGTCCTCACCCCCCCTGCCTCCCCGCCCGATGAGACCGCTAGCCCCTGCAACTTACTGGCTGCTTGCCTATGTTTGCGTGCACCCTAACTTGTGCATCCTGCCTGCCTGCCTGCCTCACCTGCTACCTAACCTAACCTTTGTCACGTACCTGCTACCCGGTACACAGGTACCTGAAGGACACGGGCAAGCACTGGCAGCCGTCCGACCTCCTGCCCGACAGCGCCTCGCCCGACTTCCTGGACCAGGTGCGTGTGGGCAGGGGGGTCCGGGCAGGAGGGGTGGGGGTGGCAGGGGGCGGAGGATGGGCAGAGGAGGGGTAGAAGGGAACGGGTCGGAGTTTAGGGGGCGTGGGGGGAGGGCGCATGGGTGGGGGTTTAGGGGTAGGGGATGGGCAGATGAGGTGGGGAGGGGACTAGGTGGCTGGAAGAGCAGGTGTTGGTTTGGGGCTGCGATGGGAGAGAGTTGCACAAGAGTTGGTGGCGTCAGCCAAGGAGGTTGAAAGCTTTCATGTATAACAGTGGCGGACGGGGAGCAAGCTGACTGGGACTGAAACGCGTCCTTGCATCCTCCCTGTCGCACACACACACACACCTCCTTCCGCACCCACGAACTGCCGCCTCTCTCCTCCTCCCTGTCCCCACATTAACCATGAGCGCAACCCCCACCACCACACCACCATCACACATCTATAGATCACATCACCACGCCCCCTCCCACGCCCTGCTCTCTCTCTCTCTCTCACACACACCTCCTCCTCCTTGTGCTTTTCTCACACACACACACACACACACACACACACACAGGTCCATGCGCTGCGCACGGCCGCGGGCAACCTGCCCAACGAGTACCTCGTGGTGCTGGTGGGGGACATGATCACGGAGGTAAGGGCCGGGGTGGGGGGGGCGGCAAGGGGGGGGGCGAGGGGAAAGGGAGCATGTGTGTGTGTGTGTGTGTGTGTGTGTGTGTGTGTGTGTGTGTATGGAACGCGTGACACGAGGGAGCGAATGAGCGGGGTGGCGCCGGCGGCCGGCGCGACCACCATGCGCTCTGGGGGGATGGAAAGAGTGGGAGGGCAGAAGGAGGGGGAAGCACGGAAGCGGAGGGACATGCTGGCGGGTTACAGGCTCGCTAGCGGGCGCTTGCAGCTGCTGCTGTCTTGCCCTGCTCCCCCCTCACCTCGCCTCATACGTTCTCCTCCTCCTCCTCCACACAAGCATGCTCCCCACCCCGCTCCCCACCCCACCCCGCTCCCCACCCCACCCCACTCCCCAACCCAAACCCAAACCCAACCCCAACCTACCCAACCCCCCACAGGAGGCGCTGCCCTCCTACATGAACATGCTCAACACGCTGGACGAGGTGCGCGACGAGACAGGTGAGTGAGAGTGGAGGGAGCGGATGGGGAGGGGAGGGAAGGGGAGCGAGAGGAGCGTAAGGGAGGGGTAAGGGGAGGGGAGCGAGGGAAGGAGAGGGAGCGAGCAATGGCAGCAGCTGGTCCGGGAAGGGAGGTTTTTGGGGAAGGTAAGGCTGAGGCTGGGGAAGGCAGTGGAGGGTGGAGGAGGAAGAGGAGGAGCTTGTTCGGGGTTAAGGGGCGAGGGCAGGAGGGGCAACAAGAGAATGAGAAGGGCCAATGGTGCGGACGGACCATATGAGCCCTGAGGAGGAGGCATCTAAGGCAACCATCTTGCCCCCCCTGACTCCGCCTCCTCCTCCTAACTCTAATGCGTGTGACCCCCATCCATCCTCCTGACCAGGCGCGGCCGACACGCCCTGGGCTAGCTGGACCCGCGAGTGGACGGCGGAGGAGAACCGGCACGGCGACCTGCTGAACAAGTACCTCTACCTCACGGGCCGGTGAGGAAGGGAGTGGAAGGGGGTAGTTCATTCCGGAAACCAAAAGCGAAAGGGGGGGCCAGGAGCGGCAGGCGGGGAGGGGGGGTTGGGGGGCGGGGTGGGGTGGGGAACACCACCACCAACACCAACAACAACCACCCAACACCCTCACCTCCACACTTCCTCACGCCTCTACGCACACACGCACACAGTGTGGACATGCGCGCCATTGAGGGCACCATCCAGCGCCTCATCGGCAGCGGCCTGGACCCCAAGCTGGAGAACAACCCCTACCTGTGCTTCGTGTACACCAGCTTCCAGGTGGGTGGGGGCGGGGGGGGGGGCGGGGGCGGGAGGCTGTGTGTGTGGGGTGTTATGTGTGTGTGTGTGCGTGAGGCTGTGTGTGTGTGGGGGGGGTAAGTGTGTGGGGGGGGGCGGAACTAGGTGGGCAAAAGGGAACGGAGGTGCGGGAGGCAGTTGGGAGGAGGTGGGAAGGGGAGGCACTAGGGCCTGGGGGCGGGGTGGGGGCCATGGTGTGGAGGTAGGTAGGCGTGGGAATGGGGTCAGCGGGGGGGACATTTAATGGTGTGCGGGCTAGCATCACATGACCCCATGACGACTTGCCTGGTGAGGCTGGCCCCTGCTAACCCCCGGCGGAGCCGACAACGCCTTCTGGTCATCGGTATGCCAACGTGTGTTGCAACGTCTGTTCTACGTCTAGTCATCAATTAAACATGCATGGCAACCCCCCCTCTCCTAACTCTAATGCCATGTAACCCCCCTCCGATCCTCCTCCTACACACGCCACGCCACGCCACGTGCGCCGCACAGGAGCGCGCCACGCGTATCAGCCACGGCAACACCGCCCGCCTGGCCACCTACCACGGCGACGCGGCGCTGGGCAAGCTGTGCGGCCTGGTGGCGGGCGACGAGGCGCGGCACGAGCAGGTACGTGATGAGCGGTGCGGTGGGAGGCGCAATGGGGGGTGGGGATGGGTGGGCAGGGGGGAATGGGGGCTGGAGGGCGGGAGGGGGTGGGGCGGTGCAGGGGGCAGGGGCCGCGGGTGGGGGTTGGGAGTTGGGATGGAGGGGTGGGGGTGGAGGGGTGGGGAACGGCGGCAGGGGTGTGTGTGTGACGGGGCCGAGGCTGGCGCGGGCGGGCGGAGGGCCGTTGGAAGGCGGTGCTGGCGGTGCTGGCGGCACTGCGCGGGAGGGCCTCTCTGGGGGCGGCAGGCGGCGGCTGGCTCACGGAGGGGCCCGCGGCAGCCTCCCAGTCCCAGGGCGCAACTCACGGCGCCTGGTGGTCCTCCACCCCCCGCTTGCCTCTGTCCGCGTCCTCTCACATGCGCATAACCTGATCACGCACGCACGCACGCACGGGGCACACACCCACACCATATCTCGACCTCCCCACCTAACCTCCCAACCCCCAACACCTCCTCCTCCCCCCTCCCGCCTCCTCCTCCTCCTCCCCCGACCTCTGCAGGCCTACTCGGCCATTGTGAGTGAGATCCTCCGCCGCGACCCCGACGGCGCCGTGCTGGCCTTCGCCGACATGATGAAGAAGGTGCGGTGGGCGGGGCGGGGGACGGGGAGGGGCGGGGCAGATGTAGGAGGCGGGGCGGGTGTGGGGGGCGGGGCGGTGGGGGGGGGGCGGTGGAGGGGTGGGGCGGATGTGGGGGCGGGGCGGGTGGGAGAGGGTGGGGGGCGGATGTGGGGGGCGGGGCGGATGTGGGGGGTGGGGCGGGGTTCTGACGAGGGGGGGTCCTGGCTGATGGGCTGGAGGAGGCTGGTGTGGGGCTGACGGGGGAGGGGCGCTGGGGTGGTGTGGGCTGGTGGGATGGGGCTGTAGATGGGAGGTGCTTGGGAGAAGGCTGGGATGGAGGAGGCCGAGAGGAGGAGCCATCCATAGGATGGTTTATCACACGGTTGTGAAGTGCCGAGGGGGGGGGGAAGGCGTGGAGGAGAGGGCAGAAGCGCGCTGCAAGGGCGGCGTCAGTGCACAAGCGAGCAGAGGGAGATGGGGACGCCGCTGTGCCTCTGCCTACCTGCATTCCGCCGGCAGCACTGCGCCCTACCTCCTGCGTCCTCAACTCCTAATGCTCACACGCCAACCACCACGCAACTAGCGACCCCCAAACCACCGCCCCACCACACACCCACTCTCTCCCCCCCTCTTTCCACGCACACGCACACAGGGCATCGTGATGCCGGCCCACTTTGTGGACGACGGCTGGCACTCGGCCGCCAACGCCGACCCCGGCAACGGCAAGCCCGCCAACCTGTTTGGCGACTACGCGGCGGTGGCGGACTCCATCGGCGTCTACACCACCCACGACTACGCCAACATCGTGGACGTGCTGGTGAGGGGGGTGGGAAGCTGGGGGGCTGGGAAGGGGGTGGGAGGGGTAGTTCATTCCAGAAACCAGAAGCAAAACGACCAAGGGGGCGAGGGGCGAGGAGGGGAAGCGAGGGAGAAGGGGGGCGGGGAGGTGGGGGGCCTGGGGGTGAGGGAAGGTAACGGAGCAGGTGCCTGGGAATGGTGGCAGGTGGATGTCGGGTGGCTCGGCAAGGCCGGGCAGAAGCTGCTGGGCCGGGTGGCCGGGTGGGGCTTCGGACCCGCCCCACCCTCTCATTGGGAACCTCCACCTCCAAATCCCACCTGCAACCCCAACCCCACCCCCAACCCCACCACCATCCCCACCCCACCCCATCGGTATGCCAATGTGTGTTGCAATGTCTGTTCTACGTCTACCTCGTCATTAATTTAAATGCATGGAACCCCACTCACCACCAGGTCAAGCGCTGGGACATTGAGCACGTGGCGGTTCGCAGCGGTGAGGCGGCGGAGGCGCAGGCCTTCCTCATGAAGCACAGCGAGCGCATCCGCCGCCTGGCCGACATCACCACGGAGCGCCGCCTGCGCGACCGCAAGCGCGGCAAGAACAAGAGCGCCGCCTTCAGCTGGATCTTCAAGCGCGAGGTGTCGCTGATGTAAATGTGAGCTACTGCTGCCCGCAGCGGCGGCGGCGGCGGCGGCGAGCAGACAGGCGGCGAACAGACAGGCGGCAAGCGGGCGGGAGCAGCGGAGCAGACAGGCGTAAAGCAGCGGAGTTGCAGCAGGAGCAGCAGCGAAGCGGGAGGCAAGAAGCGAGGTGTCGCGCATGCGGCTTGAGCCAGGGGCGGAGGAGGCAGGTGACAGCATGGGGAGGGGAGGCAGCGGCACTGGTCCTTGTGTGGACTGACACGGCGTTGTTGCGCTGCGCGTGGGCGCCGCGTTTGAATCAAGCAGCTGTGATAGCTGTGGTGGAGTGGGGTGGTTGTGGGGTGGGTTGGCTGGCGGCGGGGCTCCAGCCCCGGCCTCGTCCCTGGTTCCGCCTGGTTGCGAGCGCGCAGATAGCTGCTCGCGCGCCGCGGCTACACTGTGGCGTGGCCGAATGGCTGGAGGGTTCATGGGGATTTCATGCGCGTGTGTGTGTGCGTGTGTGTATGTTGTGAGCGCTGCAAGGTTTCAAGTTGTGAGGCTGACGGCAGCGGCTGTCCATGTGGTCAGCGTGTGTCCGTCCGCTGGGGAGACGTATGGTATTCTTCGAGACGCGGCGGAAGGAGGAGCAGTAGCCACCGAGCCCGCGGCCGGCGGCACGTTTTTGTTGGTCGATGGGAGAGAGAGAAAACAACACGACATACTTCTTTAGAGTGCAAGACTGTGCGACACACATGAGGGGCTGAGGCCCAAGGTTGGTGTGCGCATGTGGGATCGGGCTGCGAGGCGGTCGGGCACGGCGCGCCCTGGGCAGCTTCACCCAAGTGCGTGCGTGTGTGCGCGAGATGTGCCGTTTGCAGGTGCCCTGTGGTTTGGGCATGGTATTTTGTGGTAATTTTGTGACTATTTTGGGTGGTGCGGGTCCGCCTCCGGCAGGCGTAGCGTCCAGCACTTGTTGTTAGCGTCCGCGGCCGGCGCTCACAACCGGCCGCCGGAGTCTAAACCGGGGCCAGCCCCCGGTAGAGACACATGGAATGGGGTGAGGAGCTCGGGAGGTGCCTCGGATTAGCAAGCGTGGCGCTGTTGTTACTGTGTGTGTGTGCGCGTGCGCGTGTGAGGTGGCCGTCGCCCTGCGGCGCGCGGTCACTGCGGCTTTGTTATGTGCGTGTGTGGAACCTCTGGCGGGCAGTGCGCCCCTTACAGCGGCAGGCGACGCAGGTCACGCAGTGGTGGTGGAGGCGGCGCTGTCGAGCGCAGCACTCGTTGTTGCGGCACACAGCGGCATGCGAATGGCGGGGTTGGTGGGGCGCGGTTTCGCAAAGGCCGGTGGTGGAGGTGCCGGTTGCGCCGGCCGGCTCCAGCACCGGGAGTGGTCGATTGTGGCATGCAGCGTGTGAGGCGACTGAGGCGATGCTTACATGGTCGTGTGATTCGGCTTTGTTGCAGGGGCGGAGAAGCAAATACTAATCAACAAGGAAGAAAGAGTGCACCGTAAATACACATCATCTACCATGGGGCGCAATCGTGTGTGTGGCGAGACGACGTTGCGCAGGCACGCAGCGGGACGTGTTTTTCGTTATGCTGAATGGGGGCGCGGGGCAAGACCGAATCAAGGCGGGATCCAGTGTTGTTGGGTTGGGTGCGGACGCTGGAGCCCCTGAAGCACTTGGCGCGATGATAAGGTGCGCGGGCGGTGCTGGCCCACGCCGGCCGTGGGTGATAACTGATGAGTGGGCAGCTGTGTGGACGAAGGCCCCGTGCCGCGAGGGAGCGGTGGAGGATACCCTGTAACATATCTTGACTGAGCCGTTGCTGCGCGACACAATTTCCCCAGCTCCCCTGGCCTGGGGAGCTGGGGCTGACTGGCTGGCTGGCTGGCTGGCAGCCTGTGCGCATGGCGTTGCGCGGGGCAAGCCGCAAGCGGGTATGCCGTATGCCTGATAGGCCCACCCCACGGGCCCACCGCCCACCCCGCGTCTTTGGGTGCGTCCGAGACTCAGGGCCAGCTGCCCCGCGCGCTAGTCGTACCGTGGTTGCTTGCGCGAGAGAGAAAGAGGTCAAGCGCGAGGTCGTGGTTGCGGTAGCTGGCGGTGAGGCCAGGTAGGGCAGGAGCAGGGGCCTCACACTCGCAAACAGGGGCACCTGCGTGTTGAAACCAATGGCGCAATGCAAACGCGGGCTAGTTGCATGCACTTTCTCCAGAAGTGTGCTGAAACCCACTATAATATCGGTTCAGAATGGCGGATGAGACGGAGCCTGAAACGCCACCGTCTATCAAGGCGGTCCTGTTCAATCATGACCTTGTGAAGCACATGCCCTTGCGCGAACGCGATTATCGCCACTTCCGCTTGACATGCAAGGACTCCTGCCAAGTTGTTGACCAGCTGATGCTATCGCTGGATCTCAGCACCAAACGCCAGGGCAGGACCTCCTTCGCGCAGCATGAGCACGTTGGAATTGTGCGCCGCTTGCTGGAACGGGGTTGCAGGCCCTCGTACATTTTTCAGTGGCCGAACAAGGACGATGATAACATGGAGGAAAGCCGAGATGTTGTGTAAGTAGACTGTCCGCCAAGTCTGAACCCTAAACCCCACTCGCACCGTTGTTACCCCTGTCCATAGCTGCTCAGGCCTCTCGCCCCCATCGAACCGGCCCGCAGGCAGAAGTTCCTTCAGTTGCTCTTGGACTTGGCGGCAAGGCAGACAGGCAGCGCCTACACCGCCAAGCTGAAATTGGTGCTGCCCTCCGCCGTCTTCACGCCGGCCACCGCACGGCTGGCGGCGGCCGCGCTGCCTGCGCTCTCCGAGCTGCAACTGCACACCAGAGAGCTACTTGATGAATGTGAAATAGGCTGGAAGGGCCTTGAGGTGCTGCTTGCGAGTCGCAGCAGTGTAAGAAGCAGCAGCGAAAGCTGCGCCGCCGTGGCGGCGGCGGCGACGGCGCCGCCGCCGCAGCCTGACGGCGACGCGGCCGACGCCACAGCGGCGGCGGCGCAGCCGCCTGACGGTGACGTGGCCGACGCCACGGCGGCGCCGCCACCGCAGCCTGACGGCGACGCGGCTGGCACAACAGCGGCCGAAGCGCCGCCGCAACCTGACGGCGACGGAGCTGGCGCAATTGCTTCCCTGGCGGTGCAGCCCGACGGCAGCGGGACCGGCGCAATGGCGGCTCTGGCGGTGCAGCCCGACGGCGAGCGGCCGAGAAACCCTGCCGCCGCGCGGCCTCTCACCAAATTCAGCCTCACCGGCGGGTTGCACTTGAAACCGCTGACACCTCAGCTCGTTGCCAACCTGGCGGCCTGCACGTCCCTGCACCACCTGCACCTCGAGTGGCGCTCCGCGCCGCCGGAGCTGCTGCGGCAGCTGGGCAGCCTGACGCAGCTGACACGGCTGCGCATCGGCACCATCCCCTTCCAACAGGTGTCGGAGCTGCGGCCACTCACCAACCTCGTCGAGCTCGACATCTTCCAGCCCACGGGCGTGGCCGTCGCCGCCGACTTCACCTGCTTCCCGTCGCTGCGGCGCCTCGTGTTGGAGAGCGGCCTCATGGACGCGCGCGGCCTGGAGGCGCTGACGTCGCTGACGTACCTCTCCATTAGCATGCTGCTGGGCCCCGAGCACATCGCCGCCCTGCCAGCCGACTACGACGGCTACTGGCTGCCACGCGACCTCTCAACGCCGGGCGGCGCGGGCTTCATCGGGGCGCTGCCGCCGCTGCAGCTGCCGCTGCCCAGCTACCCACTGCCTCCCAAGCTGGTGCAGCTGTGGTTCGACGCACCCGGCCAGTTCGTGGAGGTCCTGGCGGCGCTGGCGCCGCCGGACAGCCTGCGGCGCGCCCTGGTTCTCGACGGGAACATCACCACCCACTACCTGCAGCTGCCGCTGTTGCACGGCCGCCACACCACGGCGGACTTATTCCCAGATTGGGACGGGGAAGGCGACGGCGGGGAGGGGGGCTGGCCGGCGCTGCTGCCGGCGGTGGCGCAGGCGGTGGCCCGCTTTGCGCAGCAGCTGGGCCGCCGCTGGCTTTGCAGCGACCTACGCATCTCCTTCGTCCCGCCGGAGCAGGGTGATGACGAGCCGTGGCAGCTGCTAGAGCGCTGGGTGCTGGGCCCGCCGCGGGCCGCTGCCGGGGCCGGCGCGGCGCAGCAGCAGCCGCAGCAACAGCACCATTTGTTGGCCCCGGGTGGCCACGGCGCCTGGTTGTCGCCGCTGGCTGCGATGCCGGAGCTAGGCGGGCTGTGGCTTCAGGGCCTGGCGCTGACGGCGGCCGACCTGCTGGCCATCGGCACCGCCTTCACTGGCATTCGGGTGAGCAGTGGCACGAGGTGGCCCGCTGACTCGTGGGCTCTGTTGGCTTGTGGGCTGTGGGCTTTGTTCCAGACTCAGGCGCACATGTCCGCATTAGACGGCTAGACGCAGGGGCGTTACCCCCTACGACCCTCGGCCCCGCGCCACACCTTGCACTACAAACCCTGAACACCCGCCTGCCTGCCTCCATACCCGACCTTCCTCGGCCCGTCACAGACGCTCTCCCTATTGGGCTCCCACCGCCGCTGCTGCCCCTACCCCGCGCTGCGCGCCCTGGGGCCGCTGCTGCCGCGGCTGCGGGTGCTGCGGCTGGACGCTTCGCCGCTGATGCTGCCGCCGCCTCCGGTCGTACCCCACTCGCTGCCCGTGCGCGAGTGGGTGTGCGCCAAGCGGGGCGTGGCCGCCGCCTGCATTGCCGCACTGTACGGCACGAGCTCTGATGCAGCCGTCGCGGCGGCCGCCGCCGCCGCCGCCGCCGCCGCCGGCCCTGACGAGGGCGCCGTCGGCGGCCGGCGGCGCTTCCGGGCCCAGGTGGAGTGGGTGGTGCTGTCATGGGAGTCGGGCGGGAGTGCGGCCGAGGCGGAGTATGAAGCGCTGGCATCCTTGGAGGAGACGATGGCGCAAGCTGTGAAGTATGCGGACCTAAGTGGGGAGGCGGCGCGGCGTGCGAAGCTGGCGGTCAATGCCCCTCACGAGCTGGACAAGGCGGACCGGGCGGCGGCGGAGAAAGTGCACGGCGCATACTTTGAGGCGGAAGACGAGGAGCAGGAGCCGTAGCGCGCAAGCTTGCAGGGCGCCAATGGCGCACTTGGGTCTTGGGGGGGGGGTATCTGGCTGTGGGAGTGTGGGGTGGTTGGGTCCCACGTTGTGGCTGTGGTTGTGGGGGCGGGGACGGTTGAGGACAGGAGTGGCGTGACGGCAGGATGGGGGCGTTCAGTATGTGGCGGGTGTATCAGTTGGGGGGGTTGTCTGTGGCGTGGTGCGTGGGGTCGACGGGATGATGGGGCCCGGAGGTGATGCATGGGCATGTGGTAATTTGGGATGGTGAGCAAGCAGCTTGAGCCTTGGGGTCAAGCATGGTCAGATGAAAGCAGTGGGCAGCTCGGGCATAGTTCGTGTCCCGTTGTGTGGAGTGCTAATCCCCTGACCCGCTCGGCAGCGATGGGCAAAGCAGATACGCCGTTGACGCGATGGAACTTCACCGGTGATGCGCTGGCTGGCAAATTGCTTGCTGGGTGGAGAGCAGGCGGAAGCGCATGCCGGGCTTGTGGCGCAGAGCAGTGTGTGCTGGTGGTGCGCGCACTGTGCAGTATTGCAGTGCACGGTGCGCTAGACATACAGGGCTGCATGACCGCAGCAGGCCGCTAGCTGGGGCTGTAGTGCTGCACACGTTGCAAGCAGCAAGCCAATTGTGATGGGAATGAGTGGGTGTGATGTACTGACAGACACCCGGCGGGCGTGGTGATAAACTGTCCTAGCTCCGACAACACCATTCCGCCCACTTCGCATTTGCACACCAGCGCATGTCCGCAACCGTCGCTGTGTCCACATAAGTACACATCACAGCAGCACTGCAGCAGCTCAGGCCGGAGCCATACTTCTGAGATGTGGATCAATGAATGCCGCAATTGGCTTCGCCGCGGGAAGCCATCAATGAATCAACCAACGTCCGCAACAGCCCGCCCCTCGACACTGCTGCAACTCTCAACTCTGCCACACTTGTGCACCGGAGGCGCTGAGAAACACGCCCCTTCCAGACCGCGGGCCGTCATGCCTTTTCCTCCAGCAGCTCCCAGTTGCCACAGCAACTGACTGAGCTGCGCACTGGAACAATGCATTTAATCACAGCTGCCTAACACAACCAACGCCGGAACGCCCATCTCAACATGGTCACGCAGCCTCCCTGCACCCGCCCTCGCTCTGTTGCCGTGAAAGGGAAGGCGACTCATTCTGGCACCAATGCACATGCTGTCGGTAATTGATACATGCTGTCCGTCGGATTTTTCAGCACTGAGCACCATAAGTACATCACAGTAACAACACCCGTAATATAGGTGTTTGTGCCACGGGCGCTAGCTGCCGGTACTGCTGCGCCAACCCCCGATACCATTTCGCCCCACGATGCCGCCCCTAGTGGGGTTCCCGCAGGGCACGCAGGGTTAGGAGGCACATCAACCGTCCTCCCCCTCATCCTCACCCTCGCCCTCACTTCGCCGTTCCCGTCCCCGCCCCCGTCAATCGTCGTCGTCGTCACCGCCTTGCACCCGCGCATCGGGGTCGAAGGCATCCACGTGGTCCAGCTGACACGCAAGCACCCACACGCCCGCCAGCCCCGCGCCCGCCTCCCAGCCCGCCAGCGCGCCGCCCACCTCCCGCACCAGCACCTCCAGAGCCTCCTCGTGCACGTCCACGTCCCAGCCTGGCCGCCCGCCCGCCACAAACTGCACCTCAAAGTCGACTGCTACTGCTGCTGCTGCTGGCGCCTCTGCTACTACTGCTGCTACTGCTGCTTCTGGGCTGCCGTCCGCGCCGCACCCAGTCACGCCAGCCGCACCCGCGCCAGCAGCAGCACCAGGGGCGGCTGCGTCGCCGCCGCGTCCCTGGCCCAGGCGGAGGCGGAGGCTGGCCCCGTAGTTTTGCAGCGCCGCGATCGAGGCGGCCGCAACTCCGCGCGCCAGGGCCGCTCGCTCGCACACGAGAATGTCATGTTCGTCCTGCGAGACGAGCAGCGGGTCGCCCGCCAGCCGCAGCCGCCGTAGCGTGGGCAGCAGCGGCCCCAGCGCCAGCAGCGCGGGGAAGGGGCAGCAGCGCGGGTTCGCGCCGAGCAGCGAGAGCGTCTGCCGTGGAATCGGTCGGGGTGGGGAAGAGCGGCAGCGGGTAGGGCTCCTCAGCACTATCACAGGACCTTCACCAGCGTCAAGTCCACAGCGAATCACTCTTTGCTTCCTCATTGTGTGACAGGGTAGCTGACGCGCCCTCAGAGACGCAAGGTACCTCCTCCCACCAGCAGCTGGATGCCCACAAAGGAGGCTGGCTACTCAGTCATGCGCAGACTATCTTTTCATACCCGAATGCCAGTGAAGGCGGTGCCGATGGCCCGCAGGTCGGCCGCCGTCAGCGCCAGGCCCTGAAGCCACAGCCCGCCCAGCCCCGGCATCGCCGCCAGCGCCGACACCCAGGCGCCGTGGCTGCCGGGCGCCTGCTGCTGCAGGTTCCCGCTCGGCGGCGGCGGCGGCAGCAGTGCCAACGCAGCCTGATGCGGTTCCGCCTCGCCTTCCTCGTCTTCCTCTGGCTTGTTCGTGACGAAGCCCAGGCGCACATCGCGGCAGTTCCTCATGCGGGAGCCCAGCTGCTGCGCAAAGCGGGCCACCGCCTGCGCCGCCGCCGGCAGCAGCGCCGGCCAGTCGTCCTCCCCGCCATCGCCGCCGCCGCCACCCGCTGTGGTGTGGCGGCCGTGCAGGAGCGGCAGCTGCAGGTAGTCATAGCACCAGTTGCCGTCCAGCACCAGCACTTTCTGCAGGCTGTCCGGCGGCGTCAGCGCCGCCAGCACCTCCACGAACTGCGAGCCGGCCTGGAAGCGCAGCTGCTCCAGCTTGGGCGGCAGGCCGTAGGCCGGCAGCGGCAGCTGCAGCGGCGGCAGGCGGCCGAGCAGGCTGGCGCCGGTTAGTGGGAGCTCGCGCCCCACGGTCCAGCCGTCCTGCTGGTCGGCGGGCAGGGCGGCTGCGACAGCCGTGATGTGCTCGGGCCCCAGCAGCATGCCCACTGCGAGGGACGTCAGCGACGTCAGCGCCTCCAGGCCGCGCGCGTCCAGCATACCGCTACCCAGGTCCAGCTCCCGCAAAGCGGGCAGGCAAGCGAAATCGGCGGCCGAAGCCCAGCCGCTCGGATGAAAGACCTCCAGTTGCGTCAGGTGGGTGAGCTGCCGCAGCGCGGGCGCCTGGGCGAGCGGCATGGTGCCGATGCGCAGCCGTGTCAGCTGCGTCAGGCTGCCCAGCTGCGGCAGCAGCTCCGGCGGCGCGGAGCGCCATTCGAGGTGCAGGTGGCGCAGCGACGCGCAGGCCGCCAGGTTGGCAACGAGCTGAGGTGTCAGCGGCTGCGCCCGGGCCACCCATCGGATCGAGATCTCGCGGAGCGGGGCCGCTGCCGGTGTGGGCGTCCTCCCTCCGCCCTGCCCGCCGCCGCTGCGGCCGCCCAGCAGCGCCTCCAGGCCCTGCACCGTTGCCTCCCATGTGTCGTCTGACTCCTCGCAGTGGAGGGAAAGCTTGGAGAGCGCGGGCAGCGCGGCCGCTGCGGCCCGGCCCACGCCCGCGGTGAGGTAGCGCGACAGCAGCTGGAGCTCAGCCGTGGGCATGACCGAGTGCGGCCGCTCAGCTGCAACCTCCACGAACGCCTGCAGCACATCTTGCCTGCGTCGGGAGGACCGTCACGGGGGACCGTGTTAGGCGCGCAAGGTCGGTCAGGGGCGCCGGCCAAAGCGGTGTGCACACATGCCCAGGTCAACGGGTCAACGGGCACGCGCGCTCCCCGCTTGGCCCCCCGCTTTTCGCCACCCACAGGAGCGCGCAGAATGCCGCAGTGTCAGGGCTCCGGTACTTATAAGGCTGGGCTTCAATCACGGCCGGCCGGCCTCCACGCCGCAAGAAGCGCCGCACGATGTCGACCACCTCAGCCCGCGAAAAGCGCTCCTCAGTTAGGGCGAGGTCGCGGATGTACAAGCTTTCTTTCGATGCGTCATATGCGCACAACGTGCCGCGACAGCATGAGCGGAAGCTGTGGTGCGTCTCAAAAGGTATCGATTCAAGGATTCGCCGCGCGAGAGCAGGGTTGAATAGGACGCTGGTTATGCATGCGGGAGTATGGCCGTCAGCATCCATTTTTCATGTTGTAATTATTTTCCGGTGGCCGCGAGACAAGACGGGTCTGTGAGGGCACATTACAGGTAGACCGGGGTATTCCTGTATCCGGGGTATTATCGTATGAAGGTCCGTGCGTTTTGGGTTCTTGGAGTTCACGGCTGTACGCCCAGACTTAAGATGTATGTACCATATCTGCGAAGCCTATGCGGTCAGATTTGGGGGCGGGCACTCGGTCGGCACCCCTCCCTACCGAGAAATGTGTGTGCATGTCGGTCGGACCGCCGACCATGACTGACCTCCATAGAAACGCCTAATACTGCATACAAGCTTTTTGAATACATTATAACACTAGTCAACGCAGCTCTACGAGAAGTTTGGGCACTCTTGCGACTTCACTCGGAAACATGCAACGACCGAGACATATCAACATCCGCGTCCGTGGGCTGCGACCGACATCAGTTGCCTTTATACACGATACAATGTGCGGTTGTTGCGTCCGGCCCTGCAAGCTTCGCCAATCCTGCGCAGCGTTCGACTTTCGGCATCCCAGCATGTCCAGCGACATTTCCGTCCCAACCTCCCTACAGCGGCGACATCAGCTGATCTATAGCTGCAAGGGGCCTTTAATAGATACAAATATGATGTGGACCTCGGGGCGAAGCAGGCAGGTGGCGGCGCATGACGTGTTTGGCCCAATACGATAATACCCCGGTTTTCCCGTCGGAGGGGGAAATGCACCCCCAGGGCGCAAACGCGCCATGCATATGTGAACCGCGGCGACACGGCCCCCGCCCCTATCCCCACCAGGATAACCCCCCGGGGGACCTGTGGCCCGAAGCGCGTGCGTAATACATCACCAGTACGATAGTTACAGCCCAAAAACTGCAAAGCATACGATAATACCCCGGTCTACCTGTAGTCCTCAAACAACGTCCCTGGCACCAACGGTCTGACCCCGCCTCTCCGCAGCGCATCGAGGTGCTCCCGCAGCACCTCTGTGCCCGCTCCACCTGCTGCTAGCCTCACGCTATGCCACAACATGAATAGCAATCCTCTGCTGTCGACGTGTGTAACTTGCCGACCGACGCACCGTATCGCTGCACGACAACGGCGCCTCACCAGTCATCACCCCACCTTGTGAACCCCCGCACGCACCACGCCAGCCCACGGCTGTACGGCGCCGCATCAATCCTCATCCCACGCCACGCGCAGGCCCATCGCTCCGCCGCCCGCGCCCTCGTCCTCCACCTCCAAAAGCAGCTGGTCTCTCTCCTCGTCATTGCCGCCCACCACCTGCCCAATCCACCACACCCGCAGCCCGTGCATTCCCTCCCGCAGCCCGGCGTCCACCGCCCACCCCAGCGTGTCCTCCATGTCTCGCCGCAAGCCCAAAAGCCGTGGGCACTCGAAGGGCCAGGAAATATGGCGGCCGCCGCGACAGCACACCAGGTCTACGAACCCGTCAAAATAGCTTTGGCTGATTCGGCTGCGTGCACTACTGGCGTCGCTGGGGCCACCGCCGGTCTGCCCACTGGCGGTGCGGCCGCTGCCGCCAGCGCCACCAAGACCGCTGCCGCTGCTGGCGGCACCGCTTCTGCCGCGTCCGCCGCCGCCGTTGCTGTCCGCTGCGCCACTGAACATGTCATAGTTGTAGAGCGAGGCAATGGCAGCCGCCGCTACCCCGCGCAGCTTGAGCGCTGAAGAGAGCGCTGAGATGCTCATGCCGCTCTCAATCAGGAGGCCGTCGCCCGCCAGCCGGAGCGCCCGCAACCGCGGCAGCAGCCGTCCCAGCACGGGCAGGGCAGGGAAGGGGCAGCACAGCGGATTAACGCCGAGCAGAGAGAGCGTCTGCGGAGCAAATGACAAGCGTGGTGGTCCCCGTGAAGCACGGGAAAAGCGGGCTGATCCCGCACCACATCCACCGTCTGAGGCCGAAGGTGTTCGATAGTACCTCATCTCCCGGACATAGCCGGGGTCGGTTTGTGCAGGCACTGCAGCCGGGTGCGCAGTCGCTAATCCAGACGGTCAAGCCACAGCACGATTAAGCAGCCACACTACTCATGCTGCCTACATCACGTGCTCTCACTCGCCCGTGGACCGCCAACTAAGACACCGGCCAGCAATATTAGCCCGCGTGCCGGCGCCGCTTTTTGGGCGGCTCCGCGCTCTCCTCCTCCATGTGGCCTTGCCCGCCCCCTCCGCTCCGCACATGCACACACTCGCCGCCAGGCCCAGGGCCGCCACCACCAGGCCCTGGGCTGCTGCCACTGGGGCCGCGCGCGCCGCCGCCAGGCCCTGGGCTTCCGCCGCCAGGCCCTGGGCCTTGACCACTGGGGCCGGGGCCCTATGAAAAAAGTGGGCTGAGCCCACATCATGTGCACTAGTCTGAGGCCTAAGGTCCCGAAACGCCTCATCTCCCAGACAAAGCTGGGGCCAGTTTGTATAGGCACCGCCCGCCACGCGTCCAGCGCAAACATACCCACACAGATTCCAGGCAAATGCAACCAATTCGTTAATCACGACAACTAAATGCTTGCAAGCAAGACTGCAACCCAGACATAAGCGATCTCAACCTCTGCGCCGGCGCCGCTTTCTGGGCGGCGCCGCGCTCTCCACCACATGGCTTTGCCAGCGCCCTCCGCGCCGCACATGCGCGTGTGCCACCGCTGCCAGGCCCATGGCAGGAGCCGTGGCCATCACTGCCGCCAGGCCCTGGGCCGCCATTTTATTACAACACGGCAAGCGACAGGAAATATTAAATACGGTACGTAGCAAGTCGCGGCTTGCACATGCTCAAAAACTCCACACAACACGTGTCCTCTCATGCCCATCTCTTGCTCTGCCGCAACGGTTATCCTCCCCATTCCAACAACATGGCCAATCGGGGGAGAGCCCTGCCAGGGTAGGGGCGGACGTCCATGATACGACATGCAAGGCGTGTCCGCAACCAGCCCGCCCCCCTAACAACGCCCCCTCCCTGCTGCTGCTGCTGCTGCTGCCCGTGCCCCTCCCCTCCCTGCCGCTTGCCCCGCAAGCCGCACCCCGCAGAGGCAACGCCCCCACACAGCCCTGTCGACCAGCCGGCAGCTCTCGCAGCCAAGGCCCAAGGCAGGCTCGCAGCGGCCCAGACACACTGCCGTTCCTCCCGTTGGCTGCTGCTGCTGCTGCTGCTGCGCCAGCCGCCCGCCCGCCAGCCCGCCCGCCCGCCAGCACCCGGGCCGCCCAGCGCAGCTCCTTAACCTCCTCTTCATTATCCCAGTCGGCTGCTGCTCGGCCCCCCTTGCCGGACCCAGCGACCCGACTGACCAACTAGTCCTCCCAGTCCGGCAACTCGCCATGCATGGCGAAGCGGTGGAACGCGCTGTCGGGGTCGTTATAGTCCAACATACCCAGCCACTCAGCCTCCAGCGCCACAACCCCGTCGCCGCCTCCACCGCCTCCGCCGTTCCCTTGCCCATCCTCCTGCGCCTGCGCCTGCGCCTGCTCCGCTCCACCCTCCTGCTGCGGCTGCGCCACCCCTGTCAGCCCCGCTGACGTCACCCAGCTTCCCGCCATCTCCCGCAGGTCGCCGCGCAGCTGCCACAGCAGCGCGCGGTCCTGCTGCTCGCCCTCGCGAAGGCGGCGGCAGCCGCACACCAGCTGCACCGTGCCGCCAAAGCCGCGGCCGCCGCCCCCATCGCTGCCAGTATCGCACCCGCCATCGCCATCATCGGTGCCGGTGCCGTCGGTGTCATCGCCATCGCGGCCGCCGTCCCCTCGGCTGCCGCCGCCGGCACTGCGGCCGCCCCCGACGCTTCTGCTGTTGTTGTGGCCGTTGCCGCCACCGCTATTGCCGCCGCCATCGCCGTTTTCCTGCATCGTCATGAAATCAAGGTTGCACAGCGCGGCGAGCACGCCCGCCGCCAGACCGCGCAGCGTGTGCGCGCGGGCGCGGCGGGGTCGGTCCATGCCCGCCGGCTGTAGCAGCAGGTCGTCGGCGGCCAGGCGCAACGTGTCCAGGCGCGGCAGTAGCGGGCCTAGCGCCAGCAGCGCGGGGAAGGGCCAGCCGCGCAGGTTGGGGCCGAGAAGCGAGAGCGTCTGTGTGTGGGATGGGGTGGCGGTGGCGATGGCGGCAGCAAGGCGGCGTGCGTACAAGGTTGAGGCGCCGGGGCCAGGGGACTGAACGGGATTGCCTGACGGCTGCCCGACGTCCAGATAGACAATAAACTTGAGGACAGTCAAGGTAAGACAACCCACACAACCATGTCAGGGCCCTCAAGGCAAGACACCAACTAATCGGTTCTGCCGCTTACCCGAATGCCAGTGAAGGCGGCCGCAATGGCTCGCAGGTCGGCCGCCGTCAGCGCCAGGCCCTGAAGCCACAGCCCGCCCAGCTCCGGCATCGCAGCCAGCGGCGACAACCAGCCGCCGTGGCTGCTGGGCGCCTCCTGCAGATCCCACCACTGCGCGGGGTGGGGCGGCAGCAGCACCAGCTCCGCCTGCTCGCCGCCGCCCTCCTGCCCCGCTGCCGCCGCCGCCGCCGCTTCTTGCGGCTGCTGCTGTGGACCCACGAAGATGACCCGCACGTCGCGGCAGTCGGACCAGCGGGAGCCCAGCTGCTGCGCGAAGCGCGCCACCGCCTGCGCTGCCGCCGGCAGCAGCTCAGGCGCACCCCCCGCCCCCACGCCTGCAGCTGCTGCTGCGCCGCCGACGCCGCCAGCGGCTGCCGCTGCCGCCGCTGCGGCGGCGGGCGTCACGACGCTGGTGTGCCTGCCGTACAGCAGCGGCAACTGCAGCGTGTCGACGTAGCAGTTGCCGTCCACCACCATCACTTTCTGCAGGCTGTCCGGCGGCTGCACCGCCGCCAGCACCTCCACGAACTGGGCTCCCACTTGAAACCGAAGTTGCTCCAGCCGCGGCGGCAGTGGGTAGCTGGGCAGCGGCAGCTGCAGCGGCGGCAGCGCGCCGCCAATCAAGACCCCGCCAGTTTCCGTCAGCGCCAGCCCCAGCGCCCATGCGTCCTGGCCGCCGTACGCCGGCCCAACTGCCGTCACGTGCTCGGGCCCCAGCAGCATGCCCGTCGACAGCGACGTTAGGCAGCTCAGCGCCTCCAGGCCCCGAACATCCAGGAAGCTGCTGCCAATGTCGAGGCTGCGCAGAGACGGGAAGGCGGCAAAGTGCCCGGCTGTAGCAATGCCGCGGACGCTGTGCGTGCCCAGCTTCGTGAGGCCCGTGAGCGGCTGTAGCACCGACAGCTGGTCCACGCTCAGCTCCCCCAGCTCCAGCCGTTGCAGCTGCCGCAGCGTCGCGAGCTGCGCCAGCGCTGCCGATTGCACGCTGGACCAGGAGAGCGTGAGGCAGCGCAGTGAGGTGCAGGCGGCCAGGCCGGCTAGCAGCCCAGGCGGCAGTGGAGGCAGTTCGCCGCCTGTCCACAGCTTCAGCTCCTGAAGCGGCAGCGGTTGTTGTGCCAGCGGCGGCACATGCAACGCGCTGCAGGAGCTATTGCCATTTCCGCCGCCTTCCTTTGCTCCGCTAACGCCGGCAGCGGCGCCGGCGCTGTCCGCGCCATCTGCACTTGCGCCGGTGGGGACGGCTTCCGGCAGCAGAAGCTGCAGGCTCTGCAGGGCTGCCTCCCAGTCCTCCTCGTTTATGCTACCCAGGTCTAGGTGGGAGAGCGCAGGCAGCGCAGCCGCAGCCAGGCCAGCGATTTCGCGGTTGAAGTAGAGTGGCAAAAGCTGGGCGTGGGTGACGGACGAGGTGCAGCCTGGCCGCTCCGACGCCGCGTCCACGAGCGCTTGCAGAACGCGCATCCTGTAAGCAATGCAAGTGTGAGGTACCACATCATCTCAATAAGGGGTTACTTGGACTGGTATCAAGCGCGTGGCGCGATTAATTTCAACCGACGGACATTTGTGATGTCAACTTACACGAACGCTGTGCTTGGGCCTTCCACTTGGTCATTAGGGCGATGCGTACGCCTGCCTATGGCCACCCGGTGCGGGCGAGCTCCGCGGCTGAGGAAGAGGCGTCGCACGATTGCAGCCACTTCCGTGGCGCTGAACTCAACCTCGTTCTCGCCACGGCCGGTGCGGTGCCTGATGCGCAGAACATAAAGCTGTTCAGTGCAGGACCGAGCGACGCTGCGGCAGCTGGCCCGCAGCGCACACAGTGTTGAAGTGACTAGCTCGTCAGTGTCGACAAAGTCTAAAACGTTCTCCACGAGGGCCGCGTTCGTGAACACAGCAAGCACCGAGGGGTGCGGAACACCCTGGTTAGGCCTGTCCATTCTCACTATGCTCTACGGCGCCAGGCGTCCTGCAGTTAAGGCCGTGGGTGGTGAGCACACTTGAGCAGGCAAGACGGCCCCCGGCCCCGGGCTTCCACTTGGTACGACAAGGTGGCGTTGACCGCCGGGTGCTTCTAAACAAGCAGCGCAAAATTCCTTTGCTATTTAGAGCAGTATAGAATGCTTCCATTCTGGTCCCTGCTCGCAAATACACGTCGCGCGGTCAGAACTCGCTTACCATCGGCACACCCCAGCTCGCTCCGGCACCCTTACCCCCCGCAGACTTTGTGTCGCCGACATATGAAGTGTTAAAATACTTATGGCATCTCGGCTTCGGTGTAAGCTGCTGTAAATGAGCTGCGGGTATCAGCTTGCTTGTCCTCCTACCCCTCCTCCCGGCCACTCAATACATGGAATGCATACAACCTAAAAGCAATGTGTGGAAAGTCTGCGGGGGGTAAGGGTGCCGGAGCGAGCTGGGGTGTGCCGATGGTAAGCGAGTTCTGACCGCGCGACGTGTATTTGCGAGCAGGGACCAGAATGGAAGCATTCTATACTGCTCTAAATAGCAAAGGAATTTTGCGCTGCTTGTTTAGAAGCACCCGGCGGTCAACGCCACCTTGTCGTACCAAGTGGAAGCCCGGGGCCGGGGGCCGTCTTGCGAGGAGCAGTCGCTGGCACGCCATGCACACGCGTCAACCCCCATGCACTTCCAGATACGTCCTTGCCCTTCCTGACGCACACGGCCCCCACCAATGTTGCACTCTTTGGGGGTTTAAGCTTGTGCCATCCCAGAGCTTCTATACGTGACCGACAGTTCAATATGTCTTCGGCCAGGACATCCTCTCATTCCTCCAGGCTCCTCTCATTCTGTCCTCTCGGCTCTCGGCTTGTCTTCTCTGTGAGACATGTCGGATTGTTGCGTAATGTTTACGTTGAGCGGGGGGGTTTTAGGAACACAAGTTCGGCACCCCACCCCACAAAACCCCCCGGAACCCCTTGACCGACGACCGACCGACCCCGTCGTACAAAACCGCGTCGTAGACCCCTGAAACCCCCTCCATCTCTTGACCGTGTTGGTGCCAATGCCCTCCTTTTTGGATGCCCTATAGTGTGGTACCGTGATACCGTCGGCTGGCCTGTCGCGTCAACTTGGTCTGGACCGAAGTTCCAATGTGTCATTGCGTCCTGACCAGAGGAACCGTACTAACGTGCCGCACCCACCCGCGACAGGGGGGATGTCCCAGAGGCATCCATTTCATGTTTGATAGACGTCTAGTGCCTTGTTTGCGCGCTTGGAGCAGCCTCTTGCAACCCTCTCAGGAGCACGGGTGGAGGTTCTGCGCTTGTTTGAGGGTGTTCCGGGCCTGGAAACAAAACCTCTGGGCCCATAACTTTGCAGTTTCTACCTCGATTGAAACTCTGAAAGCGGATTCTGAATGCTCTCGTCAAGCTCTATCCATTTTTGGGCTGGGGCACAAAAATGTAAGATCTTAACCCCCCTGCGTTGAGAGGACCTTGCGGAAAGCGGTCGGCAACAAACCGTAAACGGTTGTCACCCTTTATGCATGATAGCCCCACGTGTACCTGCTTCAACCCTTAACCGCTTAACGAAGAAGCAACCGAAACGCCATGTCAATGGCCCAAGCTCAACAAAAAAATCCCTGCTCAACCTCGACACCGCAGGGATGCCTGCTGGCGCAGCCGCCAGCCCTCTGATGCAGCCGCCATCCAACCACCCACAACGCCACGGTCGCGAGCCACAGCCACGAAACCACCAATTACAACCCCGACCACCCCGACCAGCCACCTCCTCACCGCCTCCTCACCCGCTCCCGCCCCACGCCGCCCCGCATGCCGCCGCCATGCCCAGTCACCGCCACCGCACCTACTCATCCTCATCCCACTCCGGCACCACGCCGTGGTTGTTCATCCGCACCGCCAACGACTCGTCCTCCTGCACGTCCAGCGGCCCCACCCACTCCACAGCCGGGCCCGCCCCGGCCGCCAGCCCACCACCACCCGCGCCGCCCGCCGCTGCCTCCACGGCGTCCAGCCCGTCCAACACGCCCTGGTGCAGCAGCTGCAGCGCGGCGCCGCCCTCCTCGCTCCAGCCGCCCGGCGTGTCGCAGCCGCACACCAGCGTCACCGCGCCCGTGAGCCCCAGCAGCGCGCGCGCGGTGCTGCTGCTGCTGTTGGTGGCGGCGCAGGGGTCAGGGGAGGGAATGGCAACGCCGCCGAAGCTGCGAAGCGTAGCCAGCGCGCAAGCCACCACACCCCACTTGGCGGCGGCGCGCTCCCGCTCCTCCATGTCCTCCACCTCGGGCGAGATGAGCAGCGGGTCGCCCGCCAGCCGCAGCCGCCGCAGCGTGGGCAGCAGCGGCCCCAGCGCCAGCAGCGCGGGGAAGGGGCAGCAGCGCGGGTTCACGCCGAGCAGCGAGAGCGTCTGCCGTGGAATCGGTCGGGGTGGGAAAGAGAGAGAGGGATGAGCGCGTGCGGGCAGGTCAACGGCATCGAGGTCAGCGGCCAGGGGTAGATAGGAGCAAAGTGCGCAGAACCTTCACGGCAGCCATGTCCACAGCTCTCATGCGCCCCTGCACTTGCTGGCTGCTCAGTCATGCGCAGACTATCTTTTCCTACCCGAATGCCAGTGAAGGCGGTGCCGATGGTCTGCAGGTCCGCCGCCGTCAGCGCCAGGCCCTGAAGCCACAGCCCGCCCAGCCCCGGCATCGCCGCCAGCGCCGACACCCAGGCGCCGTGGCTGCCGGGCGCCTCCTGCAGCCCCCGCTCCCGCGGCCCCTCTGGCAGATTCCACCCCGCCGGCGGCGGCAGCAGCACTGAGGCCATCTGCACCGGCTGCCAACCGGCTGGGGGCGGGGCAACGTACGTGACCCGCACGTCGCGGCACTTGCGCCACCGCGAGCCCAGCTGCTGCGTGAAGCGCGCCACCGCCTGCGCCGCCGCCGGCAGCAGCGCCGGCCACTGGTCAGCCGCGGCACCGCCTCCGCCGCCCTCGTCTGCGCCCGCCGTGGTGTGGCGGCCGTGCAGCAGCACAGGCTGCAGGTAGTCAAAGTTGCCGTTGCCGTCGCACGCAATGATGTGCTGCAGGCTGTCCGGCGGCGTCAGCGCGCCCAGCACCTCCACGAACTGCGCGGCGAAGCAGAAGCGCAGCTGCGCCAGCTTGGGAGGCAGTGGGTAGCTGGGCAGCGGCAGCCGCAGCGGCGGCAGCGCACCCAACAGGCCGCCGCCGGTGTCCGCCAGCTTGCTGCCGAGCTGCCAGCAGTCCTGGTCAGCGGGCAGGGCGGCGACGTGCTCGGGGCCCAGCAGCATGCCGACCTCGAGCGACGTCAGCGACGTCAGGGCGTCAAGGCCGCGGACGTCCATGAGGCCACAGCCCAGTCCAAGGTAGCGCAGCGCCGGCAGGCCTGCAAAGTCGGCGGCAGAGGCGATACCAGCCGGCCGGGCGATGGTCAGCTTGGTGAGGTTGGTGAGCGGCCGCAGCTCCGACACCTGCCGGAAGGGGATGGTGCCGATGCTCAGCCGGTGCAGCTGCGTCAGGCTGCCCAGCTGCCGCAGCAGCTCTCGCGGCGCGGAGTCCCAACCGACCACGAGGCTCCGGAGCGAGCTGCAGGCCGCCAGCCCCGCCAGGGGCTGCGGCGGCAGCGCGGTCGCCTCCTCCAGATAGTCAATGCCGAGCTCGTGTAGCTGCCCAGCGACAGCGCCGTCGCTGCCCCCTTGATGAGCGCCCTGCAGCAACGCCTCCAGGCCCTGCACCGCCGTCTCCCATGCGTCCTTCGACCCACACCCCAGCAGCAACAGCTTGGACAGCGCAGGCAGGGCGGCCGCTGCGGCCCGGCCCACGTCCGGCGTGAGGCTGGCTGCGCGAAGCCGCAGCTTAGTCGTCACACCGGCGATGTCGGAGTGCGGCTGCTCCGCTGCAACGTCCACGAAGGCCTGCAGCACCTTCTGCCTGTAATTATTAAGAAGCACCCAACACGGCAGCACAATCAACAACGTGGGCTAACGAAGGGCCCGGTCGTGACATATCGGAAAAAGGTTCATTCAGTACTCACGCGAGCACCGCGTAGTCATAGGTGCTGTCACCGAAGTCACAAATATCGATGAAGTTGGGCCGACCACCACGGCGCAGGAGGCGGTGCAGGATACCCGCCTGCTCGTCGTCAGCGATGTCCTCGCGGCGCCTGAAGCTTAGCTCCGTCAGCTGCTTATCCAGCGCATTACGAGCTCCTTGGCAACACGCTCGAAAGTTACGTGCGTTGTTTTGCCATTCGCGTCCTGGGTTAAAGCTGTCGAAAATATTCTCCACCAAGCCCGGGTCAAACAGCACTGCGGCGACAGCCTCGCGAGGGGTCACGTCGTCGTCATCCATGGCATATGATAGTTAAATCAAGTCTGGTGCTGTATGTGTCAAGAGCTGCCTGTGTGCGGCGGTACGCCATGCCGGCACGCCAACCCCAGGATCAGGGCTCGTATCCTCCATCCGTCCATCGTATCTTGTTCGGCGGGGTATGTCCAGACATCAGACATTACAGGTCTTTTCGGGACTAACCTATGTCCACCACCTTGCCACTGGTCTTTCCCATAGGATTTCGGAAATTGGCACGCTGGACCCACTCCTCCCTCGCCCGCGGCCCGCCCCGGACTACCTCGAACAGGGGTACCCCCGACCTCGAACCCGCTGAGCCTCCTGACCTTGCCCGCTGCCTGCTTACCTACCCATGCCATAACCTCAACATGCATGATGACAACACCCGTATGCAAACCCGGCAGTAGGGTAAGCAGTGCGAACGCGAGGCACTGGGGGCAAAAACATATCACCCCAAAGCCATATCGCCGGTCATTCTACCTGTTAAGTGACCGCCATTTTCAAGGCCTTCACGCAGAGCCCTTCAACTTGTCGAAACGTTCGGCGTTCGTCAAGCTGTCTTCTGCCTCCTGCCCCGCCGTGTGCAAGCGCTTGAAATTCTGCAGTCCCTTGCTGGTGCCCAACTTGCCTGCTTACTCTCTCTCTCTCTCACTACTCTCATTTGCGTGCTCGCTCTGACCTATGTACATCATGAGATAACCCCCCCCCTCTCTCACACCTATAGGATTGTAAAAGCGTCATGCATTGACACAACCCTCCCTGAATTCTTGTATCTGTACTTGCCCTTGCACTATTCCTGGTCCTGTTGCACTACCTCCCCGTCACCCCCAACTCACTCCTCGTCCTCGTCCTCCTCACCCTTCCCCATCTTCTCCACCTTCTCCCCCTCCTTCACCAGGCACGCGCGCAGACCCGCCTCCAGCTCGGCTCGATCCAGGTTCCTGCCGATGAACACGAAGCGGCTGACGCGCGGCTCGTCGGCGCCCCAGGGCCGCCCCACACCGTCGGCGGAGGAGGCGAAGCCCATGAGCATGTGCACGCCCTGGAACACGTACCTGCAGAGGGCAGAGCCGTACACGGCAGTGCACGACGGTGCAAGAATGTATGAAAGGATGTACCAAACGATGTACAGAAGGGTGTACGGAAGGATGCACGGCAACGTGTGTGTCAGGAGCATGGGGCGGGCAAGGATGGGAGGACAGGGGCGCACGGATGATGATGACATGCACGGCGTGCGCCCATGTCGTCCTGTGGGGTGCGCCCTTGTATGGGTGGGAGCGGCCCTCAACCTCTTCCCCCACCCGACCACCTCCCCCGCCCTTCCCTGAGGCTCTGCTTGCCCTAAACTTTACGTCCTGCCCTTCCCTTCCCTTCCCTGCCTTGGTCCTGCCCTGCCCTGCCTTGCCCCGCCCTGCCCTGGCCCCTTCTCCCGGCCCTCGGCAAGCGGCGCCGCCGGTCACCCACCGGTCGTCGCTGCCGGCGACGGACAGCAGCCCCTTGCTGCGGAACAGGTCGTTGCCGCGCTCCCTGCGGAGAGTGTGAGAGTGAGAGAGTGAGAGTGAGAGTGATAGGGCAGCAGGTGCACCCACCGCCTGGGTAGCGAGAGGGCAGGTGGTGATGATGCAGGAGTGTTTGATGTTGGTGTATGGGGCCAACCACCGCCCCCAGGCCAGGTCGCGACCACACGTGCCACAAACCTGCCATATTCGCCCCAGCCCGCACACCGTCACACTCCACACAAGCCCGGCACACGTCTTTCAAGCCCAACAGCCAAGCCCCTGACACACAAGCCAGCATCCGCAAAAAGCCGCCAGCCAGTCGAACACACACACACACACACACGCACACGCACACACACACGCACACACACACGCACGATCGATGGCGCGCCGTTGCCTATGCATGCTGCACGCACGGTGTCGACCCTTCCTCTCCTTGTGCTTTCCTAACACACACGCACGCACGCACACACACACACACACACACACACACATACACACACACACACATACACACACACGCGCGCGCGCGACACGCGCACGCATTGTCCTGTCTGCTGTTCTCTCCCTTGAAATCGCTAACACACGCGACACGCGCCTCTCCGCACCTGAGCAGCTTGTTGAGCCAGGCGTTGAGGCGGCCCATGTGCAGCGCCCCCGGCAGCTCCATGCCCACGGAGGTGACGGAGGAGTCGTGTTGGTGGTCGGAGCCGTCCGACTGCGCGGTGGGGTGGGGAAGGGTGCGGAACTGGGCGTGAGTGGGAGGTGCGGGGTGGGGTAGGCGCGGGGGAGGTGCGGGGGCTGGGTGTGAGTGGGAGAAGGTGATAAAACGACGGAGAAGGTGGCTGGAGGTGCGGATGAAGGTAGGAGATGCGACAGCCGGGAAAGGTGCTGGTAGGCGCTGGGGGTGAGTAGATTGCTGCGTGTGTACAGTACTTCAGTAGAACGGGAAGGGCCCCACACAGGGTCGTCGTTTGCGCGCATGCAGCCCCTGGCTCCCACATTCCCCATGTACGTTTTCCCCCTCCCTCCTCCCTCCATTCTTCCTCCCTCCCCCACATGCACATGGATGGCTACCCCCACACGCCCCCCATCCCGTTTCAGCGGTCGACTTTGGAATAGGAATGAACTAACCCCACCACCACACACGCACACGCACACGCGCGCGCGCCCGCCCCATCGGTCGCACTTACTTACCTCTACTTCCTTTAAATGGTTAAGTTTGCGCTGGTAATGAGACCCCCCCACCCCGGCCACACACATATGCCCCACCTTGAGGAAGTCGGGCTCCTCCGCCAGCACCCGGTCCAGGCTGAAGGCGCCCAGCCCCAGCAGCTGCTCCAGCGGCACCTCGGCCCGCACGCACGTGTGCAGCCGGGCGCTGGCGTTGATGGCCTGGCCGGTGCACAGGTCAGGTCAGGTCAGCAGCAGGTCAGGTCAGGTCAGGTCAGGTCAGGTCAGCAGCAGGCCGAGCAGGAGGATGAGAGGAGGTGATAAGGTGATGGTAGGGGTTAGGGTGCCAATCCCGTCCCGTTCAGGGACACGTTTTGCATGTTGGGATGGAGGGGTTGTAGGCGGGGGGCGGGGGCAGGAGGCCATGCGGGCACCAGGGGCGGAGGGGCGGAGAGGAGCGCGATGAAAGCTGCCAGCTAGGGTACCCGCATGGCCCATGCGGCATGGGGCCTGCAGGCACGTGGGCAAACGCGCAGGCAGGCACGTACCCAGGCACGTACCCGGATGCGGCGGACCACCTCGGCCTTCTGCTCCTCCGACACCAGGTCCATCTGGGGGGATGGGCAGCAGCGGCGGTGGTTGGTGAATGGGTGAATGAATGAATGCATGTATTGGGGTGTGATGCATCGCATTAAGCATTTAGCGACCTGCAAGCAGTCCATATTGGAACCTCGGCAGCAAGGCACACGCGGCGGTCAGGCAGTCCGTCCACGTCCGTCGAGGACGCCCCCACGTATGAGGGACACAGACCCGACCCGCCAGGCCAACACCACACCACTCGCTTGCTAGGTCGCTCACTCATTCGCTAGGTCGCTCGCTAGGTCGCTCGCTCGTTCACTAGGTTGCTCGTTCGCTCGCTAGGTGGCTGCCCACCTTGTTCAGCAGCACCACGTCAGCGAAGGCCACCTGCTCCACAGCCTGTAGCGGGCAGGACACAGGACAGGGCAGCAGGCGAGACGTGGTGTGATGCGGTGTGACCGCCCACACGCCGCTAACACCCTGCATCGCCACCGCCAACGCCCTGCATCGCCACCGCCATCGCCCTGCATCGCCAATCCCCCCCCCCATTCGACCCATTCCAGCCCATGGACGGTTACCCCGCCCGCCGCCCAGCCGCGCACCTCGTTCTCCACGCCCTCGGGCTTCTCGTCGTCCAGGTGCTGCAGCAGGTGCGCGGCGTCTGCCACCGTCAGGATGGCATCCAGGCGGTAGCTCTCCTGGTGATCGTGGGGGGTGGTGGATGGGGTGGGTGGGGTGGGAGGGTAGCCATCCATGGATGGTGTTTAGCCGGGAGGGAGGTGCGTGGGAGGGAGCGTGGGAGGTGGTAGGGCGGAGCCAGGACGCGAACACGGGTGCGTCGGGATGCGGGGCAGAGAGCTGGGACCATGTGGAGGTGTGGTGACGGGTTGTGGTGGTGGTGGTGCGGTCCGAGGAAAGGCGTGGAAGGGGAGACACATACATGATACATGGGAGCAGTGCTCCAGCACCCACCCACCTGCACCTCGTCATCCACGAAGAATGTCTGGGCCTGCAAGGGGGAAGAGGGAACACGGTACATATTGAAGGAACGGGTATAAGGTATCCATTCCTCCTGTCTCCAAGCTCTACCCTACAGAGCCGGACCGCTGGCCCTTTCCCCCTCGCCCAATCCCGGCAATGCTACCAATCACGGCATCACGCACGCACCCATCCTCCATCATCCGTCCACCCACCCATCCAAACGGCGCTCACAGCACGGCGCCGGCACTGCTCTGGTATCAAGCAGGTGAGTATCACGGTTGAATCGCGCACTTTAGCCAACGGGGTGGTTCTGTACGCGCGCGAGCCTGGGTGCCATCCATGACTACCGACAACGCCGACAACAAGACTGAAGATTCATGGCTCAAGGGCGCCCGAGACCCACAGGTTAGGGCCACACCACCTCCGCGCTCTGGGTTGGGCTGGCTGGTTCGGGTTCTCTAAGTCGTTTCGCTTCTGGTTTGTGGAGTGAACTACCCACCCACCCACGCAGGCACGCACGCACCACGGGCGCGGGGTCGGCCAGGCCGGTGGTCTCGATCAGCACCAGGTCAATGGCGCGCGCGTCGGCGCGCTTGCGCAGGCGGCGCAGGATCTTGATCAGGTCGCCGCGCACCTGTTTGTTTAGTGGATGGACGGATGGTTGGATGGATGGATGGGGACAGTGTGACAATGACTTTAGGTCTTGGTATAGCAGGTGATGGCGGTGGAAGGTGTTGAGGAGGAGGCGGCAGCAGCAAGGCTGGCGGGCCCTGGATTCATAAGGCCGCAGCGATCGAGCTGCCCACACCTGACAGCCGCTTACCGTGCAGCAAATGCAGCTTTCCGTATAGACGCGCGTGTTGTTGGGTGATGAGGTGGGGTGGGTGGGGGTGGGGGGGGATCGAAGTCAGACGCGGAGTGGGCAACTTGGGCCGGGGGGGGGGGGGCGGAATGAGGGTACCGTGTGAGTGACCGCATCGTCTCCTCCCCTACTCTTCCAAAGAACCCGCCTCTCCTCAGGCCCCCGCCCTCCAGCCATTCCCCTCTGAGCATTGCCCACCCATTGTTCATCTCCAGGATCTCCTCCTTGGCGTTCAATAGCAGGCCTGTGTGAAGGAATAGCGACGGGGTAGAGCAAAAGTCACGGCAGTGGCCAGACCAGCCAGGGCAAGAGGGCCCGTGGCAGTGCAGATGCCCTTCGTGTCCTTGGCTCTTAACGAGTAGGCCGCATGATCGCTCTCACCCAGCGGCTACATCTATCGGGCATGCATGATTGCGGCCCAAGGCATTTGCCCACACCTCGCTTAACAGGAGCACTCACCATCATCTACGCCGACCTCGCCGAACTCGTTCTCAATCACAGCCACCTTGCCCAGGCCATGCTTCTCCTTCAGAATGCGGTTAACCAGCGTTGTCTTGCCGCTTCCCAAGAAGCCGGTGATTACCGTGACAGGGATGCGCTTATCAAGCACCATTTTTAGCCGGCTTCGCGTGCTAAAGAGCTTCTTCGCACGATGGAACAGCGCAATAACAAGTTACCAGTTAACGACGTGAAATAGAGCCACAGGTTGTGGCGCGTATTGATGCATGGAACCGAGCGCGTGCGCGCAGCGAGTACGATTACCGTTGGGCGGTTTGTCCTTGCGTCCGCCCTTCCTCCTACGCCAGCCGCGCGACAACCGTGCGCGCTCCCAAGTTCATTTCTGTGTCTGCAATATTACAGTCACCTTAAAAATAACTATTGAGCACTCTGGCGGCATGGGCAGGCAGTACCACACTCAAAAGCGCTGCGACGACGGAGCACGCGCACCTCTCTAGACAGCTCGCTACGGGGCGTGCCTTCACGCTCCCAAGCCTCGCGCCGCACTTTGCTCCGGCCCCCCTTCAGCAGCAACAAGAACACTACTGACAATCTGTAACGTACCCAAACTGTTGGCTCTGTGCTTGCGCTTGCAATGCCCTCACGCTGGCACTTACCACACGCCGCTTGCTCCTGCGCACGCACCCAACCCCACCCCAATACAAAGCTAAACAATAATGAAATGTCAGTGGTATGCATGCATGCAAGCCTCTGCCCTCAAGTCTCGAGACACACGCACACACGCCCTTCTCGTTTGTTCAGATTCACAGTCCCGGTCCTTTATCGCTAACACGCATACGGCATACATGAAACCATGCGACTCCTCTACCCGGAGCCACGCGGCCTGCCCCTCCTCCGCTCCTCGTCTTCGTCCACTGCCCTCTCGTCCTCCACTTCCCCCTCCACTGCCTCCCCTTCATCCCACCCCCACGTAGGCACGCCCTTGTGTGTGTTGCGCAGAGGCACAGGCACCTTCAGATGCCCCCCCCGAGTGCCCGCGCAACAGCCCCAGGCGCCAGGCTGCTTAATGCAGCAGCCGCCCCCGCCTGCTGCGTTCTCCGCCACCGTTCCATACCCTCCTCCTCCTCTTCCCTCCACACCTCCTCCCTTTCTCCTTCCTCAATCTCTGCCTTCCCAGCCTTCCTCAAGTTTCTGGAACGAACTTCCCCCACCCCCAAATCCTCCTCCTCCTCCTCTGCCTCCCCCATCATCATCATCATCATCATCATCATCATCACCATCCTTACCCTCAGGGGTGCTGCGCGCCGAACAGCGTCTGCCCCTCCTTCCACTCGCCGCTCTCCGCGCCGCTTCCGTACACGTAGCGGTACACGGAGGCAAAGTCCTGGTCGCCCATGCCCTCCTCCACCACCTGCGTGTGTGTGTGTGTGGGGGGGGGGGGGTAGTTCATTCCGTCTCCTGCCCGCCCGTTCCTTCTAGGTCCGCTCCATTTTCGCCCGTCCCCGCCTCTCACCCAACCTTCTCCCCCTCTCCCTCCCTCTGCCCTCCCTCTTCCCCCAACCCCCTCCACTGCCCTCCACGCCGCCACCCCCCCCCGCGCACCCACCTGCGTGTACATGCCCAGCACCTGCCGCGCCATGGGCACCGGCGAGTGGCAGCGCTCCGCCGCCGCCACCGCCATCTGCAGGTGCGACTGGACCTGCGCGCTGCGCAGCCCGCCGCGGTAGCCCTGCGTGCGGGGCAGAGGCGGCCAGGGTGCAGGAGGCGCCGGGGTTGGGTTGGAGGGTTACGCGGCCGGGGCGCCGGGGGTTTAGTGGCGGGGGTGGGACGAGGCAAGGCTGCACGGTTCGAAGTGGGCGAAGTGGTGGTGGAAAGGGGGACGAGTGTTTGGGGAGCGGGGTACGGCGGCACGGATGTGGCTGGCGAGATGTGGCGAGTGTTGAGGAGGCCGGCCGGCGCTGCAATGGGCACCACGGGGCAGGCGGTACCGCCTGTGGTAGCGCTCACAGTCCGGCGCCCCCCCCACCCTGGCTCCTCCCCTCTCGTTTCCTCCCTAGCCGGGTTTGGTTGAGCATGGGCTGGTAACCCTCCTCCTCCTCCTCCTCCTCCTCCTCCACCAACCCCACCACACACACACACCTTGCTATTTGGTACGTATCCGTCAGTAACTGCGAGCGATTGCGGGGGATTGTCTCCGTTTCCGTTTACCAACACACCTTGCTGGCGGGCGCGTCCGGGCTGAGCCCCGGCACGGGGTTGTAGTTGGCGCTGACCCAGCTGGCGGCGCTGCTGGTGTTGAGCACGCGGCTCATGAGCTCGGGGTCCACGCCCAGGCGCCGCGCCAGCGCCAGCGCCTCGCTGGTGGCGGCCATGGTGGAGGCCTGGTGGCGGGTGGTGGTGGTGGTGGTTGGGGTGGTTGGGGGCGGGCGGGTTGGTTGGTGGTGGTTGGTGGTGGTGGTGGTGGTGGGTGGGGGCGGGGCAAGGATGGGTGCAGGTTGGGATGGGGTGGTTGGTGGTGGTTGAGGATGATGGTGGTGGTTGGGGTGGAGGTGGGTGGTGAAAGTAGGATTAGGGCTTGCGTGACATTGCGCGAGCTGGCCTGTGAGTGGGCCAGTGGGCTAGTGGGCCTGGGGCCGCGAAGGGACGCGGTGGCGAGGCCGTGCATTCCTAGCCAAGGCCGCGGCCCAGACCGGCGCCATACCCGTGTGCCGGGACCCGGAGGCGCATAGAATCAACTTTCGTTTGCTGTTTTGGCTCCAATAATGCCCGACGAGGACGCCCACGCCCACGACGCCTGACCCTGCACTACAGCACCCCCCCCAACAGCACGCAGTCCCTTCGCACGCACAAGTCTTTCATAGTACTCTCCCTTGTGGTCTCTAACACCCCCAACAGCCGAAGTGAGAATTAGAACACCGGTGATCTCCCCTCTGCGCCCCTGCTACCACCACACCCACCACCCACCCACCCACCCACCCACCCACCCACCCACCCACCCACCCACCCACCCACACCACCCACCATGACCAGGCTGGTGCACAGCCGCGCGGCCTGCCCGTCGCCCGCGTCCCCGCACCAGGTCACACTGGTGCCCATGGCCTGTGTTGTGTGTTGTGTGTGTGGGGTGTGTGTGGGTGAGGGGGGTGGGTAGTTCATTCCAGAAACCAAAAGCGAACCGACCAAGAGAACCCAAACCAACCAGCCCAGTGGGGTGGGATGGAAGGGGGGTCAGCGTGGGGGGTCAGTGAGGATGGGGGAGCAGCGCGGCGTCTGGTGCGTGGGCTGTTGGTGTTGGTGTATTGAGCATTGTTGTACCTAGCAAGGGTATGAAGTTATGGGTGCGGCCGTGTGTGGGGCCAGGCATTGGATAATCGTAGTAATAATGTGTTTGGTCGCAAGGTTACGGTTGGCGTGAGGAGGGCCGCGTGGGGCTCGGGGAGTGCGTCGGCAGTGGGCCGGCGGCCCTGGGATACGCACGTCACAAGGTCCCCGGAGCCCCAGCCTGCCTGCCCAGCATGCCCTTACCCGCCGTCACAGTTCATCACAATGCTTCATTGGGTACGGGAGAATGCAGGGTGCAACCCCTGCAAACCCCTTGAAACCCGCACCCGCACCCCTGCACCCTCCCACCTTGAGCAGCGGCTCTACCGTCGGCAGCGCCGCCTCCTCGCCGCCCACCAGGAACGACAACGTGCCTGACAGCGCGTGAGGTGACACAGGCGGGCGGGAGGGCGCGTGTGTGCGTGCGTGCGTGGGGTTGAGAGAGCGAGGCACGGCGCACGGCCGGGCCTTGGCTCCCCAGGCCCTGTCGAGCGGTGTAAGTTGCACGCATCCCCCACGACCGGGGCCCACGTTACCCAAGCCGCTAAACCCTATTGCCCCACCCACCTCCGCCTGTTGCATAGGGTGTGCGCATCTACTCGGCTTGCAATAAGACCCCCCCCCCCGCCCTTCCCTTGCCCACTCCCTCAGCCCCACAGCGCGGCCCCCTCACCCACCCTTGTCCGCGCCCACCACGCCGCCCGACACCGGCGCGTCCAGCAGCGTGGGGTTGGCGGCGGGCAGCCCCGCCAGGCGAGGGCCAGCCAGACCCGCGTGCACGCGCGTGGCCCGCACCCGCGCCGCCAGCTCGCGGGCGGTTACGGGGTCCAGCGTGGTGCAGTCCACCTGGGGTTGGGGTGGGTGGGGGTGGGGTTGGGGTGTGTGGGTTGCATGGTGGGTTCTATCGTGGGTTTCCATGCAGAATAGGTTGAGGGGAGAGGTCAGGAAGAAGCGGGGTGGGGTGGGGGGCGGTGGTGGTGGCAGGGGATGAGTGGGTGGTGGTGGTGGTGGCAGGGGATGAGTGGGTGGCGGTGGTGATGGCAGGGGATGAGTGGGTGGCGGTGGTGGTGGCAGGGGATGAGTGGGGGGCGGTGTGGGTTGTCTGACTGGAATACCATACCCCCCGCTCCGGCAGACCCGTGTCTGTAACTGGGGGGTTGGGGACGTGGAGGTGGGCCGGTTGCGGGGCCAGCGCTCAGCTCCGCCGCCCCCACCTCTCCCACCTGCCTTCCCCAGCGCACGCCCCCCCTTCCCGCTTCCATTATCAGCACAACTGGCTATTCTTAACGGGAATAGTTGACCGTTTAGCCCCCGCCCCCGCCCCCGCCAACCCCTGACCCACCCACCAGCACTCGCGGCACGATGCCGGCCTTGGGCGCCAGCAGCCCCGCCTGGCCCAGGTAGACCTGTTGGTGAGGGGAGGCGGGAGGCGGGGAGGGCGAGAGGATTCCATGCATTTAAATTAATGACGAGGGGAGGGCGAGGGGAGGAAGTTGAGGGGAGGTTGTGGCGAGGAGGTGGGCAGCAGGTTGAGTGGGGCTGTGGGAAGGTTGAGGGAGGTGAAAGCGCAGGTCGAGCAGGCAGGGTTTGCAAGGATATATAGCAAACTGTAGCAGGAGTAGGTGGATGAAGGGAGGGAGGGGGCGTGGCGCGTTGCACAAAGCGACCGCGACTGCGACCGCGACCGCGCCTTACGGTACTGCAGACACAGCTCAACACAGTCACAGCAGCGACAGTGCCACACCCACTCCCGCCCCACACGCACCTGGCGCGCGATGGCCGGCCCGGGCAACATGGTGAACACCACACCCACGCCTGTTCGTTGAGGTATGGAGAGGCAGGGAGAGGGGGTTGGCAGATGGACTACTTGGGAAGTGCAGTTGCCAGGAGTGAGGACGTGCTGCTTGGAAGCGCTTCATTGCAACACAGCAATACCTGCGCTCACACACCCACTGGCCGACCACCGGCAACCACAGCAGCCGTGCCCAGAGGCACGCAACCCAGACCTCAGTCTGCATGGCCAACCCCCGGGGGGGGGCATGTCGTATCCACCACGCAGGCAGGTACCCTGACTGCGACCCCCGAAGATGCTTGATCACCTGTTCAGCCAGCCCCCTCCTTTCATTGCCAGCGTTCTAACACAATAAGACACCAGACAGTAACCCCGCCTCGCCGCCACACAGCGCAAACCAACAAGCACGCGCTCGCGCTCGCGCACACACACACACCCCACACAAACACAAACACAAACACGCACACACGCACACACAAACACACACACACACACACACACACACACACACACCATCACCCTTGCGAACTCTAACACACACACCTGGCGTCTCCGCAAGCTCCGCCGGGCTGGTCACGGCCGTCGCTGAGCCGTAGCCACGCGCACTGCCGCCGCCGCCGCCGCCGCCGCTGCTGCCAGCTGACGCGCCCTGCCCCGCACCCCCGCCCCGGCCTGCAGTACCTGGCCGCTGCCCTGCTGACCCCGGGCCTGTCAGCCCATGCGCCTGCGCGGCGGCCTGCGCCGCTGCGGCCTCCGACAGGATGCGGTCAACGGCGATCGAGTTCGAGTCAAACACGACCAGATCGCGGCCCGATGCCAGGAGGTGGCGCGCCATGCGCAGGCCCATGGCCCCAAGGCCCACGAAACCGACCTGCATGGGCGAAGCGTAAATAAAGAGAGCCGCGAACTTAGTTTCTATGAAGTTCCAGCCGAGAAAGGTTGTATCACGAGAGTAGGGATGCTGGAGCGGGGCGGGGCGTGGGTTAGAACTTTATAAAGCTAGGGGCGTCTGCAACAGGCGCCAAGCAGCAAGGCGTTGCCCCGACTCGGCTGCGGGCTGCGGCTTGTGGTTTCTGTGGGCTTGGCCAATCAGGCGTCATGGCTCGAGGTGTTGGACAGCGGCTAGGCCGACAGACATCCTGATGGCAGGCCCCGCTGGCAGGGTGCAGGCGCGGGGCAAGCTGCTTCCGTCTCGCCGAACACGTGAAGCGTCGGAACTCGGAAGCCTCCGAGTCGCCGGTCAACGCGGCAGCACCCGGCGCGCCTCAATCTGGCTATTGCTTATATTGCGGCAAACAACGCCAACGTGCCGCGGGTGGCGCCGCGCCAGCCCCATTCATCATCGGGGCTGTCATCAGGTTTCGCTTCCGCGCTCAATTGCGTGGTGCGATATGCAATCCGTTTACTACATCATCTGGTTGTGCTATGTACAGCTGTAATACACTGAACGGGCTGGCACAGCTCACCTTCTCGCCCTGCGCTGAAGCGGACGCCGCTGAAAGTCCGCGCCGGAAGCCCACGGCCGCTCCACGCATGTTCGTCATCGTCGGTAACAGAGATTGAGCAAGCGCAGATAAGAGCATCTACAGGGCGAGTGTGAAGTCGATTGTGGGCAACAGGGTTTTAGTCGACTGTTGTCACTCGTCAAGAGGCGCCGGAACAGTTGTCACTAGTGCGGCTGAGCGAAGGAGGCATCCACGGTTATACCGCGAAACAATGGAGTCCCGAGTCCTACCTGTGCCTGGTGGGCACGCGATCCAAAAGGGCACGTACCCGGTGCTTTCCCTTTCGGAAGCGTGTCTTGTCCCCGGCAGGCATGCGCTCGACACCATCCCTGCATCTTCGTGTTCATGTCTACGGCTTCGGAAAGCCTGCACGTGTCTTAATATGCCCTTGCGAGGTGCTTCATGGTCAAGCAACGTCGCGTAAAAAGCGCCATTGGCGCGCAACCGGATGAGCCCAAGTCCGCCGGCTCATGCCCGGTGTGCAGCAACTGCGCAAAGGCATGGAACATTAAAATTACACTGACAGGTGTGAACGGAAAGCTGTGCTCCGGAAAAGTTCCTTAAAGCCCGCGATTGGCCTGACGTGTCACTGCCCGAGCCCCCTGCCCATATAACGCTCGAATTCCGGAATTGACTGGCCATACACAACTGTGATCACGCAAACA
Source organism: Chlamydomonas schloesseri (assembly GCA_016834595.1). Classification (NCBI taxonomy): domain Eukaryota; kingdom Viridiplantae; phylum Chlorophyta; class Chlorophyceae; order Chlamydomonadales; family Chlamydomonadaceae; genus Chlamydomonas; species Chlamydomonas schloesseri. Next base: position 774,273 of record JAEHOD010000019.1, on the reverse strand, counting down.
AACACCTAGCATACTCCAGATCTCTTTTCTTTGTAGCGAGCAGGCCGACTTGCACACCATGCAGCTCAACCTTAGCCAGCGCTCCACCCGCGTGGTGGCGAGCCACCGCCATGCGACTCCGGTGGTAACTGCTCCTCGTCAGAACACGCGTTGCAGCCGTTCGGTCGCAGCCAAGGCCAATGTGTCGACCCCCAGCAATGCGACAGCGGCATCGGAGCTCCAGTCGCTGGGCCGCCTGTCGACCATTGTTCCCGACACCCTTGCAATGGAGACGCTAACCCCGGGTGCCAAGCTCGCGGCCGGCACTGTCTCGGCAAGCGTTCTGCGTTCGGTCCTCGTTTCTGAGTCGCTGGGCCTGAAGCCCTATGAGGTACGTTCCCATGTTGGAAATATTCGTGTTGCAAGCAGGCGCAACGATGGAATATGCGTTTGGCTTTGGTCTCGGCACATCCCGTCAAAACGATTCCCGATCTAACCGCCTCGGAACAGCCTAGACCAGTGTCGCTGTGCGGCGCGGGGGCCCGGGGGAGCAACGTTGTGGTTATGGTCGATTGGTTTTGGTGTCGAATTACATTTCCGGGACAAGGCGCCGTGGCGGAAGCTAGCTGGCGCGCCGCGGGTGTTGCGGAGCAGCAGGCGTGCATGCCGGGAACGGTCAACCTTGTACCTCAGCCGGCTGTTGCTCCTAGACGGCGGAATGAATGCGCACACGCACGTCCTGGTATCCGCCCCTCCACGTCCGTCTGCGGCGCGTCTCTGCTCCTGCAGTTTTCACCACACGCCCATCCCGTCCGACTTCCTGACGACTCCTACTTACGCCTCCTTCCTCTCCTCGCCCGCTGCTCACACACACATGCTTTACACAGAACGCCATTGTGGCTGCCATGGCCGCCGGCAAGAACAGCAACAGCCCCCTGGCTGCCGCCGCGGACCCGCTGGACCGGTGAGCCTGGGAGGAACACATTCTGCTCTCGTGCCGCCGCGTGTGCGCCATGCCGAGCCCGAGCCGTGCATTGCCCCTGCCCCGACCATGAATGACGCCGGCGCCCGCGACACACATCACCACTAAACGTGGGATGGCCGGCCAACGCTCCATCATAACCACCACCACCACCACCACCACTGTTTTCTTCATCATGTTACCTTCACGTCTTTTTGCACCGCACCGCAGCGCGCTGGTCAACGTGGGCGCCATGCTGTGCGACGTGGTGTGGGGCCGCGTGGAGACCATCGTGGACCCCAACCTCGCCAACGACCAGGGTGAGGAAATGTTTGAGTGAGGGAGCGAGCGAGGGAGGGAGGGTGGGATCGAGCATGTCTGCGCCGCTTGACGACAGGGTGTCGAGCGAGTCATCCGTACGCGGCTGGCTTCGTGTGAAGGAAGGAGGGGACGGGGAGCGAAAGAAGGCTGCGGTCCACGAGCCGTGGAGCTGAGGCGGCAGCTGACGTGGGCCAGGGCGGGAAGGGAGCGCCAAGGGGCACCGGGCCCACGTGTTTGCGGGTACATCGCAATAGCGGGTCCAGCACGGGCTGACGGCCGCATTCTGCAGGCCAGGAATTACCGAGTCAGCGAGCGCTCACAAGGGGCACACCCCGCCATCCCCCTGGCGTCTCCCCGCACCTCCTCGTTCCGTCACTCCGCACTCCACCCCCTCCCATCCACCATCCTATGGATGGCTACCCCTCCCATCCACTTGCCCACCACCATCCCACCCCCGCACCCCGCACACCCCCGCATCCCCGCACCCTCTCAACCCCGAACCCCGCCACCCAACCACCCTCCCTCGGAACGCCTTTAATGCGTGTCACCCCTCACAGCCGCGGTGACGGAGAAGGTGCGGCTGCTGGCTGCGCTGTACGCGGCGCTGCGGGTGCCGCGCGACCGCCTCATCTTCGGCCTGCCCGCCACCTGGGCCGCCACGCAGGTGAGGGGGCCCGGGAGGGGCGGGGGAGAGGGAGAGCGAGAGGGGAGGAGGGATCTTGTGGTGGGGGCGTGGCCGGGGGAGAGGTGGGGGAGGAGCGGGGAAGCAGGGCAGAGGGGTTGGCGAGGGTGGGCAATGGTGGGTGGGTTGGGCAATGGTGGGTGGGCGGCGTGGTGGGCGCGCTGACGGTGTGGGCATGGGTGTGGACAAGCACGGTTATGGTTCTAAAGGCGGTACGGGCTGGTGCGGGTAACCGCATCTAAGGAATTGATGGTAGGGATGCCTACGCTGGGCTGGTCCTAGATGCCTGTGCCTTCAGGTAGGAGGGCTACACGTAGGGGAGGGGCCGCGCATCCCCATCCGACGCTTCACCACCCGCAAGCAACCTCCGCCACCACAGCAAACCGACGCATGTCAGGCACGGCCTGCAATCTTCGCTTTGTGCGTGTTTACCTAACACGCACACCGTCGCCGCCGCCGCTGCCCCTGCCTCCAACCCGCAGGCCGCCAAGACCCTGGAGGCTGAGGGCATCGCCACCAGCGTGAGTATCCGATTCCGCCATCTAGAGAGGGGCACCGAGACTAGGGGCAGGGAGCGGCGTGGGGTTTTGGCGTCAAGGGGTTTGGCAGCGTTTTTTCAATTCCAGGTTGAGCCCTGCCCCATCATCAATGTGCCACTCTATGTGCACCCACCCTTCCAAACCATTCCGACGTCCTCTCCCCTGACGCTGTCTCCCCTGCCCTCTCCCTCCCCCTTCCCGGCCTCTTTCCGCCTTCCCCCTCTGCCCCCTTCCCCCTCTGCCCCCTGTGCCCCTCTCCCTGCCCCCCACTCCCTGCACGCCCACTCCCTACAACCACCGCCATCGCCCGCAGCTGTACATGGTGTTCAGCGCCGCCCAGGGCATCGCCGCCATGCAGGCGGGCGCCTCGGTGGTCCGCGTCAACGTGGGCCGCCTGCGCGAGTGGTACGACAAGAACCCCGGCGCCATCCGCAACCCCAACGTGAGGGCCGAGCCGGTGGTGGTTCCGAGAATGAGCAGGGCGACAAGGGGGGGTGGAGAGGAAGGAAGGGAAAGGGAGGGGCGACAGGGAGAGGGGGGGCGTGGCGTGTCAAGCGAAGCGCGGGGGGGAGGGGGCTGCTTGGCCAATGAGCCCTGGACGTGCAGCCTGCAGTGACTTATACGTGCATGCATCCCCATCCCTGCCACGACGCACGTGCTTCCCATCTCTGCCATAACGCACGAACACCCTTATCCCGCAGCCACCCACTTCCTTCCTCCCACGCATGCCAACATCCTCCTGTCACCCCCTGCTACACTCCCAACCCCACATACCGCCCACACAGGGCCCCCGCGAGGACAGTGGGCTGCCCGCCGCCTACGACCCCGCCATCGAGCTGGTCAAGGAGCTCTACTGCTACGGCCGCAAGTGGGCGGGGGTGGGGGTGGGGGTGGGGATGGAGACAGGCGGGCAGGAAATGGGTAAGGGCGAGCGGGAGTGGGTGGGATTGTGCGGAAGACAGGGGGAGGTAGAGTGGGCGAAGGGGCAATGCAGTGGGGGTGAGGGCACATGCGCGGGCCAGAGGGCAGGGCAGGAGCGGTGGTTGCGGGAATGGAGCGGCAATGAGGGGAGGGGTTTAGCGACTTGCGAGAGGGGCAGGACTGGGATCGGATGGAACGGGGTGGATGAGGTGAGGGCGAGGGGCAACCAGCGGCGTGGCGGGGGTGAAACGGGTGGGCGGCCGAGCGGCAGAGAGCGGTGCCGGGCGGCCCGGGGGCATCAACATCAGGTCACTGCGCCACGCGTCCCCTTGGCGGCCCGGCTTTGACATTAGCTTGACCTGTGTTGCAGTGTTCACTGGCGCGCACACCTCCCACACACCTCCCTTATCCCACGCACATCCCCACCCTGCTCTGCTCCTTCCCACCCCGCCCCACCCTATGCGCAGGTACCACCCCAAGACCGCCGTCATGGCCATGGGCCTGCGCACGCGGCAAGGTAGGCGGCGGGTGGCAGGAGGCGGGTGGGAATGGCAGGGGCAACGAGGCCGGGTAGCGCTAGCCAGCTAGCTGACAACGCACTGAACCACGCCCACCCACTCTCCCCAGCCGACCATGCCTCTGTTACCTCGCCTCCTGCTCCTGCACCCCTGAGCCCCTCACTTCGCTTCTGCCCCTCTACTCCACTACCCCCCCCCTCCCCCTCCTACCTCACCTCTACCCCCCCCCTGTTCTACGTCTACCTCGTCATTAAATTAAATGCATGGAACCCCCTACCCCTCCGCCTAATCTTAATGCGTGTAATCCCCCTCTGGGTTCTGGGTCTTTGGGTTGCAATGGTCGCTTTGGTTCCTGGAATGAACTACCCCTTCCCCCCCCTCCTCGTCATTAATTAAACATGCATGGACGCCCGCCCCCACTACCCCCACTACCCCCAGACGCGCTGGACCTGGCGGGCCTGGACTACCTCATCCTGTCGGGCCGCGTCATGAACCAGCTGGCGGCGGTGGACACCGACCAGGTGGGGAGGAGGGGGGCGGGCGGGGGGGAGGGCGTGTGTTGGGGTGGAGGGCAGTGGAGGGGAGAGACAGGCGGGCTTGGGACGGGTAAGAGAACCGAGTGCATTGGACGGCATAGACGTGCATGTAGGAGCAAGTGTGAGAGGTGAGGCCAGGCGCACGGAGGGGCCCACCACACGCGCCACACCCACGCCGTGTCTACATGACAACCAGTGCTCTCGCCTACCCGCTCTACCTAACCCGGGTCCCCGCTCCCCCGCCCCCGCACCCCGCTCCCCTGCCCCCTCCTTCAGGGCTACAACGACGGCCTGTCGGCGGTGTCGGCCAGCGCCGGCGTGGAGGCGGTGCTCACGCCCGCGCTGGCGGCGCAGGCCGAGGTCAAGCAGGTGGGGGGGAGGAAAGGCGGGTGGAGGCGGGGGAAGAGGAGGGAGGGGCAGGTGGGGAGGGGGAAGAAGGGGCGGGGAGGGGTTGTGGTTACCAGCCCAAACTAAACCAAACCCAAAGGGGAAAGGAGGGCAGGGCGAAGATGGGGAAGGCAGGGACGCAGCGGGGCGGGAGGCGCGGGTGGAGGGGGCTATGATTGCGGTCAGGCGTGTCAGTGTCGAGGCGGACGGGGTCGACGCAGGTCAGGGCACTGCAAGGAGGGGAGTGATGACGCGTCTTCAGACTGTAGGTGGACCATCTTTCTCCCTTGCCCCTGTGCCCCACCTCCTCACCATTCCGTCCCTTACTGGTGGTCCCCTACCACCACCTACCCAACCACGCAGTGGTCGGGCCTGACGGAGGCGGTGTGGAAGAGCGAGCTGGGCCCCGCCGCCACCGAGCTGCTGGCGGCGGCGCTCAAGCTGCGCGCCAACGACGTGACGGAGCTCAAGAAGCTGCTGGCCAGCCGCTCCTCCGCCGCCGACTAAGTCGGTCGGTTGGCTGCAGTGGATTGGCTGCTAAGAAGATGGTAAAAGGCGCTCCGCCGCCTTTGACTAGATCAGCTGCATGGGGTGGGGCTGCAGTGGGCAAGTGAGCGCAGGAGGATGTGGTAGCGGGGTGGCGGTGCTGGGGCGCGAATCGAACGAGAGCGTGTGCTTGTGCCTCCGTGGCAAGCTCCTGTTGCGGGGGGGCCTTGGGCTGTTAAGATTGGCCGCTTGAATCGGCTGGCCCGGTATGACTGTGCTGGTTTCGTACCGTAGTATGGTAGGCATATGTATTCGGACCAACAACCACAACAAAACTACTATCAAGTAGGATTGTGAAACGCGTTGGGAGGAGGTGGAGTGAGCCCGGCCGCCGGTATGACACATACCGGCAGGGCTGCTGCGAACCGCCCTTGGGGGACCGTTGGCGTGAGCGTTGTTTCCGCTGTTACATTCGTTGCAAGTTGCAGGCCAGTGTGGTTTGTTTGAACAGGACGCTTTGGGGCCTAGCTGTGCGTGCATCAAGTTGCCAACTCAGTAGCAAATGTTTTGATGTGCGGCAGTGCCCGAGCATTTCTTCCTAATCGGGGCACAAAGTAGACACCGTGTAGTGGGCTGTTCGGTGGCGCTGGCATGCATGAGTGCATCAAGGTTGTGGGGCTGTCACGCACGTGTATGTGCGGAGACAGAATAACGGCGGTGCATGTAGTGTGTGTGGGTTCCCCGGGCCAGGCATGCAATCGGACATGGCTCTGCCGCCGTGCGCAGATGGGGCGGCCCCAGCGACATTGCAGGGCGCCGCGAGTCGGCACGAGTAAATTAGGCGTGTGTGTTACAGGCGGCCAGCTGTAATCTATGGAGCCATATGCATGCCTTGTGCATTGCTCCAGGCTCCAGAGTCCAGACCGGCCATGCCAAGGCCAGGGGGGGGTAGGATCTTCCAAACTATACCCCATGACTCAATATTGAAGAGCTGAGAGCGTTCGATATCCGCGCTCAGAATTGGAAAAGGGTTTCTGGGTGCGAAGATATGGGCCCCCAAAGTCCGGGGGACCCCCCACCCCCCGAGGGCCGGGCAAGGTTTCGTCACCACCTTCGGAGATTTCGTTCCGTGGCCCCAAACACCTTGCCGTAGCTGCAGAACTACGAAGTAGCACGTAGAAGAGGTACCAGATGCAGCATGGATGCGTGGGTATAGAGGAACCGGTCCATATCTCATGTTTGTGGGTCGACATGCCGACATGTCCGGCACATGTCGCCTAGATGTCACTCGGTACTATTGGTAACGACGCGCACCAACCACCGGGACTGGCTCTGCAAGAGCCTCTAACCTATGTCTGATACCCCAGCCATGTAAGGGAGAGGTTTTGCGGGGTCTGGGACCGTTGCTGGGTGTGGGGCATGGATGGCTGGAGCCAATGGATGCGTCGGTCGCCTCCGCACCCCGTGGGCTGACCAGCCCGCCAATCGTGCCATGCAATAGAGGGTGGTGAAAGGAGTTGATTGACACTACTTTGGACAAAAATGGAGGGGTTTAAAGGGGTGTACGACAGGGGGGGACCCCCCCACCCCCTAACCCCCCCTCCCCGAGGTTTTGTATCATGGGGTACGGAATTATTGTTCCTACCCCCCCCCCTGCCAAGGCCGCAGCTTTCTGTCCTACGGTCAGCGCCGGCGATACCGGCGTCGACTCATACAGTAATGCAGGCTGAACGACAGCAGCTTGTGGCCTCCTGGTCTCGCTCCCACGTCTGCGTCCTGCCGTATGGGGGCTTCAAACACTGCTGGGACCTCGCACTCTTGCCCCATGCCTGTTCCATCCGCGTCCTGCCTTGGCTTTTGCCCAGCAGGCCTCTACTACCGCCATGCACGCCACCATGCAATATCAACAGCACGTACCCGCTCGCCCCTCATCGCAGCCATGGCCGCCCTTTACGCATCATTCGCACGCAGCCCGCAGGCCATGCATTATCGGGTTCACGCAATCGCCCGCAAGCCATCCCCGACCCCCACCATCCTGGCCCGCCCTACCCTGGCTCGGAGGCCCTCTCTCTTCGCTCACTCGCGTGCAACACTGGTACACCGCCGTGCCACGCATGCAGGTCCAGCCCACGCCCGCCGGCAGTCCTTTCGCACAAGAACGGCAGTTCTGGATTACAAGAGATCTATCGCACCTGCACGTCACCAGACCCTGTTCCGGCCTACGTCGCAGCTGCCCCCGCGGTGGCCGGCAGCCCAGCATCCCTGCCCACCTGCTCCGCCGCCGCCGCCAGCAGCGCCGCCGCCGCCGTCAGCTCGGCGTCCGTCAGCGCCGCCCCCTCGTCCAACGGCACGTCCAGATGCACGCTAACCGCCGCGCTCGCCACCCACCGCGCCGTACACTGCATGTCACACTTCTTGAGAGGCGGCGCCACGGTCACCGGCCCGTTGTCAACCACCACGCCGTCAATGATCAGCGGCGGCGGCGGGGGCGGCGGCGGGGGCGGCGCCGCCACCGCCAGGCGCGTAGAGGGTGTGGCGATGGTGAGATCTGTGGCGCCATACAGCCAGGGCAGGCCGCCGGGCGTGGTGACGCCGCCGGCGGCAATCGCCTTGACGGCGCCGGCGGTGTCGCCGACGGCCGTGGCCGCGGCGGCGGCGGCGCGCGCCTTCTCCTCGGCTGCGGCGCGGGCTGCGGCTGCGGCGGCCTCCAGGCGCTGGTAGACGGGCCCCAGCAGCGTGTCCGCCTCGGCACCGAAGACCGCCTGGGGGTGGGGTGGGGGGTTCCATGCATTTAAATTAATGACGGGGGGCGGGGTAGCCATCCATGGATGGTGTCGAATCAAACAAGAAGTGCCGATGTCCAGAGGTGCGGATGAGCGCGGGTGGGCGCCGTGTCACTGTGACTCAAATGAGGGGTGAGGAGTAGGCGTTGCCAGTGCTATATGCGGATCTTCATGCAGCTCACCCACATGACGTTCGGCAGCACCCAGCGTCCATCGTGCTTGCCCGCCCCTCCTCCTCCACACACCAGGCTGTTAGTCACAACCTCCCTTGAACCACTCCCAGCCCGCTTGCCTCCCCACTCCGATTGCCCCTTTCAGCAGCAACCCCACCTGCCGGGCCATCGGGTTGCCGAACAGCATGTGGTGTGGGCTGAAGGGGTCGCGGCTGAGGTCCGCCGCCAGCCCGGCGCCCGTCAGCGTCAGCCCGAAACCGGAGCGCCACAGGCACCGCCCCAGCGCTCGCTCGCCGGTAGTGGGCTGCCCGTCGCGCACGCACGACACCCACTTCTCCTGCGCACATACGGGCGTGTTGTGAACAGTTGTGGAGAGTGGGGTACAGGAAGGCACCCCAGCCTTCACCCTCCAGTCTCCAGGCCTATAGCTCCCACGCCCCCCAGCTCCCAGGCCCCCCAGCTCCATCGTACAGAGCCCCGCGCCAAACCCCCTCAGCCCCCAGATGCCCTGTCCCCACCTTGCCGATGTAGCTCAGCAGTTTGAAGCTCAGCGCCACGCCCGCGCCCGCCGCCGGCCAGGAGTGCCCGCAGCGGTCGCCGCTGCCCAGGAAGCGGCGCGTGCCGCAGCCGGCCGCGTCGCCCACCAGACCGTTGCACAGGTCGAACCGGAACTCGCAGCCCGAGGCGGGCCGGCACACCGGGCACACGGGCTGCGGGAATTTGGGCGGCCGCTTGCGCCCCATCACGGCGGTCAGGTTAAAGCCGCAGGGCAGGCAGGCGGCCGCCACGCTCGAGGGCGACAGCAGCGTCAGGCCGTTCCAGTCGGCGAGGTGGTCGCACACGGCGGCCGCGCGCCCGCTCAGCCCTGAGAGGAGCGTGGACGTGTGGTGGGGCAGCCACAGCGTGTCGTCGCGGCCCAGTAGCACCCAGCGGTAGGGCGGCGGCGGCGGCTTCGTCAGGTTCGCGGTGGCGCTGGCGGCCGCCTTGCGAGCCAGCGCCATGAGCAGCTCGTGCGCCAGGAGCGGGGCCATCGCGGCCCGGGGCCCGGTGCGGTGCTCCGCGTGCAGCGTGGCGGCCGGGGGGAAGCGGCCGTAGGGGCCGCCCCCTGCCGACTCGTCGGCCTGCGCGTCTGCCCACGCCACGTAGGCCTCGGCGTGCGGGCCGGCCAGGCCGCCGGTCTGCTCGTTCAGCGCGGCCGCGTCGGCGGCGGTCTCCAGCGCTATGACGGTGCGGATGCCGCGGCTGTGCGTGTTTGGGATAAGCAGGAGGTAAAGGGGGGGTTAGCAGAGGAGCGTTGGCAGCAGAGGAACCGCACTGCATTCCTTGCCGGCAAGGCCGCTTCCGAAAGAATCAAGTCAAAGCTCTAAATGGAGGCCTCAGGCAAGCCCCGCTCCAGAGAATCTGTTTCAAGGCTTCACCCCAGTCGAAGGTGCTGGCCCGAGCGGCGCGTGTGTGTGAGGAGGGAGGCGACGGAGGGGGGGGGCGAGGCCGCGGCGCGGGACCCTCACCGTGAGGGCCGGCTTGCTTGTACCAGCGGCAGTCGCGCCTTGGTCGTTGGTATCACTATCACCAGGTCCGCTGCTGTCAAGGGCGGCTGCGTGGACTCCGCCGCGCCATCTTCGCCAAGTGCCGAGCGCCGATGCGACTGCGCTAACCCTGAGCTGGGCGCGGCTGTCAGCGCAACAGCAAGAATAATTGCGAGATAAGGAACCATTTCGTTTGTTTTACTTATAGCGACTTCTGAGCTGTTGTGCAAGCGTCGTTGTTGGGTATGTCATCGTTGATTGCACTGAAATCCTTCAAGAAAGACGTGAACGAGATCTGTTGAGTGGTAGTTACCTGGGAGATACACGGCTGTCACCCGGCACGCACCCGCGACCTGCCGTGGTTCCTCCCGACTTTCCCATTCCAGTTGCCGACGCACGAGGTGCATTGCCAGTTACCCGTATTCTTCCGTCCGATGTATCTGTGCTGACGCGAGACTGCGCGGTGCCTCCTCACCGTGCCACAGCGTCTGAGTCGACTCGTGCGGACGGCGCTGACTTCCCTCGCCCGGCCAACTTCCCCTCATACCTCTGTTCCAAAGATATCTAGTCGCCGCCAGCTACCGAGTTGCAACCCGTCCGCAGCTGTGTGGACGCGGAGGTTTTATGAAACTGCCCTCACTTCTTGCGTGTATCGTTCAGGCGTTCAGGCCCGCTCTGACCATGCGTGTCGAAGGCTTGACACTACATAGAACCCCAGCGTGGCCCTGCCTGGCCCGTTCATTGCAAAGAAGGCTCTGCAATGGGCACGCACTAGGCCACAAGTAGCCACCCCGTCTCAACAAACCCCAGGCAACGGAAGACCAAGATATCAGTGCCTTAGGTGCGCACACACGAACGCACACGCAAGCACACGCCTTGCTAACCACGGCGCATGCACGGGTCGACACGTCCCACCATCGCCAGCCAGCTCCCCACATCTTGCTCGCAATCCAAATAACGTGCCCGCAACGTTGTAGAGCGCGCTGCTGGAGCCAGGAGCCAGGTTCGCCAGCCGCAGGCCTAAATCAAGCCAGAACGCCCCAGCACCCGCTCAGCGTAATCCTACCGGCCTACTAAGACGAGCACGTCGCATACATCCACATCACAAGCTGCCCCGTACCTCCTCGGCCCCTCGACCTCCAACGTGGCAACGTCTCCTTGCCTGCTCGCATCTTACTCCCTATTTCGAAGGACTAATGTCCGCCGCACATTGAAGTTCACCCTTGCCCGGCCCACTCGGTGGCCTATGCGCGTCCGCGGTCCGCCCAACGGCCCAAGCCTTCTTCACCGCCGGTATCTCTACCTCCATTTCCGCCCTCGCCGTCGCTTTTGCCGACCCCTGGCCACGCGCAGTTTGAGGAAGCGAGGCAGGCAAGACAGCAAATAACCCAAGTCCTCAGGACGCCTTGCAGGTGGCGCGGCGCACATAGCCGCATGCACCGGTTGCCCAGATGGTCCAAGATGCCATTGCTGATCCTGCACATTGTCGCGCACCTGGCCTCCACGTCTTGCCACTGCACTCTCCGTAAGCACCGCAGGTTAGAATCACTCCCTTGCTGTTCCCGCCGCCTTCTATTGAGGCCCTTGTCCAGCAGGCGCTCACGCAGCATGCAAAACCCTACTTGCCCCAACTGCGACCATGCATGCCACAAGTGCCTGCAGCTCCCCCCATCTTTGTGTGCCTCTGCCGCTAGCCTAACTTTATCTTATCTGCGGCCGCCAGTATCACTGCCAGCTTCTGGTTCAGGTCCTCATTCTCCTCCTGGAGCTGCGACACTTCCGCCTGAGTCTCGTTATGCACCTTCTTCATCTCCTGCGCTTTTTGTCGAGCCGCCGTCAGCAGCCGCTCGGCGGCGCGCAGTGCATCAGTTAGCTTGTCCGGCGCCACCTTCAGTACCACCTCCTTGGCCGCCTCCTGGGCTGGGCCTCTGCTAGCTGCTGGTCCCGCCGCTGCAGCCTCTGCCCCAGCTCTTTCAGCTGGCTGCGCACATCAGTCAGCCCCTTGTCCTGGTCCGCCCTTCCCTTCGCAGCCAGCTCTGACAGCGCACTGGACTGACCCTGGGCCCGGGCCAGGTCTGAGCTGGCCTTGCTCGCCTGCTCCCGCGCCGCCGTGACCTGCTGCTGCAGCTCGGCAGTCTGCCGCTCAAACTCGGCGATGGCGCTGGTGGTGTCGCGGCCGTCTCATGCGGCTGGGGCTGCGGTTCACGTCGTCTCCTTGGCAGCGCCGCGGACGGTCGCTGCAGCTGCCTGGGGGCGCGTGTACCGTTTGGGGGCCGTAACAGTATTCCTGTCTCGGCATTAAAGACGGAGGAAGAAACCCTGAGGCACGATAACGGACATGTGCTAAACTACTGATGCGTATGCGTATGCGAGTGCGAAATCGACCAGACGTTGATGTGTCACGCCATTATGCGGGTTGGTCATTTCACCGGCAGGACAGAGGCTGGCATGCCATGGTGGTTGGTACGTTGGCGTCCATACGTTTCACAAGTGTGTGTGTGTGGGGGGGGGTCCCCCAGGAAGCGGAACACACGTTCCCGGCCGCCGCCGACCAACCAGGTCAGCGGAGTGGCGTACGCCAGGCGCGCTCGTATCTTCCGGGTCCTATGAGGGAATGCCGGGAGACGCCGAAACAAGTGGTGGCTCAACGAGGGCTGCGAGTGTAGTGCTTCGGGCAACATTCCTGTCTCAGCCTTTCCCGCATGCAAGTAACGAAAGAGCAGTCAAGTGGTGTGACCAGTGACGAGCCAGGTCCAAACCGGCAGATGGGCATGACAGATGTCATTGCTAGCAAGCAAAGTTGAGGGCGTGGGGGCAATTGAGATTTATTGTCATGCAGGTGGATGAAAGTGATTTATGGCAAACTAACCCACGTGCCCTCGCACGCGTACGTCTGTCCACCGTTGGCTTTGAGTTTGAGGCATCCGTTGCATTTGGTTCTCCTGCTCAGCGCTTATGGTCGCGCACCAAGCACAACACAAAGATCCAGCCGCTGGTGGGCCATCCGCACACATGGCCATACCGCAATGCTCGTATCTTCCATCTACGGCGTAGAACATTGCCCCAAGTCCGCCGAAGGCGGAGACAAGGGGCGTCAGCTTTGTACAGCTGGAAAATGGGCTGAGCCCCAACACAGTCACGGGGTGGGTGGCTGCTTCAAGGGAATGAGCGCAAGGCCCATGCGGACCATGCGCAAGCTTGGGTCTAAGGACTATGCCAGCTCAAGGCGCGCGTGCGTGAACCCCACACGCCATCCACGCGAGTCAAGGGTCCCCTTGCTGCCCATCCCAAACACTTGTCGCCCTCTACCGCGCTCCAGACCTCCCCGATGCCCGACACTCCTCGGGCTAGGCGCGGAGTGGGAGCGACCTCGGGGCTCCTCGGCATTATTAAGAGGGGCGACAGACATGGCTCCGCAAGTTACCACGAACTTGCGCTTTAGTTCCCCGCGTTGCATGCCGTCAATATAGTTTGCTTTATAGGCCCTAAAAACATGGGCGTAGGTGAATATCCTCGCGACCTCGCGAGAGGGTGGAGGCCCCTAGGAACTGGGGCTGGGGTCGATGGGTCGATGGACTCCGGCCGGGGTCTACGCCCCTATGGATTCACGGGGGCAAAAGCGACGGCCGCGACACGCAAGGAAGCAACGTCATGCAAAAGCAGGACCCCTGCGCAAAAGGGTATGATGTGCAAAGGGACGGGATGGATTCACAGCGGCGCGGCGGACAGGCGTGGCACGCAAGGAAGCAACGTCATGTGAAATGGTATGTTATGCAAGCGAGCGCGGAAAGGAAACGCGGAGGTCGGGGCCCGAACTGCAGGAAAGTGCAGTCTGAAGCAGCCTGGTCTGAAGTGCAGTGGCGAGTTTTGAGGACGAGCGTCAGTGTCGGTCAGGGGGCTCGGCCCCAAAAGCGCCCACCCCACTTGGGGTGTATTAGTTTCCGTCGCTATTCCCGAGGTCTAGCAGGTGTATGAGTGCTGATCGCATTCCAAAATACGGTAAGGAGTTAGTGGGGCCTGCATGGACCTCAAGCCATTTAAGATGCTCATGCTCGATAATAAACCGTTTACAACGAGACCATTTGACCGCCTATCTGGGCCCAGGTAGGAGGCTATGCATTCTCTCCCCACGATAGGCTCGGATTCCATGTCCTTCGCAGTAACTGACCCTGACTTCTGAGACCTCGTTTGCTCCGCACCGCAGCTCAGGCGCACAGTCAATTGCTTCCTCTGCACTTCGCTGGGGGGGGGGGGCTCAGCCCAAAAAACCCACAGACAGGGCAACCCCTCAAACTCAAGTCGATCTACACTCGTGGTGCAGCGATAGCATCTACTGCCCAGCCTGACAGGCGAACGGTGGGTAAGGCAGCCACGTGAGCAGCGACCTGGCGCACGACTAGTGTCCCGTGGCGCAGGCAGTGCTAGCGCAGATTAACGCGGCGATGGCGAACACCATCACCCGGCAGCAGAACCGCCACACGGAGTGCAGCAAGCAGTGTGGGACGTGGTGGTACTAGCCGCCCTCTCGGCCATTGAGCGCGCCCGGACGAGGTTGAGGCAATTACTATCGCAGGGCCTCCAGCGGGTATAGAGGCGGCGGGCGCCATTGAGCCGGTAGAAATCGCTAAAGCGGAAGCGGTGACAGGATTTTGGAGGCGGTTACAGGAAGGGGTTGGAGGGAGGTTGATATGGCGCACCCCCTGCTAGCCGTGCAGGGCGGGTTAAGGTTCAGCAACCTGTTTAGCCGAGACTTGGCAGCTCGCAACTGCTGCATACCAGCGGTGCTAGATAGAGTGTACGGTTCATGTGTGTACGTGTGGGTAGAGGGTAGAGCGTTGGCGGTGACGTACGTTTTTTTCCTTTTCTATTTGTTACAGCTGTGGGGAGACTTCTGACCCGGGCCCGAAACACGGCCGCTGCAGCCTACCAGCCTCCTTGGACTGGCGAGAGCGCCGACAACCTGAACGGCGCACACAAACCAAGCCTACGGCGGTCGAAACGCACACGACGCTTGACCTCCGTGAAACGTAGTGCGTCTGCCTCCATTCGTCAGACGTAAGAAAAGGAAGGCAGCTCGCTCGCACCACCCGCACATAAGACAGCACTCACACACAGCAAGAAAGAGAAAACCTTGATCAACCCCCAGGAGCCACCGCCTGTCCACCCACCACCGTTCAGCTAAAACCTATTTCCCAAGCCGGCGAAAACGCAAAAAGCCACCGCACACGGGACAGGACAAGCTGAATACTTCTCAAAACAGCAAGCAAGCCAGGCCCCTAGAAGCAAAGAAGGGCATCCCCTCGCTCTCTGCCCGAACAGAACTCATTGCCAGCATCGTGCTAACTGCACACACACACAAAAGCACCCCGCTTGTTCCAGCGGTTGCGAGCTGCGTCAAACCGTCCGAGCGCACAAGTAGCGGCTGCACACCTTGTCTCGAGTTCCGCCCTGCTATTCTCCAGGCTCGCGTACCCTGATGCGGCCAGCCTGCACCGCTAGCAAAGGATGCCCGACGCCCACTTCCCGCCACCCTTTCCGCGGTAGTTACGTTCTTGACCCTGCGGTGGCGGGTAGGCGCCAGGTCGCGCGCTTGTTTCCTTTGCGGTTACTCTGTTGAGGTGGTGGCTCGGGCTGTAGCTTTGTGAGCTAGGTGCGGCGGCTTTGAGCGTTCTCGCCGGCCCTGTCCCTCTCGTTACGTGTGGCCTGCCAGTGAGTAGCAGAGGGGCGACAAATGCGTTCCCAGCAGGCATAGGTAGCCCCCAGGGGAGCATGGGTCGCTCGTCTTAGATTAGCCTCTTGTCGGTGGTTTACGGTTTGAGGTATTACGTGCGCGAGCTGTCTCCACACCGCCTGGTCCTGTGGGCTCAGGCGAGCACAGGTAGGCGTTTCTCGTTTCGTGGCTAGGCTTGCTGTGCGGGGGCAGGGCAGGTCTGCCGTGGGCTTGGGTTTCTAGCGCTGCTTTTGTAAGCGCTCACGCCAGTCCAGAGACTGGTAGGCTGCAGAGGCCGTGTGTCGGCCCGGGTCGGAGGCAGGCCCACAGCTGTAACATTACGACCCCTGCGCACGACGTCGGGTTAATAGTAACGATGTTGCTTGGCGGCCTAGGGTGTTATGCCTTTCGGAGCTTGCTGAACATATGACATGTCCGTAGAGGATGTAAAGTTGCTGTACCGCGGCTCTGCCTTGCTAAAATGTGTGAATTTCCTACCGGAGTTCCGACAGACTTTGCTCACATATCGAATCCTACTTGACGATGCCATTCTACGTATACTCCTTGCATAATTGAATACATTTGCCGGAAGAACAGCCTATTTCAGGCCGACTCTGGTGACCCGGTGTTGGGCGAACAGTACCCGGCCATTGCTTGTATGGGCGTCCTATCGTTTCCCCGACATGCCCATTGAGGAAAATGTCCTATCAGATGTATGCAGAAAACACAGACCAACAGCTGCGTGCTGCCTTGATCACGCCGAGGCCCGGGCATGATGCACCATCGTTTGTCCAACTGGCTCAAGAACGTCGCCCGTCTCGCAACGCAATCAATTGTCAGCTAATAATAAAGCATGAATCACTTGATGCGCGCTTACGAGCAGCTTGGAACAGCACTGTCGGTATAGCTACGTCCTCGCTGTCTGTTCTCAAGCGTGCACCAAGTGATTTTAGCTCTAATGCTAGATAACTATTGATTGAGTTGCAAGACGGACGACATTTTTGAGTCAGTTGGACAAACGATAGTGCATCACGCCTGAAAGTTTGCAGAGTCGCCAGTAAAGTAACTCAATTTATAGATCCTAGATTTCAGAACCTAAATCATTTGGTGCACGCTTGAGAACAGACAGCGAGGACGTAGCTATACCGACAGTGCTTTTCCAAGCCGCTCGCAAGCGCGCATCAAGTGATTCATGCTTTATTAATAGCTGACAATTGATTGCGATGCGAGACAGACGGCATTCTTGAGTCAGTTGGACAAACGATGGTGCTTCATGCCCGGGCCCCGGCGTGGTCAAGGCAGCACGCAGCTCTTGGCCTGTCTTTTCTGCATACATCTGATAGGACATGTTTCTCAATGGTCATGTCGGGGAAACGATAGGACGCCCAGGGGGGGGGTAGAATCTTCCGAAACATACCCCATGCTTCAAATGGATAGAGCTCAACGAGAGCGTTCAGAATCCGCTTTCAAAATAAAAAATGGGGTACTGGGTGCAAAGTTATGGGCCTCCAAAGTTTTGGGTCGGTCGGTCGGTCCAGGGTCCCCCAAGGTTTTGTCACGGTTTGTGCAAAACTTTGTCCCACGAGCCCCAAACGCTTCTGTAAGCCTGCGTGTGCAACTGCAACACACTGTAGCAATGTTTGCAGCGATGGAGGACACTGCAGGAAGCAATGACGTGAATTGTTGTTGACATGTCGGCATGTCACACAGCCACATGTCATGCCGCCACAGTCCAATCGCGGTAAACCCCAGTCCAATCGCGGTAAACCAACCGAGAGAGCATATTGTTGTTGCGTGTCGCTATGCGCGTAGCCTGTTTCATTGTTGGCTGGGGTGGGTCAGGCCCGGGGACATTTCCATGGATAGAATTTTGCACATGTCGAAGTCACGTGCACGACCGGCAAACCGCACAGCGTGATAGAGCACATCAAGAGCAATCGATTGGCACCACTCCGGCATTAAATGGAGGGGTAAAACCCCCTGAAACACACGGTTTTGTCCATGGGGGTCGGTCGGTCGGTCGGTCAGGGGGTCCGGGAGGTTTTGTGGCCTGGGGTCAAAAAAGTATGTTTCTACCCCCCCCCTGGGACGCCCATACAAGCAATGGCCGGGTACTGTTCGCCCAACACCGGGTCGCCAGAGTCGGCCTGAAATAGGCTGTTCTTCCGGCAAATGTATTCAATTATGCAAGGAGTATACGTAGAATGGCCTCGTCAAGTAGGATTCGATACGTGAGCAAAGGCTGTCGGAACTCCGGTAGGATTTCACACATTTTAGCAAGGCAGAGCCGCGGTACAGCAACTTTACATCCTCTACGGACATTTCATATGACGTCGACATTACAGAAAGGGACAGTCCGACCATCTCCGGCCCGATAGGAAACCACCAGCCCACTTTGGCCCCTCCCCACAGCGGCCGCTTTGGCACCGGCCGCCACCGCCTGCGCCGCCTGGCGGGCCGCAGCCGCGCTGGCACCAGTGCCCGCCTTGGCCTTGCCCGTGGCCTTGGTCACCGCGCCAGCCGCCGCCGGCTTCTTGTCCGCTTTGGATGGCTGGCGCCACAACCCCGCCGCTGATGTCAGCCCCAACGGTGAGGCCGCTGGCGCTACCGGCCGCCGGCGTGGCGGCAGCCGTCGCGTCACCTGCGGCCCCACCGCCAGCGCCCTGGCGCTGGCTGCCGCCGGCAGCCTTGTTGCCGCCACGGGGGCCCTTAGCCGCACGCACAAGGACCGCGAGGCGGTCCACCAGGCTGCAGTACAATAATCTGGACCCCCACCCCAGGCTGAACGTCGGGTGGTCCGTGGGCATCGGTGACTCAGGAGCCAGCTCGACGCACACACAGTCACCCTGTTCGCTTGGGGGGCTCAGCCCAAAACAAGGGGTGTCAGCTTTGTACAGCTGGAAAATAGGCTGAGCCCCAACATGGTCACAGGCTGGGTGGCTACTTCAAGCGGATGAGCGTTAGACCCGTGCCGACGATGATCCAGCCCAGGGCTTAGGACTCGGCCAGCACAAGGCACGCATGTTTGAATCCCACACGCCATCCACGCGAGTCAAGGGCACCCTTGTCACCAAGTCCAAGCATATTGTAGCCCTCTAAAGCATTGAAGACGTCATCGATGCCGGACACTCCTCAGGCTCGGCGCGGGGTGGGAGCGACCTCGGGGCTCCTCGGCGTTTCAGGAGGGGCAACAGACATGGCTCCGAAAGTTGTCACAAACTGGCGCTCTAGTTCCCCGCGTTGCTTGCCGCCAACAAAGTTTGCTTTATAGGCCCTACAAACGCGGGCGCTTGCGACTATCTTCGCGACCTCGCGAAAGTCAATTGTCCATGGACGCGCAAAGGCACTTCTCGCTCCGCCCGAATATTCCCTGCCGCATATTTACATGCAATAGACTATAACCAATACTAATACATGGCAGTCGCGGTTTGTGCCAGTATGATACTTTTTGCCGACGCAGCCACGCACGCACGCACGCACGCACGCACGCATGCACGGACCGGGGTGATTCGGGGGGGCTTCGCCCCCCCCCTCCGGGGCGCTTCGCTGGGGGGGGGGGGGCTCAGCCCAAAAAACACATGCTCAACACACACCCTGTGCGACCAGGCGCGGCTCCACCCCTCGGATCTTCTGCACCAGCCTGTACCCTTGGGTGCATTACCACCCGAGTGCCTGGCTGCCCAACCTCCTCACTTCATAAACCTCTGCACATATCTGTGCCGCCCGGATATGGTAGAGGGTGAGTGGCGCTGTTCGCAGTGCTCATATCTTCTTCTTTCCTGAAAGATTTTGGCCCCCGAGTTGGTCCCTGGAAAGACGTTCTGGGGGTCCTTTCTTTCCAGTCCCCGGGCCGTTTTGGGCCCCTGATCTTTCCCCGAAGCACTATTTTGGGGGGGGGGGGGGGGGGTTGGGGGGTTTGGGGGGGGAGCAGCCAGGGGGGTAGCCATCCATAGGATGGTGTTTATCAAGCCAGGGGGGGGGGGTAGAAACAAACTTTTGACCCCAGGCCACAAACCCTCCCGGACCCCCCGACTGACCGACCAACCGACCCCCATGGACAAAACCGTGTGTTTCAGGGGGTTTTACCCCTCCGTTTAATGCCGGAGTGGCGCCAATCGACTGCTCTTGATGTGCTCTATCACGCTGTGCCATTTGCCAGCTGTGCACGTGACTGGAAAATTCTATCCATGGAAATGTCCCCGGGCCTGACCCCCAGACACAATTCCTATGCATATGTAATAGTATGCATACTGCGATGAGGAGCCCTTGATACCGTCCTCACATTGTCATCGGCTGCCTGCTGCTGGTCGGCATGGTTGGAATTGCAACCCTGCTCCGGCTGGGTGACATGCCGACATGTCAACAATTTTTCACGTCATTGCTTCCTGCAGTGTCCTCCATCGCTGCAAACATTGCTATAGTGTGTTGCAGTAGCACCGCAAGCTTACAAACGCTTTTGGGGCTCGTGGGACAAAGTTTTGCACAAACCGTGACAAAACCTTGGGGGACCCTGGACCGACCGACTGGCCCAAAACGAGGCCCATAACTTTGCACCCAGTACCCCATTTTAAATTCTGACAGCGGATTCTGAACGCTCTCGGTGAGCTGTATCCCATTTGAAACATGGGGTATGTTTTGGAAGATTCTACCCCCCCGGCAAAGCACCCCAAACACTAAAAAATGGCACTTTTCAGGTCCTGAAACGCCATGGGAAAGATGGGACTTGGGTGCAATCTTTCACCTGCTCCCGGGCCTCTTCCCGAAAGATACGAGCCCTAACTGTTAGTTGGCGCGGCTGCGCCCCAGCAGCACTGACACGCCAGCCAGGAATGACGGAACATAGGGGGCCCCGTGGGTGACACGATGCACGATGTCGGTGGAGGGGTAGCGATGGTGGTGGAGGGGTAGCGATGGTGGTGGAAGACCAGGGGGGGGCTCCCCTGGAACAGACAGTGTCATCATAATGGAAGTTGGGTATGCAGTGCGGCGCGGTCAGTTGTACGTGATGAAGGCCCCGCGGTGGCAAAATAGAGTGGCGGCGGCCTCATACCCTCATTTCAGCTCTGATGCTTTCTGGTCAATTGGATGCACCGTCTAGCGTTGGTTGGATGGCCATCAGGGCTTGAACCCAGTAGACCTCCCCAACAATATCAGCTGCATGGATAGGGTGCCATATTACTACGCTCCATTGGTGCTTTGGAATTGGTGACGCCAATTTTGGCGCTTGGAACTAGGCAGCCAAGCACCGTTAATTGTTGTGAATGTCAGTGCCCAGTGGGCACTGCAAAAATTAAGAGAGCTCTGTGGACGTTTGTTAACATCCCAACACAAAGTGAGTCGATAAGCCTTACATCATTGTGCTCAAAATGACAGAGCTGCGACCGAGAGGCAGCAGTCTCATTCCGTTTGGGCACAGCTGGTTGGCTGGGCACTGCAAACAAAGCTCACAAAAGCAGCCGCCAGCGGATTGTGTGCACCAGGCATTACTGTCACACCCAAGACAATCACGCAGCTGTAGGTCACACATCCAGTAATTTCTGCGGAAAAGTGCCCTTCCTGTCCCAGCCTCTCCATCACAGCATCTACAAATCAATGCTAACCCCCACGCTGCAATTATCAACTTCACGGGCACCATGTAGCCTATCAATCAACCCAGAGCGCACTGGTAAAGTGCACCTGTAACTTGATGGGATGTTCCACACGTGTAACTGTCTAATATACATGTATCTGCAGGCGTGTCCAGCTTAGGCCAACTAGGAAGCATTGGCTACTGGTCCATCTGGCCAGCCACAGCCCCTCCGCCTACTAACATCGATTGCTGGACCAGGCGTTGCATGGTAGCCAGCAGCTGGTTCTGCTGCTGCCGCTGCTCTGTCGCCGCCTGCACCTGCTGTCGTGCCTCTGCCAGCTCAGCTGCCTGCTCCCCCAACTGCTTCTGTAGCCTGCTCACCTCAGCCTGCTTGTCATTCAGCTCATCGCTTGCCTTCTGGGCCTGCAGTGTGAGTTCCTTGCACATCTGCTCTGCTGCCTGCTTCTGCGCCAGCAGGGTGGTGTTCTCCTCTTCCAGCTGCAGCACCTGGCGTTTGATGGTGCTCCACTTCTTGTAATACATGTCCCTCTCGGCGGCTTTGGTGCGCAGGGTTAACCCCTGGTCAAGTCACAAGAAGCAATAGACAGGCAGAGCTTCTGTGTGAATGGTGCCACACACAAACAATCCATCCATCTATGTTGGGGTTCGTATGCAGGCACAAGGTGGAAGCTTGAAAGTCGCCTGGCGCTTTTCCCTCACCTCAACACTGTTGGAAAGCAGCCCTGCCGCTGCATTGGAGCCCCCAGCAGTGTCTCCTGCTTCCTGCAGTGAGTGTGGTTAGTAATGTCAGCAACCTGCACAACCAGCACACATAGCCATACACAAACTACCCCTATGCCATCCAGCAAGCATTTTGGGTTCTGCACTAATTCTGGCATGCAGTTAACAGGATGTGTCCATTGTGTAGCTTAGGGATGCCAGTGACTTGCTAGAAACATCTTCACTTACCGCTGCTGGATCCGTGCCAGGGCCGGTATTGGGGTGGCTGCGAGGTGCGGATGGCGGAACAGCAGCTGCACTGCCCAGGTTTTGTGACTGCGGCTGGGCCTGTGGACGCCCCTGCTGCAGTGATGCTGCCGCAGCACCAGTACTTGGCAGCCTGTTCCGGGCACACCGTTTTCACGGCACACACACATAGTATATCAAAGGCTTCAAGCCATTGGAAGTTGGGAAAATGGCAAAGCCAAGCAAGCCAAGCAAGCCAAGCAAGCCAAGCAAGCCAAGCAAGCCAAGCAAGCCAAGCAAGCCAAGCAAGCCAAGCAAGCCAAGCAAGCCAAGCAAGCCAAGCAAGCCAAGCAAGCCAAGCAAGCCAAGCAAGCCAAGCAAGCCAAGCAAGCCAAGCAAGCCAAGCAAGCCAAGCAAGCCAAGCAAGCCAAGCAAGCCAAGCAAGCCAAGCAAGCCAAGCAAGCCAAGCAAGCCAAGCAAGCCAAGCAAGCCAAGCAAGCCAAGCAAGCCAAGCAAGCCAAGCAAGCCAAGCAAGCCAAGCAAGCCAAGCAAGCCAAGCAAGCCAAGCAAGCCAGAGCATCTTACCCCTGGTTGCTGCAGCCTGCCGGCAGAGTAGTGGTTGGCCTTATGCCCGCAAGCATTATGCCTGGTGGACTGTCACCACCATTTTGCACCTGTGTCTGCTGCAGGTGGTGGGGAGCAGGGACACATCTGGCATTGAATGCCGTTCACACTGCAGTGGCTCCTGCAACAGTTTTTGGGCTGAGCCCCCTGAGTGAAGCGATTCAGGGGGGGTGAAGCCCCCCAGGAACACCCCTGTCCGTGCCTGCGTGTCTGCGTCGGCACCAAACTCAATACTGGCGTATACCGCGAGTGCCACGTTAAAGCGCGTATGAACGGGTATTGAACGCTAAATTTTGGTGGCCCAGAAACGTTGGTGCGAGAAGCGAGCTTGCGCGTCCATAGACATCTTGACTTTCATCATTCAGCGAGCATAGCGTCCGGGCCCTAGAATTATCACATCTATAGGTCAAATCATATTGACGGCAAGCGTCACGGGGCGAGAATGTTGACGTTTGTGCAACAGCTGAACCACGCATGTGGATCCCGCCTGAATGTGCCACGGCCCTGAGTCCCTACTTTGGTCCCGGCAAGCCAGTTGCAGAGCTTGCTTCGGTTCCGGGTGCCATACACAGTCATTAGGTACTCCCGGCTACTCGGGGTGAATTCCACAGAGGTGCTGACGCGGTGTGGAGCGTGCCAGGGCGTGGTGTGGCGGGCAGGCTCACAGTATGCCTCCCGCCCACGACCGGGGTCCTCATAGCAGCCGGTCAGCTCTAGCTCATGTCACGACTATACAACTATACCACTATACCAGTGCACACTCAACCAAGCAACCGTGGCGTGGGTGGTACATCGCTGTTTTGGGGTTTGTAACACGCCTATGCTTGCTGCCCGGCCAGGGGCACCCCTGTGCCCGGCAGCTTCGTCTCCTGGGCCTCACGCCTGCGGGTCCCACACCATTGCGCGCGTGAAAGCGTCGTGCATCTTTCACTATTTCGCGGGTAGCAGCAGAGCAGGGCAAACTACGGTGTGCGTCCCCGTCTCATGTACCCACACCTGACAAGTAGCCAGGTTCCATGAGACAACTCCGTGAATGCCGCCTTACCAGGGTTCACGTCCCTTGCTTTAGCGCCAAACAGCAAATGCCGCTGATTGAGGTGTGTGGTGACCCGGCTGTGTTCTATATCTCAGCGCTGAATGCGTTGTGGAGATGGTGACATGATGCGGAGCGTCGCATATCGTGGAGGGAATCAAGTAGTGTGGCTAAGCAAACGTGTGGTGCACGGCGTGCGTCCCTGTTATGCTAAACCATGCCTAAAATATCTGGCATTACATGTCCGCAAGACGTGCAAGGGTGCGGTGGATGTTTAGCGGGTGGGGCCTCATGATAGCCCCCAAGCTAAACGTCACGTCCCATGCTCTGTAGGGGCTCAGCCCATTTTTCCAGCTGTTCCAAAGCTGACACCCCTTGTTATCGTGTAGTGCCCATCAACATACTGACAGTCACATGTGCTTAGGGGCTACCTTGCTACCGAAGCTGTGTATGCCATACCTTAGACACGGGCAGCTGCACAGAGGCCTTGACACCCAGACCAGAGCATCTTACCTCCATCACCTTGTTGTGGTGACCACCAGAAGAGCCGCAAGGCACGCCCACAGCAGGCACGTCAGCAGCTGTGGCCGCTGCCCCAGCAGCTGCCATGCGGGAGTCATCCCATGCGGCAGCTACTCCACTGTCAGCCTTGCCGGCCATAGCGGCATCACAGGTGCTACCCACTGTCATCATAGGTGCCTCCACCGCTGGTGCTGCAACTGCTCCAGCTGCAGGAACTGTGTCAGGTGCCATGGCTGCACTGGAATGGTGAGCATCTGCAGCGGGCTGTTTTGGCAAGACCTGCTGTTGTTGTGCTGCCATCACGCCATGACTGTTGCTGCCTTTGACAGCTGAAACCCCAGCAGTGTACTTCTTGGTGTCCTCTTTCTCTGCACTGCTGTCGTCATCATCACCACCGCTGCCATTGCCATCATCCGTGTCATCATCATTGCCCTCCTTGCCATTTCCCAGGTCCTCATAAAGGCCATCTGCATCACTGTCGTTGCCCCCGCTGGTCCCTGCACTGCCGCTGCCCTCCGCTGACTCCTCACCATCCTGCAATCCAGTGCTTCCACTTTTACTGATGCTGATCGGAGATGTTGGCCCAGCACTGCTACCGCCACCACCACCAGCCATTACCGCGGCCGTGACAGGAGCAATGTCCACCACGAGCAGCACATGCCCGTGCGGCTTGGTGTGGTACAGTGTGAAGGCGTGCAGCAGGCTGCTGCACTCCAGCAGGTTGTGCTCGCCCAGGATCTTTTTCAGCTGTGGCAGCACCACCTTGGCTTTGTCATACAGTGAGATGGTTGCATCCACCGGGATCAGCTCCTTGCCACCAATGCTCACTGCCCCCAGCAGCAGGGCAGGTG
The DNA here is from genome assembly GCA_016834595.1 of Chlamydomonas schloesseri. Lineage (NCBI taxonomy): Eukaryota > Viridiplantae > Chlorophyta > Chlorophyceae > Chlamydomonadales > Chlamydomonadaceae > Chlamydomonas > Chlamydomonas schloesseri. The sequence continues at coordinate 749,186 of JAEHOD010000019.1, read as the reverse complement.
ATGCAGCAGTGGTACTGCTGCCTCCACTGCGTGCAGCCGGGCGCACTACAGTGCCTGCTGCTGCCATGGATGCTGGCAGGTCCTGTCCCGCCTTGAACTCCACGGCCTTACCATCTGCCGTGAATGCCCATGACTCTGGGCTTTGCATGACATAGGTGTAGGGTGTGTCCGGCTTCACAGGCGCTGTTTTCTGCACGCCAGCTGTCTCAAGGACATCCAGCAGCTTCTGTTCAAAGCTGTACTGGTACACCTTGTGCAGCTGCACTTCTAGACCGTTCTTGGCCTTGAACACTTGCTCCAGATGTGGCAGCTGAAGAGCCGCCAGTGGCATGTGCAGCGGCCTTGGGTGTGGAAGCTGGAGCTCCTTGTTGAGGCCCTTGGCCTTGATGGTAGCAACCGAGGTGGTGGCCGCCTTGCCGGCCTTGGCCCGCCGTTTTGTGTGCTTGGTTGGCGCTGGCTCAGTTGCGAGCTTCTGTCAGGGGAACACGGGCAAAAAGTGCACCGTAGTGCCAATAAGAGATTGTGTACTGTTGAAGTTCGATCAGAACTCAAGGGATAATGCTAGGGGACTAGCAAAACACCTACCGCTACACAGTACCACGGCTTGCCCCTTTTGGGACTATGGGATGAGGGGCAGAGGGGGCCGAGGGGGGCAAGGGGGGCAAGGGGGCGAGGGAGGCCGCGAAGAAGTGCGCGTATGAAGTGCGTGTGGATGGCCTCGTGATCATAGGCTGTATCTCACGCTTTTGTATACAAATAAATGCTTCGCACGTGCAATTCATACAGCGATGAAAGTGAAGTTCGCTGACAGAAATGTTGATCGTTTCCCCGGCTTCACAATAGAAATCAGGTTCTGTCCTGATGTTCATATATAAGCAATACAAGTGATATACGCGATACAAGTGATATCAAAAAAGCAAGCGAGGCAAGGTTGCTGCAAGGGCTGCTGACCCTTGCGAGAACTGCCTCAGGTACCTATGCATCCTATTAGCGCCTATTGAGCTCAGTGTTGGTCTTCTATGCAGCGAGAACGGCGACAGCACGCGCATTGCTTGCAATATTGCTTGCAGACATGGCAGAGGTACAACAAGTTTTAATGGCCATGAGTGAGCCCACAGCTGTAAACAGGGTTCAAGACGCAATACAAATCGCCTGGTAGCGATTGGCTCCCATGTTCACCATGCACATCTCGAACCTATGTCCGCTTTCCATGTAACCCTGGTGCGTATTACATACATTGATCATATTATTATTACCAAGAGCAATGGCTTCGTCCGCGTCGTCCAGGGATGTAATGTTTTGAAACGTTTATGCATAACTGTAAAAACCGAGGGGGGCCCCCCTGCATCGATGGGGGTGACTGCAAAGGCTTCCACCCCTCCCCCTTCGGGGGAAGGGGCAAGCCAACTGTAAGCGTCCATGACATCTGCGGAGCGTTTTGACTGCTTACAATTGGTATCGAGACCGAATAGCGCACAGGAGCCGATGCTCTACCATCCGGTCTCTCTGCTGCAATAAGACCTGAGAGGTCATCAGGTCGATCCGCTCTTCCGGCACAGCCCGTGAACGTGACGGATGTGCTTCCACGCACAATTATCGCGCTCTCATGCGCATCTCGCAGTCTATACAAACGCTGGCTAAACAACGGTACAGCCCTTGTACGCGCCAATGTCTGGCTCACGAGGATGCTCGCTTCTGAGGGGGGGGGAGTGTAAGCGTCCATGACATCCGCGGAGCGTTTTGACTGCTTACACCAACCTAGCATGACCATGTGGTTTGATACACCATGCGGATACAAAGTGCTAACCATGCAGAGAAACAAGCCCAGAGCTCAACCCATATCTCTAGTAGTTGGTATACTGTAATGTGCAAAGCGGTCTGACTATTAACCACCCCTACTCTGGTCGTGCTACTCCAATCATAGTCAGCACCAGCCTTCCAACAGGTTATGACCCCCAGATAGCATTGAGTCGGCTGTGGTTACGTGATAACCTATAACCCATAGGCTGTGATTCCTGTGTGTGGTGGGAACGGGTGAAGAATCAAGAGTGACGAAATTTGATTGCTGCTCTAAGTTTGCTCGTAGAGGAGCGAGATGGTGGATGAGCCTTTCTAGTATAAGCTTTGATAAGGAGGTGTGCTTTCTGGGGTGCACAGACTATGGAGCTTGTGGTAATGAGACGTCAGTTAATGATGCAAGTGGTGTGCAAGATTTACTGCGGTTGAGTGGCAACACGGCAGGCCCAGCCTGGGGGAGCCAGTGCTAAGTGTGTGGGAGAGTGGGAAACTGAGCAGGTGCTCACAAAGTGCAACTTGGTATGTGGGGAGTGCCGCTGCAGGTGTCAAGGTGTCTGGGGACAGAGTACCCAAAGATGAGCCGGGGAGAACCTGGCCATGAGCCACTGTGGCTGCCAATGGCAATAGATGTGCTGGAGTATGTATGAACAGTCGTGTAGGCTGGCTGAGTGAGTGAGGTTCAGTTGATTGAGGATGAGGAACACCAATACGGGATATACTGGGGCAGGGCAGAGGGAGGGGAGGCTGAGGGCCACCAAACCGAGGCATGCCCCCCGAGGGCCGGTCCCCGAGGGCCAGAGGCCCGAGGGGACGGCCCGAGGTTGGCCCGAAACCACCCGACAATTGCCCCGCCCGAGCATGCCCCCGTAATTGCCCCACCCCGAGTGTTATACCCAGCTTATACCCCAGGAAGGCCCCGAGGGACCAACTATTATGTAGCAATACTATTTCATTACAGCGCGGGCCCTAAGCAAGCAAAATTTATGCAACATCCATCCGCATGTCAGCACCGTGTCAGACACCTGACGCCTTGCGTAGCAAAATTCAGTAGCTTCAGTGTTGCCTGAATGCCAATATACGTGCGTGCGGAGAGCTCTCGCAACAGTTCGGGTGGAGCTGCATGGAGCTGCATGCATAAATCCAACAGCAACTTTCTTTACCGCGCGAAAAGCAGCACAGACTCACACACTCTTTGCATTAGCAAAGCCACATACAATAGTACATACCTATTCGCTATCATCAATACTGGTGACAGCTCACTACATCCGGAATGGCGCCCGTCACTATTGCGAGCAAACACACAAGCTGGCTGTCAATGACGCATTCCAAGGTCTACAGTGGAGATCAGACGAGGTCAGCTATCACGTAAGTTGTGGGAGCGGGGAGCCCAGACCGCACCTTTCTGCTTTGCTCACCGGATTCTGCCTGTTTGCTGCAGATGAACCATCGAACTGAATCAACAACGCTGCTGCAATAGAGGTTATAGTCCGCCCCTGGAATGCAAGGCTTTGATCGACATGCGACCTCGGCATGTGAGTGTGCGTGGTGGTGCGCTGGCGCAGCGCCGTGCAGACAATGCCAGTGCCCCATACGCAGTCATGAGAGGGGGTGCCGTTGCAATAGCTGGGAGGGTGTGCGCGGGGGTCGCTGTGTCAGGTCGGGGGTAATTTCTGCAACATCCAGCTTCTCGTGAATCCACGGGCCCGCTGTTCACCGTGATTTTGTTCACCACGTTCACCACAGGTCCATCAAGTCCAATACCAACGTCAAGACTAAGACCCACGTCAAGAGCAAGACCAAGACTCAGTTTATGATTCGCAGCCATGTTTCAATCAGTGGAGTGATACTGGTACTGGCCTACACAAATGTGCGTGCTGCACACATTTCCTGTTCACCAGGCTGTATGTTTGTGTGCAAAGACACGTGTTCGTGTGCGTTCTTGTGCGAAGACTTGTGCCAGTGAGGTATGTGTCAGTGAGTAATGCGCAGGTTTTTAGTACATAGAGAATCCGGCGCATAGAGGTATGTTTCAGAGAGCAGTGTGGGCGGTCAGAGAGGAGTATGTGCAGTCAGAGAGCAATATGCATGGTCAGCGGCCAATATGTGCGGTCAGCGGCCAATATGTGCGGTCAACGGCCAATATATGCAGTCAACGGCCAATATGTGCAGTTAACGGCCAATATGTGGTTGGCCAACCGCCAACCGCATATTGATGCCTACGCTGGACTAGTGGACCGGCGAGATCTGTAACACAATACGTTACTTATTCCTGTCCAATATGTGGCACCCGAGGGGCCTCCTGGGTTATAAGCTTCGTTCCTCGGGCCTTGTTATGGGTCTCAGGTCGTGTGTTCGATTCCTCACGACGTGGCACACCCGCTCAGTCAATATAGGAATGAATATCGCTTCCACACTCTGTCTTGGTTCGGTTCATTGCTACCTCGTCTCCCTGGTTGCCGGGTCGGTCAACCATTTAGGGGGGAAGGTATGTAACGAGCATGCACTTTTGGTTCTATGGTTCTTACAGCATGGCGTGGCGACGCTAAATTTCGGTGGCCCAGAAACGTCAGTGCGAGAAGCGAGCTCGCGTATCCATGGACATTTTGACTTTCGTCGGTCTGCGAGAATAGCGTCCGGGCCCTAGAACTGTCACATCTATCGATTAAACTATATTGATGGCAAGCGTCACGGGGCGAGAATGTTGACGTTTGTGCAACAGCCGAACCACGCATGTCAATCCCACCTGAATGTGCCGCGGCCCCGAGTCCCTACTTCGGTCCCGGCAAGCCAGTTGCAGAGCTTGCTTTGGTTCCGGGTGCCATGCACAGTTATTAGGTGCTCCCGGCTACTCGGGGTGAATTTCACGGAGGTGCTGACGCGGTGTGGAGCGTGCCAGGGCGTGGCGTGGCGGGCAGGCTCACAGTATGCCTCCCGCCCATGACCGCGGTCAGGGGCACCCCGTGGGGGCACCCCTGACCGCGGTCCTCATAGCAGCCAGTCAGCTCTAGCTCACGTCACAGTCCCGACTATACAATTATACAACTATACCGCTATACCAGCGCACACTCAACCAAGCAACCGTGGTGTGGGTGGTACATCGCTGTTTTGGGGATTGTAACACACCTACACTTGCTGCCCGGCCAGGGGCCCCCCTGTGCCCGGCAGCTTCATCTCCTGGGCCTCGCGCCTGCGGGTCCCACACCGTTGCGCGCGTGAAAGCGTCGTGCATCTTTCACTATTTCGCGGTTAACAGCAGGGCAGGGCAAACTACGGTGTGCGTCCCCGTCTCATGTACCCACACCTGACAAGTAGCCAGGTTCCATGAGACGACTCCGTAAATGCCGCCTTACCAGGGTTCACGTCCCTTGCTTTAGCGCCAAACAGCAAATGTCGCTGATTGAGGTGTGTGGTGCCCCGGCTGTGTTCTATATCTCAGCGCTGAATGCGTTGTGGAGATGGTGACATGATGCGGAGCGTCGCATATCGTGGAGGGAATCAAGTAGTGTGGCTAAGCAAACGTGTGGTGCACGGCGTGCGTCCCTGTTACACTAAAGCACGCATAAAGTATTTGGCATTACATGTCCGCAAGACGTGCAAGGGTGCGGTGGATGTTTAGCGGGTGGGGCCTCATGATAGCCCCCAAGCTAAACGTCACGTCCCGTGCTCTGTAGGGGCTCAGCCCATTTTCCCAGCTGTTCCCCTTGTCAGGATTCTCGGTGAATTCTCAGTGGATGGGAATCCTGAAAATATGAATAAACCGGTTTAAAGCACCAGAAAATATTCCCAAGGCAGGGTCTCCTGTCATGCCCATCTGCCAGTTTGGACCTGGCTTGTCACTGGTCACACCACACCTGGAGGCTCGCTAGCCACAACTGTGGCTGTTCTTGTGTCACTTGCATGCAGGAAGGCCAAGGCAGGAATGTAGCCCGCAGCGCTACACTTGCAGGCCTTGTTGAGCCACCATTCCTTTGGCATCTCCCGGTGTTCCCTTGTTGGACCCAGAAAGATATGAGCACACCACGGAGCACGCTGCTCCGCTGACCTCCGCAGAAGGAACCAGAGCTGCAGTGTTAGCTGTGCTGTGCCCTTTGGTTTGCACCCCAGCAGTGCTGCTATGCGCTCTTGCGCCTAGACTTGTTGCTCTCAATGACGCCCCAACAGCCTACTGCTGCCCAAGACTCAAGTGCACAGTCCACCAGAGTTGTTTCAGCATTCGGTCTGTTGTGTGTGTGGGTAGGTTTATGGAAGTACTGAAAGAGCAGCACCAGTACAGAGCCGGCACTGCGCTCTTATAGGCGAGTGACAGCCTCATCCCGTGCATGACGCATACCAACCATGATCCCCCTGGCATGGCCAGTCTCTGCCCTGACGGTGGAATGACCAACCCGCATAATGGCATGACACTCCCCGCATACCCCCCCTTTTGGGAAACTACTAAGAAATTGCCTTGAATCAATTAAGAAAGCATACTTTTGCCATTCATCCAGTACGTTACTCGCCATGTCAATCATCTTGGTGTGCATGTAGCTGCCCCTGCTCTGTCCCTCCTGGTTGGTCGTGGGCCCAACCAGCCACACCTTGGGCGCTCGTGGGCTAGTGAGCTCTAAAAATATGTTTGCTTCATAGTATAGCAATCATAACGGGCCTCTGACTACTAAGTTGGCTTGGCGGGCCTTCGGCCCAGACTCATCCTTTGGCCTGCTTGGGCCTGTCTTTCACGCGTGCTTTGTTACTGCTTGCTGCTGTCGTGCTTTGCTTGTTAGTGTCTAGGTTGCTGCGGCTCGTTGCCTACAGATCTGCGTTCCCTCCCTCCCTTCCACACATGTCGCACTGGGCACCGGTGGCACTGACATTTTTTCCAGGTTGGTAGTGATGGCAGCACAGGCATCCCACAGCTCACTCCCAAACCACATGCTGCAGTCCTCCAAAATATGAATTTGTACTGACTCCGCTTGCTTTTTACCCTGTTTTCCAACCCCTTCCCCAGAATACATGGTGGCAAGCCCTGACATCAAATGCTTTGCCCACCACATAACTACAAGCCGCCTGTGGACACACCTGCTTCTTCCGCAGTGGACGCCCAGCCTCCCGCTGTGCGCTTGCACCCGGGTCGTTATCTGTGTCCTTCTTCTTGCTGGCCAAAGCTGGAGCCTCCTTGCTCCACGTGGACACGTCCAGCAGCAGCAGAACCTGCCCAGGCGCCGGTGTGTAGATGGAGATCGCATGAAGTGTTGCACGCAACAGGCCTGCTGGAACTGAAGGGCCCAGCGACTCTCCAAGGTCCATCATCCACACATGCTGGCCAATTTCATCTCCCTGGTCAACCAAGGTGCCGTCCACTGCAGTCGGTGTCTTGCCATCAATGCTGAGGGCGATGTAGAGCTGCTTCTCCCCCGCGCCATCGGCTGCTTGCGTTGATGGGCGCGCTGCTGCTGCTGCTGCTGCTGCTGCTGGGGCAGCAGGCAAAATGCCACTGCTCTTGCTGAAGGCCCAGGCACCTCGTGGCACGGCCATGACCTTCCTGTCCTTGCTCATTGAATCAAAGTAGGCGCGCCATACGTCCTTGGATAATCGCGGGCGTGTCCTGCCCTTCATGCTCACAGCCTCGCCGCGCTTTGAAATGGCAACTGCTGGTGCACCCAGGGCCACTGGGGGCCGGAAGGTGGGCTGGCCATTGGTCGGGTTGGGGTTGCCAGGCTCCCACACCGCAGCAGCAGCCTCAAACCGAGCACGCTTCCGCGGCTGCGGCTCCATCCTGCATAACCGCAGTGGACAAATGCAAAGTGCGAAAGGGGAGTCAGAACGCGCGGCGTGCACGTAATGGGGCTGAGACACAGAGGAGTTCCAGCGTGCCAAAATGTTGACCAGCGACCATCACTCTAACATCCCTCCCATACATCTCTCCCATTATGTAATAAGTATCTACAGCAAATGCAGGTGACTAGATGTGCGCGCGACGGCACATTATTTGCATGGCACCCTGTCGGCTCGATAGAAGCAAAACTCTTACCGCCTGTAAAACGCAATGTGTATCTCCTTGGGCACGACAAGCCTGGAAAACACCGCGGCGCCGAGCTCTGTCTGCGTTGGTTGTCCACAAAGAATCAGGCTAACGTTAGCCCGCGGGTACTTAGTTCATTTGATACTGTCTGTCATTGTGTTGCATAAAGCATGGGCGACAAAGCTCTTCGCTGTGAGTGCATTCGCACCATTCGCGCGCATCCCTCTCACCTTGCGTTCTCTAGCCGATCAATAACAGTGCAGGCCAGAGTGTGTGAAATGTCATTGTGTGGCACTGCTTCAAGTTACCTGTGCTGGACAAATGGCTTGGCCAGCGTTCGATCGTGATCTCGATCGCCTGTGCACTTGCCTCGCTCTGTCAAACGCGTATCTGTTTAGACACGCTTGCGCAGCGTAGCAGACATATCTTTGCGGTCAGCGGTTGTCACAGAAGGTGCAGCCCTCGGTTTGAAATGGGGAACAAAGCAGTAACAGGGAGTACTAAATTGATCAGGGGAGAGCACGCCTGATCAATGGCCTGGAGAGCACGCCTGTGACCAGATGACCAGTGCATTGTTTGCCAGCAGGGTCCCCTTTGGCTGGGGTCCCTGGGACTCCCAGCCCTCTTGGCATGGGTCTTCTTGCTGTGGGTAACACCCACACTTCGTTACACTGTGGCTAGGCCTATGGGTGAACACACAACACGTACCATGCAGCTGAGGGCTGTAAGGAAACACGGGCCCCTTGTCATGGGACCAAACATGTAAAACCATACCATGTCCAGCTGTGACACAAACAAAACTCTGGAACAGATAAATGGACAAAATGAATGAATGAGCATAAATCTTCAACGACAGACATGCATGTAAGGTGGTCCCTCCATCACATCATTGTGCTGTCCGCACATGCCATCACCATAATCATGATGAGAGCTGGGCATTCCTCGGCTGCCAGTCAGCTCTGCACGCTCTGCATCCGTGCTGGCGGCATTCTCGCCGGGCTCCCTAATGTGCTGTTTGCCATGCTTGCTGCAATCAACGCGCACGCGGCTCTTGCCCGGGACCCCACCACAGCCAAATGGGCTGCTGCCGTCATCGGGTGCAGGACTGTGACCTATACTCCCGCCACCACTGCTGCAACCGACCTCTGCGGCGGCCTGGGTGGGCACGCCGCGGCAGATGTCCACCACGAGCAGCACATGCCCATGCGGCTGGGTGCGGTACAGCGTGTAGGCGTGCAGGATGCAGCTGCGATCTGGTAGGTTGTGCCCGCCCATAATGTCCCGCAGCCACCGCAGCACCAGTTTTTGGTTCTTTGAGTACAGCGAGATGGTTGCGTCCACTGGGGTGGGTTGAAGCCCCTCAATGCTCACTGCTGTAAGCAGCAGCGGGGGACGCCGGTTGGCACTCCCGGCGTTTGGCGGCCAGACGCCTACCCTGGCTCCTACAGCGCCCATCCCAGCCTGCTGCTGCTGCTGCTGCCCTGACACCGCCGGCTCAAGCCCAGGCTCCGACGGCTGTGGTGGTGACTGCGGCGGTGATTGCTGCGGCTCCTGCGCTGGGCGTCGCTCTGGTGCTGCTGCTGTGAGCTCCACTGCCTTGCCATCCGCCGAGAAAGCCCAGGCACTGGCCGCAAGGGCAACGTAGGTGAGGGGTCCGTCCGTTTTCGCCGGGGGGGCCTGCTGCACGCCAGCCGCTGCTGTACAGCTTAGCAGCGTAGGAGGAATGCCGTACTGATAGTTGCGGTGCAGTCGCACAGCCTGACCCGTCCTCTGCAGCTTTTGCGCCAGCAGCTCAAAGGCTGCCGGCACTTTGTGCAGCTGCGGCCGCGGCGTTGGCAGCTCCAGCTGGATTCCGTTTGCCCGGACCTTTGCATCTGTCATCGCCGCCGCCGCATTGTCCCCCTTGGGCGGCGCTATTTTGCCCCCTGAGGCTGAACCCGACACCCGCTGCACATTGGCCGGCGGCGACACAGCTGAGAGCCTCTGTCCAGGGCAAAACGAGCAACAGTGAAAGCAGGCATGAACATGGCGCTGAGGCTGTGGCCTTGACCTTTGACAGGTACCGGGTTAAATGCGACTAAGAGTCCTTCACCAATCTGCTTGCTTCTGGATTTCCTTATCCTTCCCAGACGGTTGCTTGCCCTCCCAGGACAAGCTGACCTACTGAAACCGATACTCAAGCATTGGCCAGGCCCAACACTCACGCACCTGCTTCTTCGCCACCCTTGGCCCAGTGTCTGCTGCCGCCGTCTCGCCCCTGTCCATGACGACCTCATTGACGGCTGTTGCCGAAGCCTCCTTGGTCCACGTAGACGCATCCAACAGCAGCAGCACCTGCCCAGGCGCGGGTGTGTACACCGCCAACGCGTGCAGCGTGATACAGGACAGCGCCGCCGGCAGGTCCGGCAGCTTGGCGGCAAGCGCCGCGCGAAGCTGCCACAGCCACACATGCTGCCGCCGCGTCTCACCCTCATCTGCTGTGTTGCAATCCACAGGAGCCGGCGTCCTACCGTCCAGGCTGACGGCAAGATACAGGCGTGGCTCACCAGGCGACAATGCCGCCGATGCAACCTGAGGCTGCAGTGGCGGCGCGGCAGCACCCTGCGCCGAAAGAGCGCCAACAGCTACAGTGGTGGCCGCAGGAGCTATCACTTCGATGCCCCTGTTGTCGCTGTAGCGCCATGCTTCTCTGGACACTACTGTGTGGCCGCCATCGCGTCCCTTCCCGTCTCCCATCAGGCCGACAAGGGCGGTCCAAATACTTTTGGGCATCCGGAGCATGGACTTGCCATCCAGCACGCCCACAACCTCGCCAGGTTTGCATACAGCTTTCACAGGTGCGCCTAGGGCCGCCGGGGGCTGGAAGGTCGGCTGGCCGTTGGCCGGGTTGGGGTTGCCAGGCTCCCACGGCCCCGCCTCAGCCTCAGGCCGCCCACGCTTACATAGGTGCGTCTCCATCCTGCATGGAAGAACCGCAGAGCACATTCCCATTTACAGTTTTTTTGCGGAACTCGCAAGGAGTTGACTGTTCACTGAGCGATAACGGGCATTAGAGCAGTGCATATAGTGGGTTAGGATTGCTTGGTGCCATCATGAATCCCATGCATAGGTGGGTGGTGGAATAGCACTTGCATGGTGCACATCCCCCTGTCATCAATCAGCAGGTATGCGGCAGTGCATGACCTGGCTTGGACCCTTCGCGCCCGATGCAGTGGAAGGCACAGGCCGCCGCAGACTGGGCGAGGGTTAAGAAACACCAAAGCGTGCCCCATCGCGAGCAGGCTCGGGCACCCGGCCAAGTAGGCATTGGCACTTCACATACTTACAGTGTTATCGAGGCAGTGGTAACTGTTTGAGCTTGGCAAGAAGTGCCTCGGCAGTGCAGTCTGCATGTGCAAAACGAGAATCTTATACTTCATTCCTTACGTAAATTGATTACTGCTGCAAGCTAATGGTGTATCCAGTATACTACCGGTCTCGGCCGCTAAGCTGGAGGACCGGAAATGAGCACCGGGATTATACGCGGCGAGCAGTGCGAGGCCTTGCATGCGCTTGTGGACACGTCCCTTACCAGGTTTAGCGTATCCAAAAGGCCAGTAGCGACTAGCCTGCACTGGCGGCTACGGCGGTCCGTTTGTGGATCTTTCGACCTGCAAACGGGGCAGGGGCGGGTTGGGCGTCGTCGAGTGCTGCCGGTGAGTAAGGCGCACGTCGCGCATGCATAGGCAGCTCGAGGCGTCGGGGTCCTCAGGGCGGTATGTCCGGGCACGATGCTCGGAAACGCTTATCCAGAGCTTGCTGTCGCGGGCGTTCGGCTGCGCGCCTCACCTGGTCCACGAAATGGTGACAGGTGTGTAATTATGTCAATGCGCGAACAGAAGCCGGCTGCCGAGCAATGAGACTTGTTCATTATCGGTCATGCATATCATCACATATCGCCTGTGTTCAGGGGTTCCCTTGTCTGTGTTTGCTCTTGGCTCTCGCCCTCGCTCCGCAGTCACTGGCGCCCTTAGCCCGCAGCCCTCGGTTCACACCTGTGTTTTTGTTTGAATGTGTGTACGAATGAATGTGCTGATAGCATAACTTTTGTTGCACAGCTTGCGCATTTAGAGCTTGAGTTGTCTGCCTCCAGGCAAACCACATCCATCTGCAGCAGGGGCAGCGGTGAGGGCAGCAGCGGGGCAGTGGGTTCAGTGAGGGGAGTGAGGTTGGCCATTGGAGGTGATGGTGGGGATGTTGTGCATGTGCGTGTGTTTTGAGATGGGAAGAGGTTGCAGGTCCGGTGGGGACACTGGCTTCAACGGGTTCCCTTGTCTTTACCTGTGTTTCTGCCTGTTGAACAGCATGGAGTCCAACTATCCTGATTTAGTGACGCACTCACTAGTCCTAACACTGCTGAGTTGACGCCGGACTTGACTGAGGCACACATCTCATGACACGAACATCGGGGGGGGGGGGGGGGGGGGGGGGGTAGAAACAAAACCTCCAGACCCCATGCCGCAAAATCTGGGGGAACCCCCTGGGGGGTAGTCCGTCCCCCCACCCTGTCGTACAGCCCTTAAAACTCGTCCATTTTTGGCCGGGTTGGTGTCAATGCACTCCTTTCAGTGAGCTCTATTGGCTGTGTAGTTTACCGAGACACCGCCTCGTGTTTGGGTCAGGCCAGGATTCCAATGCTTCTATGCGTCTGACCAGGGGTGACTGGGCGCACCCAGAACTAGCCAACAAAATGCATGTGTTATTTCATGCAACTACAAACTGGGGTTGCGGTGTCTTGGAGGGTGCTGGGTGTGGCATGCTGGAGACATGTCACGATGACATGTCACGACCCACAGCTGAAGACGCAAGTAAACCCATGCCTGGCGACGCAGACACGTGCCTCCGGGCCTAATATACCTTTCTCATTACTTGTGGATAGCTTCTGTGTGCATTTGGCGGCGTTTGAGGCCCAAAGACGAAATCTAGCAAATCTGCCGGCAAAACCGTGGGGACCCCTGGGGGGGTGGGTCCGTCCCCCAACTTTGAGGCCCCATATCTTTGCACCGTCAGTCTCGAGACTGACCGAGAAAACCATTCGCTACATCTACATTCACTCACGTCGGGGTCGGTGTGTACTCGCGCCATTGTCGACACGGCCACCACTGCGAGCTTAACCCACTTGTTTTCGACGCTCACCAGCTCTCCTTGCTGCCTGCTAGATCCGACAACGTCATCTCGCCCACTTTGCATTCACATTTTAGCGCATGTCCGTAACTTAACGTTGGCCGGCGACCACCAGTCACGGCCACCGACGGCGCCACCGCCACCACCACCGCTGCTCCTCCTCCTCCTGCTGCTGCTGCTGCTGCTGCTGCGCCACGGGTCCTGCCAGCGCAAACGCGTCCGCAAAGTTGCCGTAACACCCTAAGGCCCATAGGCCCGGCCGGCCTAAAACCTCCACGGGCAGCATCTTGGTAGCCGCCATCGCGGCAAGAAGGGATGCATGCTTCAAGCGGGGGCTGGCGAATAGCTCCCTTGCCTCTGCCAGGGTGCCCTGGCCCTTCCAAAGTTCACGGTGCAACGCCAAAAGCACGGGCCGCACTGGACCTCGTCCAAATAACTTTGACAATTTGCATCAGTGAATTAGCAATTAAGAGAGCTTTATGGAGTGCTGAGTGAATAGGTTGGGGGACCGTCCGATGGGTCTGTCGCCGTGCCTTCCCTTCCCCAACGGTGCCGCCCCTTCCTCTCCACATAGGGGAATGCCCTGCCGAACTGGGATACCCGACCCCCCCCCACCGTCTCCAGCTCCCTCGCCATGCTGTTCTCGGCCGTGTTGCAATCCCACAGTGAGGGTCCTGTCTGCGGGGGCTCAGCCCTTTTTCCAGCTGTACAAAGCTGACACCCCTTGTCAGGTTTGAAAGCGGATTCTGAACGCTCTCGTTAAGCCCAACCCCGGGCTCACCCGTGGCAGGGGCTATGTCCAAACATGGGCCATCTCCCAAGCCTGATACCACGACGTGGGATACCTCGGACAGTGAATCTAACCTTACCTGTATGCGGTGAACATGTCTGGCGTGTCAAAACCACTGTCCAAGATATCCCACGCTGTCATATGGCCGTTCCCGTGCGGGGGTCTAAATGGTTCCTAGGTAGCACCCCGACACAAAAATGGGCCCCAAACGTTGCCCCCGCTACGCAGTTGCACCCATAAACCTTATATCATTATTAGTACCAAGTTGGGGCTTAGCGCGACCTCATTAGCGTGCAGAACTCGTGGCTTTCGTGGTGCCAGCCCAGGTGCCAGCCAGCCGGTCAGGAGGGTACGTGTCGGCATGGTCAAGCCAAATCGCACATTTGCCCACATGGACTAGTTTGGTATACTGTATATACATCTAATATGACATCGCGCATGGTCTGGAGCTCCCCAGCGAGGTTCTATCGAACAGCATTTCGCGAGCTCGGACCCCAAGAAAGCGCCTGTTAGGTCCTAAAGACCGATGCCGTGTCATTCTCAAGTCACAGGAAGCGGATATAAATGCTGCGCGCTGGCTAAATATGCTCTTCCTGCTGCAAGGTCGGGAAATGTCGCGGCCATTGGCAGTCGCGACGAGCCGAACTACCGGGAAAGCGTGCAAACCGACTTGCAACAGCATACTTATAACAGTTTAGGCATTTGGAAGCGACTGTGCTTTGGACACCGCCGGGCGTATGGGCACGACACGGGTGAGCCCGAGGATTGACCCCCACCTGTGAACATGGCTAGTCAGGGCTAGTTTTTATCGCCAGGTGCGATGGTCAGGGGAGTGGCCAGGAGAAGGGACCACCTGTAACACTCAAACTCAAACTGTACTTCTGTGGCGTAGAATGTCTCCTACCGCGCACAGCAATAGCTAACGGCTTCATAATGACAGGACGGCCGCCTGTGTGCCCTGGCATGGTGTGAAGGGCAGACTTTTCGTGCGTCTCACATAGCTCTTTTGTTGCCAAGTCCTGAGCTTCAGGACCCCAGCCTAATGCTCAACAAACGGCCAAAATGGCAGTTTTTCTGCTCAGGATACATGCCTGGCAGGGACATGTCCACAGCATGTAACAAAACGGCGGAACTGACCGTCATAGCCAACATAACTGGCACAACACGTGCTCACAAGCGTCTAATGATGTATGGTAATCCGTGAGCAACTGTGGTGGGGGCGCATCTGTGGCGGGCTGGGGATCCAATTGAAACGAATTCGGCAATAATTTGAGGGGTATAAATTTCTCTGCAGGAGATTTCATATTGTGTCCGTTGTCATGGGCGATGTTGGCACGGCCCATCTACGCTAACACGGCTCCTGGCACCCCCACTTCCACTTAGTTGTGCAGTATGGGGGATTATTGAGCGTAAACGTTTTCAGGCCAAGGCCAGGCCAAGGCCAACCCTGGGGGTCAATTTACGCTGCCCGCCTGGGCCCCCCTTTTAAGATGCAAGCTCTGCATCCGACCCAGCTTGGCGCAAACCAACCCTTGCAACCAGGCCGTGCGCCGTTGTTTTTACATAGGCTTGGACCATCAAGCGCTTCATCAGCCAATGATTACGCGTGTGTGTGTGGTTACAAGGAGGTGCGCACAGCGCACTGCTCATGCCTTCCTGCCTCATGAAAACCGAAGGCCCGGGGTGACCCTTATCACGCCTAAATAACTTGGTTGTTCAGCTCTCTTGTCCGGCCCTTGCAAGGGGCACATTCCTGCTCCTAACCTCCCATATGCTGTCGAGCAGCGCAGCAAGCCTAGCCGGGTCCACATTCCGCATCACTTCCTGCATGCCCTTGCTGAAGCCGGGGCCACTGTCTGTCCTCAGCTAGTCGTAAGCCATACATGTCATCAGAACGTGATGCTCGTCCTCCACTTCGTTGGTTGTGCACAACGGGCACGTCCTCTCCTCCCCAGGCCTATCCCATGCGCGATTAGCAGTAATTGGCCAACAGCATAGTCGCAGAAGCTTATGTTGCGCAACAGGGATGTATGCCCAGTGGTCATGCAAAACCAGCGGCGCGGCGCCCGTCGCACTGAGCCCCATCCAATGCTTATACGTGCACATATGAATGCCTGGTTGCTTGCCGTCTGAGGGGAGGATGTGCGGGCCCGCCTGCAGCCGCTCCGTATTACACGACTTGTCGCGGGCAGGATGCAGGCAGCAGATTGGTATGTTGCGACGATACCAGATCCCCGTCCATACGTGTGTGGGTAGTTTCGGGCCTTCAGTGCGACTGCACGAAGTGTCGTCCTGAAGCCCCGTGGCCCAGTCATCTCGGCCCGGGGGTGTGGGCGGGGGGGTGGGGGGCCGCGTGAATGAAGCGACACGCTGGTGACACTACATTTGGTATGCAATACCACCGTTTCAGTAACGTTGGACTAAGCGTTGTTTCTAAGATTTGCTTACGAGCTAACACAGCTGAACACCAAAGTCAAGCAAGTGGACCTTGCTCTTCCTGTTGAACAACTGAAACAGAGATGCCCGAAAATATGAAACATCGACCAACCCTCGACCGTCCGTAATTGTCGTGGGTGTGCTTGACATATCATAGCCCAGACGCACACGAGCGAGGATTGCAGACTAGTGAAGAAGGCCTTGACCGCGATGGTGATGGCGGGTCATAAATGTAAGCTGATGAATGATAATAAGGTTTGCGCGTGCCTTGCTGAAGAAGTTGTCAACGTCGCCGCTCTAATGCCCGTTATCGCTCAATGAGCAGTCAACCCCTTGCGAGTTTCGCGAAATTGGTGAATGAGGATGTGCTCTGCGGTTCTTCCATGCAGGATGGAGGCGCAGCTGCGTAAGCGTGGGCGGCCTGAGGCTGCGGCGGGGCCGTGGGAGCCTGGCGACCCCAACCCGGCCAACGGCCAGCCGACCTTCCAGCCCCCGGCGGCCCTAGGCGCACCTGTGAAAGCTGTATGCAAACCTGGCGAGGTTGTGGGCACGCTGGATGGCAAGTCCATGCCCCGGATGCCCAAAAGCATTTGGACCGCCCTTGTCGGCCTGATGGGAGACGGGAAGGGACGCGACGGCGGCCACACAGCAGTGTCCAGAGAAGCATGGCGCTACAGCGACAACAGGGGCATCGAAGTGATAGCTCCTGCGGCCACCACTGTAGCTGCTGGCGCTCTTTCGGCGCAGGGTGCTGCCGCGCCGCCACCGCAGCCTCAGGTTGCATCGGCGGCATCGTCGCCTGGTGAGCCACGCCTGTATCTTGCCGTCAGCCTGGACGGTAGGACGCCCGCTCCTGTGGATGGCAACGCGGTAGACGAGGGCGAGACGCGGCGGCAGCACGTGTGGCTGCGGCAGCTTCGCACGGCGCTTGCCGCCAAGCTGACGGACCTGCCGGCGGCGCTGTCCCGTATCACGCTGCACGCGTTGGCGGTGTACATGCCCGCGCCTGGGCAGGTACTGCTGCTGTTGGATGCGTCTACGTGGACCAAGGAGGCTTCGGCAACAGCCGTCAATGAGGTCATCATGGACAGGGGCGAGACGGCGGCAGCAGACACTGGGCCAAGGGTGGCGAAGAAGCAGGTGCGTGAGCGTTGGGCCTGGCCGATGCTTGAGTGTCGGTTTCAGTAGGTCAGCTTGTCCTGGCAGGGCAAGCAACCGTCTGGGAAGGATAAGGAAATCCAGAAGCAAGCAGATTGGTGAAGGACTCTTAGTCGCATTTAACCCGGTACCTGTCAAAGGTCAAGGCCACAGCCTCAGCGCCATGTTCATGCCTGCTTTCGCTGTTGCTCGTTTTGCCCTGGACAGAGGCTCTCAGCTGTGTCGCCGCCGGCCAATGTGCAGCGGGTGTCGGGTTCAGCCTCAGGGGGCAAAATAGCGCGGCCCAAGGGGGGCAATGCGGCGGCGGCAGTGACAGATGCAAAGGGCCGGGCAAACGGAATCCAGCTGGAGCTGCCAACGCCGCGGCCGCAGCTGCACAAAGCGCCGGCAGCCTTTGAGCTGCTGGCACAAAAGCTGCAGAAGACGGGCCAGGCTGTGCGACTGCACCGCAACTACCAGTACGGCATTCCTCCTACGCTGCTAAGCTGTATAGCAGCGGCTGGCGTGCAGCAGGCCCCCCCGGCGAAAACGGACGGACCCCTCACCTACGTTGCCCTTGCGGCCAGCGCCTGGGCCTTCTCGGCGGATGGTGAGGCAGCGGAGCTCACAGCAGCAGCACCAGAGCGACGCCCAGCGCAGGAGCCGCAGCAATCACCGCCGCAGTCACCACCACAGCCGTCGGAGCCTGGGCTTGAGCCGGCGGTGTCAGGGCAGCAGCAGCAGCAGCAGGCTGGGATGGGCACCGTAGGAGCCGCCAGCGTCTTGCCGCCAGACGCCGGGAGTGCCAACCGGCGTCCCCCACTGCTGCTTACCGCAGTGAGCATTGAGGGGCTTCAACCCGCCCCAGTGGACGCAACCATCTCGCTGTACTCAAAGAACCAAAAACTGGTGCTGCGGCGGCTGCGGGACATTATGGGCGGGCACAACCTACCAGATCGCAGCTGCATCCTGCACGCCTACACGCTGTACCGCACCCAGCCGCATGGGCACGTGCTGCTCGTGGTGGATATCTGCCGCGGCGTGCCCACCCAGGCCGCCGCAGAGGTCGGTTGCAGCGGTGGTGGCGGGGGCAGCAGCGGGGCCGGGGACGGTGGCGATATGCCAACATCTCCAATCAGCCGTGAGGGCATTGAGGATGTGTCAGACGTGGATGAGGGGGGAGGGGGCGAAGATGAGGTGTCAGCTGGCAGGCAAGGCATTGCCTGCTCCGGCGCTGTCGCTACGGCTGCCACTGCTGCCACGAGCCCTGACGTGGCGACTGTTGCCAGAAGTGGTGGCGCCGCCGCACGGTCAAGGGATGGTAGCGTGGGGGCGGCCGTGGCAGCTGAGCCGCTCATGAGCATGCCAAGTCAGGTAAGAGAGGCAAGGGCATTCCGGGTTACAATCTGCAGTGACCTAAACCGGTCAAACCTTTACAGGAAGCACAGCCGCTGTAGCTTACCATCTTTTAGGGGTCGTATGGATTTCGTTTCATCTACTTGCGCGCACACTCTCATTTCAACAGTACTCGAGTCGCCTTCAGACTCTAGACCCTCATCTGAGCTAGCGACTCTCTTAGCTGGGCAAGCTGCATCACAGTCTGATTACGTTGCGCTGATGTATAGCAACCATTGCTTGATGCTTGCATGGAATCACTGTGCAGGACGATGGGGACAGCGAGGACGAGGAGCTTGCGGACGGGCAGGTTGTGTGCGAGGAGGAGCTGGGGACTATGCTAGCTGCGAGGCCTTCACGGGCGCCGCCGTCTGCGTTGCGGAACAGCGGTATTACAGGGCGCAGACCGGTGCTGCCACATCTCAGACAGGCGCCTGCTAGCCAGACATGCCAGCCACAGCTGCAGCCGGCGCTGGCGCCACAACCACAGCAGGGGTTAGAGAAGCCGACCCAGTCACCGCCACGCCAGCAGCGACTGCAGTCTGAATCGCCGCGCCTGCCGCAGCAGAACGATACAGCAGCAGCGATGTTTGGGCAACAGCCGCCTGGGCACCAGCGGGAGCAACACAGCACCCAGCAGCAAGATCAGGTTTGGCCAGCGGGGGGCTTTGCAAGCAACTCCAAGCAGCCCTCTGGGACTCAGCCCATGAGCAGTGGCGGTGACGGAAGCAATGAGAACGGGTACGTATGTTGGTCGTCGTTGGCCCACCTGACGTGCGTTTGATGCGGTCAAACTGCTGATTGTGCTGTGTGCTAATGTTGATTTTAGCCCATCGGTATCCGCACAATTGCAGGGAGCGGCCGCACATGGATGAGGCGCGCTCACAGCACCCCGGTGTGGCAAGACCACGGCGGCCGCCATCCGTGGCGGCAGCAGCGGCGGTCGGGGTGCAGTCGCACGATGGCGCTGGCTTAGAGGCTGGCAACAGCGCAGCAGCGGCAGCTGTGTTGCCCCCACCCGCATCACACACGCCTGGCCCCGGTACTTCTACAGATGCAGCCAAGCCAGAGGTGAGACACATGGGGAGGAGTGGGATTAAAGCCAAGTGTGTGTGTAGGGGCATCAGTTAGCAGGTACTGGAAACGACCATGCCTGAGAACCTGCAGCACATATGACGCGTAGCGCACACCCACGCAACGCCAACCATACGGGCACGCATTCAACCTATTATACCATGCCCCACATATTACCATTACGGTGCTCATTCAAGGGTGTGATTGTGTTTGCGCAATCAACAATGTTGTGGGCAACACGGCTGCTCCGGGTAATTTGCATTACCCCTCCCCCCGCCATTACATACCAGCACGAACGCGCGCTCTCTATGGGTGGGTTTCAGGGGTATACTGGGTAAACGCATGCTCCCTGAGCACCCCTGGACTTGGAACGCGAATATTAATGTAGGTTTTGGAGAGCTGTGATGATCACGTGCTGGCCTCTATGCCATCCTTCACAGGGCTCCGGCGAACATGGTGATGGGACCGCTGCGCCCCGGAGCGCATCAAGCTACGGCGTGGCAGACGAGGTGAGCGGCTTCGCAGAGTGAGCAGCTTTCCATTGCTTCCTGATTGGATCTCGTCCAATTGAACTTGTCGGCTGTTCTTCGCTTTCCACCAGCTGAATCCTCTCCGCATCACTCATGATACTGGTTGGCCGCACAGGTGCACTTACTGCGGGAGCAGCTTGAGGCATCGCAGCGTGAGGCAAAGAGGTGGGAGCAGATGTGGCTCGACACGACCAAGCAGCTTCTTGCAACCGTGGAGCGTGAGCGCGCCGCAACCATGCGCGAGCAGCAGCAGGCAGCTCTACTTGATAAAGCAGAGCGGGCGCGATCTACAGCAATACAGCAACTACAAGGCGCTGTGAATGAGCTGGAACTCCAGTTGCAGCAGGAGCGCCTGACTGCTGAGGCAGTGCAGAAGCGCCTGACTGCTGAGGCAGCGCAGGAGCGCCAGGCTGCTGAGGCGGCACACGCCAAGCTAGCTGCGGCACAAGCTGCGGCACAAGCTGTGGCACAGCCGCAGCACGAGGCGGCCATGGCGGCCAGCGAGCAGCTGCTGAGCAGCAGCAGGGACGTTCAGCGGCTGCAGCGTGAGCTGGCGTCTGCACGAGATATGTGCGACCAACAGGAGACCACGATACGCGATCTTGGGCAGAAGCTAGAAATGCTGCAGCAGAAGTTGCATGAGGCGGAGGAATTGCGGTCTGCTGCTGACACAGCACGTAGGGAAGCCGAGGAGCAGCGAAAGCAGCAGCAGAGCTTGGTGGCTCAGATGCATCAGGTCATGCGGCAGCTCGGTGGGAGTCAGGTCTGAGCATTGTCGAGGTAAGTATTAATGCTGGCACAACTGCAGCAACTGCTGGCTCAGATGCAGCGGTTGATGGGCACAGACGGTTAGTTGTGCTGCTGATTATATATAAATT
Organism: Chlamydomonas schloesseri; assembly: GCA_016834595.1. Lineage (NCBI taxonomy): Eukaryota > Viridiplantae > Chlorophyta > Chlorophyceae > Chlamydomonadales > Chlamydomonadaceae > Chlamydomonas > Chlamydomonas schloesseri. Next base: position 727,985 of record JAEHOD010000019.1, on the reverse strand, counting down.
GAAGTGCAATGTGCGGCAACGGTTTGTCTGCTGATGAGAAAACACAGGGCCCATTAGCTATGGTCAGACACTGTACCGTGTGAGGATGGGGGAAATGGAGCCGTACCAGTTTTGGGGGAACACGTGTCAGTAGTGCGTAATGCAAGCACAACACTTGTCGGGGAGAGAGCTTGAGGCGTCGACACCGTGCATTCAGGTGTACCGTAGAGCAAGCCAACAAGGAAAAGCCCAGCACGACACTGTGACGAAATGGCCCATGTTTGCGCCCCAATGGTGTAAAGCATTGCAGCGCATGCCATAAAATGTTGTACAATCCACACGCACACTTACCGGTAGCTCTGCTGTGCACCCACGCTAGGCAAGGGGTGTCAGCTTTGGAACAGCTGGGAAAATGGGCTGAGCCCCTACAGAGCACAGGACGTGATGTTTAGCATGGGGGCTATCATGAGGCCCCACCCACTAAACATCCACCGCACCCTTGCACGTCTTGCGGACGTGTAATGCCAAATATTTTAGGCGGGGTTTAGCGTAACAGGGACGCACGCCGTGCACCACACGTTTGCTCAACCACGCTACTTGTTTCCTTCCACGATATGTGACGCTCCGCATCACGTCACCATCTCCACAACGCATTCAGCGCTGAGATACAGAAGACAGCCGGAGCACCACACACCTAAATCAGCGACATTTTCTGTTCGGTGCTAGAGCAACGGACGTGAACCCTGGTAAGGCGGCATTCACGGAGTCGTCTCATGGAATCTGGCTACTTGTCAGGTGTGGGTACATGAGACGGAGAAATGCTGTACACCCACACTAGAAATCGGCTGGCAGTCCCCCGCCTGTTGCTGGGCTCTTCCACACCCAACGACCCCCTTGCATGCAAGAGTACGAACCAACCCAACCGTACAGAAGGATGCGCTACCTTTCCGTGTTTCCACACTGTGCCACGCAGCAGATCGCCCAGGAGACGTGGAGTCCGCTGGAGCACCCCTGGCCAACATTGGGCCAAGGAAACTGCCTTGTAACGGAGGTGTTCTTGAACAAATTTAAGCCCAAGCTGTGAGCCCGGTCAGGACTGCCGTGGCTTCACGCTGGCGGCACCTCCTGCCCAGAGCGCACACGTGCTCTCGCGTCCACCGGAAAGAACGCACCAAACGCCTGACTATGCTAGGGACCTCAGCAGGGCCACTCCTGGCCATAAAGCCGCAGGGCCCAGTGGGGAAACATACCTCAAAGTAAGCAAGGGCAGACAAAGCAAACAAAAAGCAAACCAATAGGGCACACTCGCACGCACACGACCACGACCCCAGCCAAAACAGCATGTAGGAGTTGCCACCACAGAGCGGTCTTACTATTGGAGCCCAGTGGGCAGGGTTTATTCATCTTGCCTGCCCTCTGTTCCTTTTGAGGTGTTCCGTGTGGCATTAAGGCCAGAAGTGATTTGCTGGGGTCACGACGAGCGCGTACAAGAGCCGTGTTACGGACAGCCGTCACTGAGCGGTCGTATTAGTGGGGGCCATACCAGCAGCCCGGGGCAACAGGGAGGTCGGGCAAACAGGGGCTACTTGGGCCTAAAGGTGGGTTAGGTGCTGGAGCACCACAGGCCTCCCGGCCTGGACCGGCCTAGTGGCTAAAATTCGTTTGTGGCTGCCCGTCGGCATAGTCTGCCCTGGCGGCGCGTGCTGCTTAGGCTGAGCTGTGGTCGTGTGAGGCTGCGAGGGTCACTGGACTAGGCCCCGCAGCCTTCAGGTGTTTGTCTTTTGTTTGCTGCTGCGTGTCTGTTTAGAAGTGGCTCGCCCGCTAGGCCCCTCGGCGTTTCGGCTATGAGTGACCCTGCTGAAGTCACTAGCGTGGTCAGGGGTTGGTGCGTTCTCTCCGGTGGACTCCAGAGCAGTTTTGCGCTCTGGGCAGGAGGTGCGCGTGGTGGCGGCAACGTGAAGCCGTGTGCACCTTGCTGTCGCAGGTTGTCCTGAGTGCTCGTATCACGAGACTCAAGGAGGTAACCATGTAAACCGTAGTTACACACACACACAAACACACACACACACACACACACACACACACACACACACACACACACACACAGAGAGAGAGAGAGTGCCTTGCCGCCCACTGCTCCAACCCCACCACCACGAAGCCCCCGCCCTTGTGTGTGGCATATGACGCCTTCCTCCAGCAGCACCTACCACCACGCCCAAGCAGCGTCTTGACGGCGACGCCGGAGCAGGCGGGTTCAGGCATCATCATCCCTGACCGGCCAACCCCAGCTGACTTTGAGCACACGCTGACGGTGCCGGGTGGTGGCGATATCTGCGCTGTCCGCCATGGAGCATGGCCGGGTGCGGCTGCACGGGATGTCGCACGCCGGAGCGGCCCAAGGGGGTTTGGAGGCGGTGGAGGCAGCAGCAAACGCTGGGGCAACGGCAGCAGATGTTGCGGGGCGGATCCGCCACCTGGTATGACCCTGGCCCAGCCGGCGTGCGCTCGTGCAGTCGCTGACTTCTTGCCACGGCTGCCACGGTTTACACAGCTGGGTGTGCCCCGAAAGGGCCGGAAGGACGTGGATTTCACGCACCCAAGTGGTGAATGAGGGCCTGGTTTGCACACAGCCGCAAGCTGTGGAGCTGCAGCTGCAGAGTTTCGAGTGGATTAGCCCTCTTTGAAGCGAGAAAAGCGCGTAGGAGATGCCGCCACTGAGCGGTCGTACTCATGGGACCCAGCTGGCAGGGGTTGAAGGGAGCTCGGGTGAGCGTGGGCTGTGGCGTTTCCTAGGGTGAGGTACGTGCTGGAGCACATCGGCCCTCCAGGCCTGAGCCTGGTAAGTGGCCAAGACGCGTTTGCTGTGGCCTGTAGGCATAGTCTACCCTGGCGTCATGCGCTGGTTTCGCTGAGGTCGTGGTCGAGTGAGGCTGCAAGGGTCGCAGGACTAAGCCCTGCAGCCCGCAGATTTCTTGTCGTGCCGTCGGCTAGCTTTCACTTGTGCCGTTTGTTCAGGGTGCAGTCCTAATTTGCAAATTATAGATAGCCTGGTGAGATGCAGTGAGGTGGTACGCTGCGGTGGTGCTAGTTGTAGCTAAAGCACGCATCCGGGTGCATGTGTGTGATTATTTAGGTTAGCTCTAGTGGCCTGGCGGTTGGCTTGACTTATGGTTCCTACAGCTGGCCTGGCCATGACCAGCATAGGTTAAAGTGACAACCGGTGTCGTCTATGCATTTGGAGCGGAGGAGTTCAAGACCAGAGACCTGTGCTGCCGCGTGCGGTTTGAGCTGAAGCGAGTGCTGCTGACTAGCGCCCACCCCTTGCCGCTGTGTGCTGCACTGAGAAAGCTAAGTACGCTGACCTTCAATCTAAGAAGGCGTGCAGGAAACTGAGAAGGCCGTGACGTGACATAGCGCGTGCCGTGCATACGGCAATCGTGGCCACAAGTGAGGTTTGGAGCGTTGGGGTGAGCGGCGGTTGTCTGGGTTTTGTGCCGATTGACATGGAGTTTGCATGGGCGTGTCCCGGTGCGGACGTGTCGCTGAGGATAAAGGCTGAGTGCGAGTGGCTTGCAGCCGTCTCTTGTCGGGATCATATGCGTGTAGCCAATTGTGCAGCCCCCGCGCGTAGCGCACCCAAAACGTGGGAATACCCAGAAATTTTTTCGCGTTTATACGGGTGGCTAGCAGGCCCAAGGATCGTACAGTGATGCCTGGAGTGCGGGTGCGTGTGAGGACGGACCGCGCACTGACACGGGACCTGCTGAGAAGTGCTGTCTCCCCGTGTGGTTCCCAACCTTGATACCTTTATGTGCTGTTGCTGTGAGCTGTGTCTTAGCGTGTCCTAACTAAATCGAGATGCGAGACTATGCGGAATTGATTGCGTTTACGGATTCAGGCTCAGGTGCAGGCGGGAACAGGCCGTGCACGTGTGAGAGAGGGAGCGGCGGCAAGGGAAAGGCGGCTCGCTCGTGCGTCCACTCGCTCGCCGGCGGCGAGACCTGTAAGAGGGACTGAAGGGCTTGAGAGGGCAAGGGAGTCTTGTCTCCTTGGCGTCTCCTTCTGGTTTGCCTGCGGGGGAAACGGGCAGTCTAGGGCCCTACGGCAGGGACGGCTGACCAGGTACCGTAATGTTCGACACGCGGGAGGGAAGGGCCCTGCGGCGTGCTAAGGATACAGACGCGAGAGGCAAAGGCAGTCACGCGTTACGTTACAGACACGAGCGCCTGAGGCAGCTCGGCGAGGCTCAGAGCCTAAGAAACTAGCGAGGCTTAAAGCCCGAGAAACTATTAAGTGAATTGAGTTCGTCTCCAGTCAACCTGTCAGAGGCCTAGTGCGTTTCGCGGCTGGCTTGAGGGTGCGGTGTTACCGTCAGGTCCGGGGAATGGCTTTGGCTGGAAGGGCCTCGCCTTTTATAGTCCGGCCAACCCGTACACCGCCCGCCACTCCCATGCAGCGTCTCTGGTATTGCAACGGGCCAACGCTCCCAGGTCGGGCTCTACGAACCATCCTGCCCGACAACCTCGTCATCGCCGCGTCACCTGGCCTGCTCGCCCCCTGCTCGCTGCCTTCTCGCTCTCTTCCAACTGCTGTACTATGCCCGTACCGTCTCCTAGCCCTACCGTTCAGCTACTTCCGTCTTACACGTTCGCATATACGAGCGGCGTTGCCTTGCAGCACCCCGCATGGGTCCAGGCCGGCTTGGTCCACGGCCAACTGCCGCGCAGGCACTTTCTACCCCCTCCGCTCGATCTCTTTATCCTACCGTCCCTATCCTATCGCACTATATTATATCTATAGCTACATGTTGCTCGGTTCCTTGATTCTCGGGCGGCGTCCGTGTTGCTCGGTAGTGAACGGGAAAGGCTGTTTTCCACTGCTTCCTGCATTTTCTCTTGCTCACTCACGCTCCTGCATTCCGTTACGATGAATGGTTGCCTTGGGAAGAAATATTTGCACGGTTTCTGGCGCCCGGTCGGTGTGCGTCGTTCTCAGTGGCCTGGCTCGCGGCAGCCGCACGCTGTTTCCCCGATGCTCGCCTGACGTTTCCCCAGGGCCCCAACACCTGCCCTTTACACTGCCAGCCCGCTAGGACCTTTCCAGGCACCCAAGACCTCTCTCTGAGAGAGGATGCTAGTTTGGGTCCCTACCCGTTTCGGGTGACGAGCCACATGCGCAGCACAGCTGTGCAGCCTCGGGGTGTGTGTCGCGACCGGTCCCTTCGGGCGCCTTTTCGTCGCCCGAAACAACCATTTGCATTTCCCAAAATACACCATCACTTCAAACGCCTTTTCTTTTGAATTATGCAGCAAGCAAAATATTTTCCAAAGCAGTGCATGTGTTTTGCCCGCTTTTTGCAATCCGACCCTAAAAATGTATCTTTCATATCTGACCTTCCAGGACCAGAACCTTGCCACTGCGTGTTTGGTCTGGGATCACCTTCCTATTCTGGTCTGACCTTGGTTGTGATTTCAGACGTGATCACTGTAAGCTCCCACGGCCTCAGAAGCGCCTAGTGGGGCATGATCATTTCGCTCAGGGCATGACTGAAACGCTCAGGGCTCATCAGGTCCGCCCTGGCTTGCAGTATTTGGTATTTATAAGTTTTCCCCCACATACGGCCTCAAGAGCGCTGGTGGGGCATGACTGAAACGCTCAGGGCTCATCCGGCCCGCCCTGGCATGCAATATTTAATGATGTTAATTTGGCTCCCACATACGGCCTCAAGAGCGCCGGTGGGGCATGACTGAAACGCTCAGGGCTCATCAGGTCCGCCCTGGCTTGCAATATTTAATAATATATAATTTGGCTCCCACATACGGCCTCAAGAGCGCCGGTGGGGCATGACTGAAACGCTCAGGGCTCATCAGGTCCGCCCTGGCTTGCAATATTTAATAATATATAATTTTGCTCCCACATACGGCCTCAAGAGCGCCGGTGGGGCATGACTGAAACGCTCAGGGCTCATCAGGTCCGCCCTGGCTTGCAATATTTAATAATATATATATTTGCTCCCACATACGGCCTCAAGAGCGCCGGTGGGGCATGACTGAAACGCTCAGGGCTCATCAGGTCCGCCCTGGCTTGCAATATTTAATAATATCTAATTTGGCTCCCATACACGGCCTCAAGAGCGCCGGTGGGGCATGACTTGAAACGCTCAGGGCTCATCAGGTCCGCCCTGGCTTGCAATATTTAATAATATATAATTTTGCTCCCATACACGGCCTCAAGAGCGCCGGTGGGGCATGACTGAAACGCTCAGGGCTCATCAGGTCCGCCCTGGCTTGCAATATTTAATAATATATAATTTTGCTCCCATACACGGCCTCAAGAGCGCCGGTGGGGCATGACTTGAAACGCTCAGGGCTCATCAGGTCCGCCCTGGCTTTGCAATATTCATGCGTACATTGGCGTATGCGCATCATTGCTGTACGTGATGCATGTTGATCTTAGCCATCCCTTCATGGCTTGCTGCTGACATTACTGACTGTGCCTCCCCGTATAGGGGAATCCCTCTCCTCGTACCTACCAACCCCATCACCAAGCGCGCTTTTCGCGTGTCACATTTACCAGCCTTCACACACTCTAACCCTCACCCTGAGTCCCCTCCTTGTAACCCGTACTCACAGAGAGGTACTTCAGACCGGCCTACGTTGCTTTCCACTGTGCTGGTCTGGTCCGCAATATCAGTGTTACGGACATGCACTTCCCGGTGCTTTCCCTCATGCCGTCACGGCATGGGGTAGCACTTAGCATTTGGCATTCACCTCTGCCTACCTTTCATATGTATAAACTTCTACCTTCTGCCTACATTTCATACATCTACTTCAAACGATCTGTGTCACTCGACAACAGGGAAGCGCAACGTGTACGTGGCGCAACAGGGGGCGTGCCGCAACAACCGTGTCATCCCATCTTGCTGTCCTTTCTGTGCACATTAAGTACTTTTGTTTTGTCTGAAGGTTTTAATATTTTTTGGATGGTCCCTGCCCGCTGTCGTGGCCACCGGGACCATGCAGCTCATGTTCTCTTTCGTCTGTATTTAACAAAGCGTCAATGCACATTTTTCCATCTCAAGAACTGCTTTATGCATAGCTATAGCTTTCCAATATTTCAGCCTTGTCGCTCGTCTGAAAATGGTCGCTCGACAGATCGACTGATACTAGTTTGCCGTTACTTAATATATGTATTCCTTTTAACATCTAACAAAATCAAACACTACTGATACCAATCACCGGCTTTAGAGCTGTCACCGGCACATCCGTTAGGGCTTCAGAGCTCCACCCGTCCTTACAAACCCAATGCTCCATTGCATAAATGGTACGCAATAATTCGTGAGTCTCGGGTTGCTCCGCGGGCCGGTCGGGGTGTGTGAAACGGTGGCGTGGCGGTCACGCATCCCAACGTGGCGTACCCCGCGCTGCAACCCATCACATTCACCTTACATGCTCATTCCTCTATACAGACAAATCGTCATAATCCATCATTGGTGGACGGGCTTATACTGGGGAGGACTGTTGGCAGCATTTTCATGCGTCCAACTGGCGTGGTGACTTCCTTCCAATAAGCTTATTTCAAATGGATGTATCATTCCCGCCCACGGGCTATGATTGCCAACTCCTCTAAATATGAGGAGTGGCGCAAATCCAATCCCTTGTCGGACGTCCGGGCCCCTGCATCGTTCCCCAATTTCGACCTGTTGTCCCTCCGCCTGCAGGCAATTGCTCAAATCTCGTACCGGTATCCGCAGCAGGCTCGAGAGTGAGCTTTCTACCTGTTTCTGGGATGGGCCCCCCTGTTTGTGGTTGTCGCGTCCCCGTGCCTCTTGGGTGTCCTTCCCCTCGGCAAACATGGTGATATCATCAGTCCACTGCGATGTGCTGGCCGGTGTGCTATGCGAACGCCGGGGTGGGCACTTGTCGTGCCGGCCGTTGGTGGTTGCGGTTGGACAGTTGTCAGGTTGGGCTGCCGCTGGGGTCGAGCGGTCCTGCTTAGCGCTGACCGGTTGCTGGGGAGGATGGGTCGACGGCGGCCTTGTAGGGTCCGACTGATCTTGACCCTTTCCCAATGCTGCATTGATTCCTGCCCTGCCGGGCCCCGCCACTTGTGCCAGCCTCCAGACCGGAACCGTTAGTACGAGTTCAAGTCCTTCACTCCATTTTGGAAAAGGATCCGAGGCCAATGCATCCGACCCTGGCACCTGGCGGGTCGGGGTGTGTGAGACGGTGAGTGGGGAGTCGCCGTTGCCCCTGGGTTTTACAATCCCTGGCTGTGTGTTTGCCACTAAAGAAGCGCATGGGGCAACGCCATTGGTCTCATCGTTGCCTTCAGTCTGAATCCCATGGCCTAGCAATGTCGTGCGAACTCGTAGAGTTTCCTGGTGCACGGGTTCCTGTCGTGTCGCAGAGCGGGGGCCAAGCGGTTCGTAAGGGTTGCCGATCTGCTCGCACCCCGCGGGCTCACAGGCTGGTGTGGTGAAGGGTGTGACAAGGACAGCGGTGGCTGCTGTTACGGATCCACATTGCCGCTGAAGGCCTCTGGCTAGCTCTGGATAGCCCTTCTGACCGTGCCCCCCTTTCGGGTGCTCTTCCGCAGGCAGTGCCTGGCCCGCGTTACTGGACGGCTCCCAGCCCTTATTCCCGGTTAGTGCATCTGCAAACGGTTGTAGACCCAGGGTTTCTGGGGTTGCTGGTGTGGTGGTAGGGTCCTTGTGGATGTTTGTCTTGACCGCGGGATGGTGTGTTGAGGGTGTTGCGCCATTATTTGTACAGGTGTCACGCGTCATGGGAGCTTGTGGATGGTACGGAGTTGCCTCCTGCCCGGCCGCCATCCGATACGGGTGGACGGTAACCTTTCCTGTTCCAGGATCGAAGGCGACATGTGGACACCACCGCTCGTTCTCTCCGGCGTTTCGCTGGAATGTGAGTGGTATGTCGTTGCGGCCGCCATAGCAGGTGGTGTACGATAGGCGCCGGTCCCTGAAGCTGATGTCGGCCTCCAGGGCCCAGAGAAAGTCGTTTCCTAGTAACATACGGTAGCCTGGGGTCCGGCTAACGTAGAACATGATAGGCGTGGCGGCCTCTGGTAGCCACACTTTTAGGCCCGGTATTTTCCCCATCATTTCGGCATGCCCGCCATCCGCCATCGCAATACTCAGGTCCGTGGCCTGTATGCTCCTTGCCTGCAATAGTGTTCCTGCTTCTTCCAATGAGATCACACTCACGCTGGCTCCACTGTCGATGATGGCTTCAACGTCCTGAAATTCTCCTGTCTTGTCTTGAACTTGTACCCATGCCTTGCAGAACGTGAGAACCTGCTCGGTTTGTGCTTGCGCGGGATGGCCTGCTGCTATCCTGGCTTCGCCTTTGAGTGGTGGCAGGGCATTTTCGGTTGCCGCATGGTCTGGGTGTGGCGTGGTGTCCGGCGGCGGCTCCGGTGGCATTGCGGGTACTGGTTCATTGGGTTCCCATGCAGGTAAGGGCGGCCGAAAGCACACCCGCGGCCTGGCCGGTACCGGCTGGGTGGCTTGTTCGGGATACCACCTATAACTCGCCTCGGGCCCGTTTTGGCTCCAGATACTTGGGTAACCACAGGGTGGTGACTGCGGACATGTTTGCCGTGGCAGCCTTTGTGTCATACCTTGGCTCACTACCTCTGTTAGATAAACCCCGGCTGCAGGTGGACTGTAAAAGGCAGGAAAGGACAGGCGGGGTCCCCTGATCACTGTGTTCATTTCTGGCGATCGTGCCATGTTGGCAAAGTTGAGTGACAACTGCGCCATCTGTTTCTGCAGGTCCTGAAGTTGCGCCGAGAGCTGATCTTCGCTGCGCCCCTGCCGGCTGTGGTTTTCCCCCAGGTGTTGTTGATACCGGCCCCGCTGCTCTGTGTCCAGTTCTCCCAAGTGCCGGTGCTTGGCTGGGCGGGTGTCGGGGTATGTTCTGTCTGCCCGGCTTCCCGCACCCCGGTTGTTGTCACGGGATTGATAGATGTCACGATATGGTGACCGCTGGTCTTGCCTGATGCCGTGTCCGCCCTCCTGTGATGTGGCTGACCGGTTGAACCTACCCATTCCCTGGCTGATGTAGATGGCTTCCTCGATGGCGTGTTGGAGATTCCGCGGGTGAGCACGGTACACTTCCTCTGAGAGCCTATTCTGTGAACCCCCGAGGAAATGATATTTGTACTGTGCGTCCGCATTTCCGTCAATTCCAAGTAGGGCAAGGAGATGTCGGTACCGATCCGCGTTTGACTGTACCGTCTCGCCCTTTCCTTGCGTGCAGTTGGCAAGGCTGTGGTGTAGCTCCTCTGGCCGCGGAGCAAAGCGTTCAAGAAAGGCGCTGCGGAATGCTGCCCAGGACGGGTGTACATTCGTAGCTGCCAACCCTGATTCCCATATCTGTGCTTCCATTCCAAGTCGGCAACGTGCCACTCGTAGTTTCTGGGCGTCACTCCATCCCAGTGCATCTCCATGTCTTTCCAACGTTGACACCCATCCACGTGCATTGAAGTGGTTGGGGTCAAAGAGGGGAATCACGTTCAGGCCCGAGGCTGTAACCCCTTCGGCCATGACTCCTGCTCGGTTCTATTGTCGTCCGTATAATTCAAGGCCTTCCACCTGTCTGGGCGTTGGAGGCGGTATGGCTTGCTGCGCCCTAGAGGCGTGTGTGTTTCGTATGCCCGTGGTGGTGCCTGCTAGTCTAGACTATATGTGTCCAAGCCAGTGTGTATCATTCCTACGTACCTAGATTTGTGTAAGCTTTGCTTAGGTCATGGTATGTGTGTGTTCTGAGGTTAGTGGGCCATTCAAGTTTTTGCCCCGAGACCTGTGGCTCTGGTACCTGCGATGGCAGCTCAATATTTGTTTTTTTGATTCTTTGTTAGTTGTATACAACCTTCTTGCGTGGTGTGGGGAACCCCGGATTCGGTTTCCACGCCTAACCAAATGCCTAATTATGAGACCAGGCCTTGCGACCTAGGTCTCGATACCACCCGCGCGTAGCGCACCCAAAACGTGGGAATACCCAGAAATTTTTTCGCGTTTATACGGGTGGCTAGCAGGCCCAAGGATCGTACAGTGATGCCTGGAGTGCGGGTGCGTGTGAGGACGGACCGCGCACTGACACGGGACCTGCTGAGAGGTGCTGTCTCCCCGTGTGGTTCCCAACCTTGATACCTTTATGTGCTGTTGCTGTGAGCTGTGTCTTAGCGTGTCCTAACTAAATCGAGATGCGAGACTATGCGGAATTGATTGCGTTTACGGATTCAGGCTCAGGTGCAGGCGGGAACAGGCCGTGCACGTGTGAGAGAGGGAGCGGCGGCAAGGGAAAGGCGGCTCGCTCGTGCGTCCACTCGCTCGCCGGCGGCGAGACCTGTAAGAGGGACTGAAGGGCTTGAGAGGGCAAGGGAGTCTTGTCTCCTTGGCGTCTCCTTCTGGTTTGCCTGCGGGGGAAACGGGCAGTCTAGGGCCCTACGGCAGGGACGGCTGACCAGGTACCGTAATGTTCGACACGCGGGAGGGAAGGGCCCTGCGGCGTGCTAAGGATACAGACGCGAGAGGCAAAGGCAGTCACGCGTTACGTTACAGACACGAGCGCCTGAGGCAGCTCGGCGAGGCTCAGAGCCTAAGAAACTAGCGAGGCTTAAAGCCCGAGAAACTATTAAGTGAATTGAGTTCGTCTCCAGTCAACCTGTCAGAGGCCTAGTGCGTTTCGCGGCTGGCTTGAGGGTGCGGTGTTACCGTCAGGTCCGGGGAATGGCTTTGGCTGGAAGGGCCTCGCCTTTTATAGTCCGGCCAACCCGTACACCGCCCGCCACTCCCATGCAGCGTCTCTGGTATTGCAACGGGCCAACGCTCCCAGGTCGGGCTCTACGAACCATCCTGCCCGACAACCTCGTCATCGCCGCGTCACCTGGCCTGCTCGCCCCCTGCTCGCTGCCTTCTCGCTCTCTTCCAACTGCTGTACTATGCCCGTACCGTCTCCTAGCCCTACCGTTCAGCTACTTCCGTCTTACACGTTCGCATATACGAGCGGCGTTGCCTTGCAGCACCCCGCATGGGTCCAGGCCGGCTTGGTCCACGGCCAACTGCCGCGCAGGCACTTTCTACCCCCTCCGCTCGATCTCTTTATCCTACCGTCCCTATCCTATCGCACTATATTATATCTATAGCTACATGTTGCTCGGTTCCTTGATTCTCGGGCGGCGTCCGTGTTGCTCGGTAGTGAACGGGAAAGGCTGTTTTCCACTGCTTCCTGCATTTTCTCTTGCTCACTCACGCTCCTGCATTCCGTTACGATGAATGGTTGCCTTGGGAAGAAATATTTGCACGGTTTCTGGCGCCCGGTCGGTGTGCGTCGTTCTCAGTGGCCTGGCTCGCGGCAGCCGCACGCTGTTTCCCCGATGCTCGCCTGACGTTTCCCCAGGGCCCCAACACCTGCCCTTTACACTGCCAGCCCGCTAGGACCTTTCCAGGCACCCAAGACCTCTCTCTGAGAGAGGATGCTAGTTTGGGTCCCTACCCGTTTCGGGTGACGAGCCACATGCGCAGCACACAATGACGCACTGATCTTTTGCGGAAGCTGATGTTCCGGTTGCTCCTGTCTCCGCCGGTCCTCTTAAGCTAAACCCTAAACCCCAACCATCCGCATCCCACCGTGCGTCGCCTTGAGGACTGTTCCCGACGCACACACAAGGCAGCAGACGTGCATCCCACAACAAGTTGATGCATGCTTGGCAGCCCCCCGATCATGGTGGCTTGCATCACGGTACTCCTGGTCGCAACGTATTGACACTGGTAGTTTCCGGATATTCGGCATCCCACTGCCAGTCACCTCGAAAACTGTTTCGAACGCGCGCACAAGGCATCAACCTTCCATATTACATCAAATTGATGCCTCTGGGGCTTTCCGCCGGTCGTAGGTGGGTGCGGCCAGGTACTGGTAGGTACTGGTACGGTAGCTCAGAGCTCGTATATTAGAAAGGGGGCCGGGGGGGGGGCAGCGTAGATTGCCCCCCAGATTAGCCTGAAAACGTCTATCCAGAACACTTTCCTGGGGGTAGAAATGGGGGGGGTCAGGAGCCGTGTCAGCGTAGGTTGGCCCGTGCCAAACCCTAAAAGAAGGTCTACGATTTCGCCGGATTCGCGGGAAATTCCTACGCATATTTCTTAGATAAGAGCACTGCGGTAGCTGGGACACCACATTGTTATTGCCGCCCGGGCAAAGTTGGCACGACACTCACCTGACTGCACCCAGCGATGGGGTAATTCAAAAGGAGTTCATTGCCACCAACGCGATCAGGGGTGAACGCTGTCAAGAAAGCTGGGGGTTTGAGGGGTATACGTCACGGTTGTGTACGGTAGTGGTCGGTCGGTCGTTCCAGGGGGGCCTGGGACCGGGTTTCCGGGACAGTGCCTGTATCTTGTAGATGCCCTTGGGCCCTCAGTGTCTACTACCGCGTAGATGACCCCTGCTAATCCTTCTACGCTAAAAACGTTTCTTGGGGGGCAAGGCCCCCAAACCCCCCAAAAACGTCTACACTTCCCCCTGATTTGCCCGCCAAAACGTCTACCGGCCGTAGACGTGCGCCCCACCAACCCCTGAAAGCTTCTACGTTTTCGGCCGAAAAAGGGCAAATTTCTATGCGGTAGAAGGAAGATACAGGCACTGTTCCAGGAGTCGGAGACCGAGTTTTTGTACATGGGTCGGGAGGTTTTTTTCGTATCCCCCCCTGGTGTCACGAACGTCTATACGAGCTTGGGCTTGATATTCGGGGGACTTTGTTTACAAAGTTTACGAATTGAAGAGGCAGGCACAAGTTTACGCAGTTGACAGGTTTACGGTATCTGAAACCAGCAGTGCACACTCGCAAGGGGGCCTTGAGTTGTAAGCACTTCCCGTGGCACGCGGAACGCGACCAGTTAGGGGCGGCATCGTTGGGGAGAGTCGGCGGGAATGGGGTAAATAGGGTGGCCGCAGCTCATCGTCACAATCCGACCCACCGAGCCTGTGGGCATGACGCCCACTAATCCGGTGGACTTCGGTTCTCATGTAAAATTATATCTTCTCAAACTATTGCAAATAGTCCAATAGTTCCCTAGTATCGCACGGGGGAGGTGCGCGAGCTCGCGAAGCCAACATTTTAAACATGTCTCGCGACGAGGTGGCTCGCGGGCAAGCGCAATAGCCACGCTCGCTTCTTGGCTACAGTCTAGTATGGCCCTAAGTAGTTATGAAATGCCGGGGACGCGCTATGCCGCAATAATGGGCCAGTACTGGGCGCTCTCTGTGCCTCTCCGGCGCCACGCTCCTCCTACCCTGCCTGCCTGTGACACCTTGGGGCCTGTCTCTAGCTTCGCATGCGACTGCACCAGCTGCAGCTCATACTGCACCTGCTGCAGCTCATCCCTCCAGTGCCGTAGCCCGTGCCACTGACCTGGCGCTGTGGATACAGCCAGGTCCACCCTAGACAGCGTGTGTGTAGGGGCAGAGGAAGGTGGGGGCTGGGGTATGTACTGTCACATGCGGGCGGGCCACACATGCAGACACTGACGTTCCAACGCTAGCCAGACACTATCAGGCACGAATAACCGTCCCCCTTGACAGCTTCAGCTGCCCATGGCCATGGCACGGCAAGGTGCTGCGTGTGTGGTAAGGTTGGGGGCGGGCATGGGTAGGGCACGCATGCACGTCCACACCCCTGCACGAATTCCACATCCATCTCTCGTTTTCGGGTATCCCAACCATATCATAAGTGGCCCTCAGAAGCCTGGGTGCACGCGTTCGGATTTGCACGTGTGGGGTGGGTCGGTGCCCCATCAAGGGTGGGCATGGACGGGGTAGGGTACGCAGGCACGCCCACACCCAGCCCCCCAGCATGAGCGGCCCCGCATGAGTCCGTCGGTTATCTTGTGTGTGTGTGGATGTTCCCAATATAGATACACATAGCCCAGGGCGCCTGAGTGAGAGCGGCGAGGATGGCATGCATGGGGTGGGCCGGGGTCGTGCCAGTAGGCATGGACGGGGTAGGGTACGCAGGCACGCCCACACCCAGCCCCCCAGCATGAGCAGCCCCGCATGAGTCCGTCGGTTATCTTGCGTGTGTGGGTGTCCCCAATATAGATACACATAGCCCAGGGCGCCTGAGTGAGTGCGGTGAGCATGGCATGCATGGGGTGGGCCGGGGTCGTGCCAGTAGGCATGGACGGGGTAGGGTACGCAGGCACGCCCACACCCAGCCCCCCAGCATGAGCGGCCCCGCATGAGTCCGTCGGCCATCTTGCGTGTGTGGATGTCCCCAATATAGATACACATACCCAGGGCGCCTGAGTGAGTGCGGCGAGGATAGCATGCATGGGGTGGGCCGGGGTCGTGCCAGTAGGCATGGACGGAGTAGGGTACGCAGGCACGCCCACACCCAGCCCCCCAGCATGAGCGGCCCCGCATGAGTCCGTCGGCCATCTTGCGTGTGTGGATGTCCCCAATATAGATACACATAGCCCAGGGCGCCTGAGTGAGTGCGGCGAGGATGGCATGCATGGGGTGGGCCGGGGTCGTGCCAGTAGGCATGGACGGGGTAGGGTACGCAGGCACGCCCACACCCAGCCCCCCAGCATGAGCGGCCCCGCATGAATCCGTCGGCCATCTTGCGTGTGTGGATGTCCTCAATATAGATACACATATCAGATGCAGTATGAACTGCAGCTGGTGCAGTCGCATGCGAAGCTAGAGACAGGCCCCAAGGTGTCACAGGCAGGCAGGGCAGGAGGAGCGTGGCGCCGGAGAGGCACAGAGAGCGCCCAGTACTGGCCCATTATTGCGGCATAGCGCGTCCCCGGCATTTCATAACTACTTAGGGCCATACTAGACTGTAGCCAAGAAGCGAGCGTGGCTATTGCGCTTGCCCGCGAGCCACCTCGTCGCGAGACATGTTTAAAATGTTGGCTTCGCGAGCTCGCGCACCTCCCCCGTGCGATACTAGGGAACTATTGGACTATTTGCAATAGTTTGAGAAGATATAATTTCACATGAGAACCGAAGTCCACCGGATTAGTGGGCGTCATGCCCTCGGTGGGTCGGATTGTGACAGTAAGATGGTGGCCGCCAACTGCTGTGGGCGGGAGTCAGCTTGGAGTCAGTTGGAGTCATCAAATTCACTTTCACTGCCGCGCAACGCTAGGACTACTGCTCGGGTTAACTTTGGGAGAAGGGTCCAACTGTTCCGACATGGCTTGCTGTCCGTGTTAATGCGACCCGCGGCAGGAAACGGGCTCTACCGTAATAAACGCGTAGTTGAGGGGCGTCTAGGCTCCACCGTAATAAATGCGCTTTCAACTCTATGAGCGATAACGCATTCTGACGGTCAATTGCAACTTTCAGGACAAGCGTAGCACCGTAGCACGTGCTATGCGCCGAGCGCGACCAAGCCGCCGATGTCACGTTGCGGATACCAACGCTTCCGAAGATCCAGCTGCGCATAACAACAATGCGTTTTGGTCTTAATAAGTATCATCGATTACTTTGTAGATTTAAGGGCCTCTCGCGCGGCTTTGGCTCCGACCGCGGTGCAATTATTGTGCGCAGCCCGCTCACTTTGAGCGGCTAAGCCCCCCTGTTATCCCGCCCATATGCGCTTGTATGTATGTTTATGGCGTTATATGGTGTCGGCAGAAGCTCCGTCCGATAGAAGTCTCAAACTTGAGCCCATCGCCACTCACCGAGCCCCCGCACCTACGCGCAGTGTACGCGCTGAAAGATATTATGCAGCGCACTACCCCAGCCCATGCTGAGCTACGTCACAGACTGTTGCGGCATGGCCGCATGGGTGCAGTCCACAGGGCCCAGGCCCGGGTGTTTGCATTCCTGCGGCGGGTGGGGCACGGCCGGCATGACACGCACGGTACGTATGCGATGCGTCTCAAGGATTGGTGACCCAGGGGTTCCCTGCCGAAACCTGAACAAATACAAACGACGATGTAGCATGTTGAAGGCGGTCAAGATATAGTAAAAATTGCAGGGGAGCAGAGCATGAAAGAGACCTGGTGTGCATGGAAATAGCGGTTTGGACTTCGGAGACTGTAGAGACTGGGGTATGTAGGGGACTCTGTGGACTCCCGCACGTATCCGTTCCGCCTTCGAGTGACATGGCAGCATATCCTGCTGGCTGGTGCGGGAGCGGCGGGTGGACCTGGAGATTCTTATAGACGACGTAGCCATGGCGGCGAGGTCGCCACCGCAGGCGCAGCCGTTTTGCGAGGCCACCGTACGGCTGCTGACCGCGTTGGGCTTTACTCTCAGCCTAGACAAAAGCCAACTGCGCCCCGTGCGCGGCGTGACGCTGTAGTGGCTCGCAGAGAGCCCACCGCTGCTGCTCAAAGGTCGCGTGCTGCATTACTTCACAGTCAACCTGTGTATGCTAGGCCAGAAAGGGAAGGGCGAGTGCACGCTGCGGGTAGATGAGGTATCGAGGCTGTGCGCGCGGTATGCTGTGAAGTTGCGGCCCCGCTCAGAGGCGCTGCAGCAGCAGACGGATGCGCTGTCGGAGTTCGAAGACAGCTCCCAGTGGCGTCTAGCAGATGACGTGTACAGAGCCTTTGAGAGGAGCCGTGCCTGCGGGGGTTGAAACCCTAGACGATTCGCAGATGAGTGGTCCACCAAGGTGCCGGGCCGCTTCTTCTTGCGGTGCTGGAGCCCGAATGCGCTGGGGGTGAATGCCTTTGCTCAGGTCTGAGGCCGGTGGTTGGAGGGGGTGAGGGGCTCGTCAGTCCATCCTTCAGGCAGATGGGCGAAGTAGTGCGGAAGATTGCGAATGACAAGATGAACTGCATGCTGGTGGCACCGGCCGGACCTATTTCAGCCGGGGCCACAAGTGCCTCGAAGCTTGTGGAGGTCCAGCGCGATGGATTTCAGGAGGTAAATTGACGCTTGCAGATCCGATGGGAGTAAGCCGTAAACAGTGGGCGCTGGGTTTGGGCCCTGTCCCCTGGTCCGCTACCTCCGTCCCATGTGCCTCATTCAGCTCCTCTGCCCTTGGCAGCAGCAACCACCCATCCACCAGCACAGCCTCTTCCAGCAAACGTCTCCCAGCCAAAACTCTCCTTGAAACATGACCGAAAACACGACCGACAGCTTAGGGCGCGCTCTCAGCCTCCCTTCCGAAGTTGCAGCTTTTCTCCTCTTTATCAGCTACGCTTCCTCACCTCCGGTTGTGATGTTGGCGTGTTGCACTGCATTCGTTCGCCCGCCATACCGTACACATCGGGCCCCTTCTTCTGCCTTGCCGCGCCCTGTTTTTGCCCTTGCTTTGCACACTGTCGCCCGGCCACTGTCTTGCTGCACGCCGCTCGCATTAACTTGACCCTCGGCCTATCGGTGGACGCTGGACTCCTGCCTGCAGGTGCGACGCTTCCATCTGTCTCGCGCTGCGTGGCGTCGCATTGTGTGTGGTGGCATCGCCTGGCCGGGCGCCCGGAGCGTGAGGAATGCGCAACAGCAAAACGCTCCAGCAACATCGGCCAGCTACCTCAGTCGGTACAGTCACAGCGCGCAATTTTGCCTCTGTCCCGACTGCTCATGTTTTTACGGTATTTGGGGGGTGGGTTCTTCTGACACTCGAGGGACGCCACACACCTGTTCCCTTGCTTGCATTACCGACGGGGCGCTGGGTTTGGGCATGCATGGGTCCGCATGGGCAGCAGAAGACCAGCGGCCAGGTGCCTTGGTCACAAAGCCTTCCAGGGGTCACGAAGGCCCCCCCAAATCGTGTCGCATTACCTGAGCATTGACATCATTTTCCGTCTTTCATGTTGACATTCCTGCTGCGTAACTACAGTCTTGCAGCGCACATGTAGATTCGTGCCTGGAAGGACCTGTTTCTGACCGTAACCCCACATGCCTAATGACGGAGGCTGACACCCCTCCTCATTAACAGCAGCTACCCTCACGCGCATTCTCAAGATGGTGCATCCGGTTCAGTTCTAAAACATGATGCACGCATGCCTGCAAATGTTTCAACTGCTTTGTGCTGGAAAGTCCCTGCTTCCCCCCACGCTGCACGCCAGTACACTCCACACTTTTTCCACACCTGGCGGTGTACACACACCGCAACGAGCCGAACAACGGGAAAACGGGGGCTGAGCCCACACCACTAGCCTGGGAGGCAGAAGGTTCCGAAACATGCCGCATCTCCCTTACAAAGCTGGGGTCGGTCTGTACAGGCACCGCCCGCCATGTGGCTCATTGCGTCCAGCTATCAATCGCAATCACTCCAACACAGAAACCAGGTACATTTAGCCACTCAGCCAGCCACAATAAGTAAAAGCTTGCAAGCAATGACTGCAACCCATACATAAGCAGGTCCCAAACTGCACGCCGGTGCCACTTTCCAGGCAGCGCCACGCTTTCCACCTCCATGTGGCCGTTCTCGCCCCCTCCGCTCCATACATTTGTGCAACTGCTGCCAGGCTTATGGCAGGAGCCCGTTTATCACTGGCACCAGGCCTGGGCCGTCGCCGCCGACGGGCCCTGGGCCGCCACCGCCGGGCCCTGGGCCGCCGCCGCCACCAGGCCCTGGGCCGCCACCGCCGCCGCCTCGGATGCAGCCATGGCGCCACCACGGCGCAGGGCAGTAGGCCTTGGGCTACCTAGCAGCATCTCCATAAGCGTGTGACGCATGTTTGTAGCTGAGTTGGCATCGCGGCCCTGTTGGTGCCGCAAGTGCATGCCCTCAATGTGGTGAGTCATTTGTCCCAGCATAACGAGCCAAACAAGGGGGTGGTGCGCTTCGCAAAGCGCGAAAAAGGGCGAGGCCCCGTGTGGATGGGCGCGCTTCACGCGCCTTGTTGAAAGCACCAATGGCGAACCAAGCGGGTTTGTTCCCGCCCCTTTCCCCCCCCACCACGCACACTCCCACGCCCGTGTGAAGCCCGAGGATTTCGACTGTCGCTGTTTACGAGCAAGCCGATTAGCCGGCTGGAGAGCGCTGCGCGCATCTTCTCACCCTGACACCCCCTTGTCACTCAACCCACCACCCGGTCAGCTGCTGCGCAGCTGACAGTACAGCATGGCATGCCAGAGCCGCTATGTCGGTCGCTCATGGGGATGCACACGGAGCGATGTGGGTCGGACCACAGAGATGAGGGGCTTGGCGGAATGAGACGCGGAGCGCTGGTTGAAGGATGCCCATAGCGCCGGTGTTGAGCTGCCGCTGATTCGAATCAGCTCGCGGCGCCGCCGCTGCTCCGCGCGGTTGCGGTCGCGGTCCGCATCCCGCTCTGCCGTGCCCAGCTGCTCACGGCGCTGCCGCACACGGCGCTGAGCTGCCGCCGCCTCTTCCTCCCGCTCTGCCGTGCCCAGCTGCTCACGGCGCCGCCGCACACGGCGCTGAGCTGCCGCCGCCTCTTCCTCCCGCTCAGCTGTGTCCAGCTGCTCACGGCGCCGCCGCACACGGCGCTGAGCTGCCGCCGCCTCTTCCTCCCGCTCAGCTGTGCCCAGCTGCTCACGGCGTCGCCGCACACGGCGCTGAGCTGCCGCCGCCTCTTCCTCCCGCTCTGCCGTGCCCAGCTGCTCACGGCGCCGCCGCACGCGGCGCTGAGCTGCCGCCGCCTCTTCCTCCCGCTCAGCTGTGTCCAGCTGCTCACGGCGCCGCCGCACACGGCGCTGAGCTGCCGCCGCCTCTTCCTCCCGCTCTGCCGTGCCCAGCTGCTCACGGCGCCGCCGCACACGGCGCTGAGCTGCCGCCGCCTCTTCCTCCCGCTCAGCTGTGTCCAGCTGCTCACGGCGCCGCCGCACATGGCGCTGAGCTGCCGCCGCCTCTTCCTCCCGCTCAGCTGTGTCCAGCTGCTCACGGCGCCGCCGCAAACGCTGCCGATCTGCACCACGACGTGCCTCCCGTGCGGTTGTGGTCTGCTGCTGACGGCGCATTTGCTGCTGTTGTGCTCGCCGCAAAAGCCTCCTTGCAGCTTCCTGGCGCTGCGAGCTGTCGGGGCTTGACAGGGTGTGAACACCCCCGTCGACTGGGGCTCCGCGCCCGCACGCGCCGCCTGCCCTTCCGCGCCTAGCCCCACGCCCACGCCCGCGCCCGCGGCTGGCGGCAGCGGCTGCAAGCAGCGGTGAAGCGGCCTCGTCGCCTGGGATTCGGCAATGGCAGTCGCAGTGGGCGAGTGCGTGTGAAGGAGTGATAGAGTGTGGTGGCGTGTGGGTGGGTGGGCGGTCATGGTTGGGATGATGTGGGATAAGGTACGGCAGGTTGCAAACCCAGCACTGTCACAGATGCTGGACTGAGCCTGATCTTTGTCATCGCCACAATACGGTAGCGGTGTCGAGCATACACCGACATCATGTTCGTGTTCACATTCTCACCTGGGGCGTCCATGGCGTCGGCAAGAGGTGGCGGCGGAGGTGGGGGCCAGGGCTCCGGCACGCCCGCGCCGGCGGGCAGCGGCGGGCCGGCGCCATGCAGCCCGCCACCTCCACCAAAGCCGCCGGCGCCCCAAAGCCCGGTGAGCAAGGCAGCGGGCGCACCAGCAGCAGCGGCGGCGGCAGCAGCGGCAGCTGGCAGCAGCTGCGGAGGTGGCGGCGGCGGTGGGGGCCAGGGCTCCGGCACACCCGCGCCGGCGGGCAGCGGCGGGCCGGCGCCATGTAGCCCGCCACCTCCGGCACGCCCGCGCAGGCGGGCAGCGGCGGGCCAGCGCCATGCAGCCCGCCACCTCCACCAAAGCCGCCGGCGCCCCAAAGCCCGGTGAGCAAGGCAGCGGGCGCACCAGCAGCAGCGGCGGCGGCAGCAGCGGCAGCTGGCAGCAGCTGCGGAGGTGGCGGCGGCGGTGGGGGCGAGGGCTCCGGCACGCCCGCGCCGGCGGGCAGCGGCGGGCCGGCACCATGCAGCCCGCCACCTCCACCAAAGCCGCCGCCGCCCCAAAGCCCGGTGAGCAAGGCAGCGGGCGCACCAGCAGCAGCGGCGGCGGCAGCAGCGGCAGCTGGCAGCAGCTGCGGAGGTGGCGGAGGCGGTGGGGGCCAGGGCTCCGGCACGCCCGCGCCGGCGGGCAGCGGCGGGCCGGCACCATGCAGCCCGCCACCTCCACCAAAGCCGCCGGCGCCCCAAAGCCCGGTGAGCAAGGCAGCGGGCGCACCAGCAGCAGCGGCGGCGGCAGCAGCGGCAGCTGGCAGCAGCTGCGGAGGTGGCGGCGGCGGTGGGGGCCAGGGCTCCGGCACGCCCGCGCCGGCGGGCAGCGGCGGGCCGGCGCCATGCAGCCCGCCACCCCCGGCACGCCCGCGCCGGCGGGCATCGGCGGGCCGGCGCCATGCAGCCCGCCACCTCCACCAAAGCCGCCGGCGCCCCAAAGCACGGTGAGCAAGGCAGCGGGCGCACCAGCAGCAGCGGCGGCGGCAGCAGCGGCAGCTGGCAGCAGCTGCGGAGGTGGCGGCGGCGGTGGGGGCCAGGGCTCCGGCACGCCCGCGCCGGCGGGCAGCGGCGGGCCGGCGCCAGGCAGCCCGCCACCTCCACCAAAGCCGCCGGCGCCCCAAAGCCCGGTGAGCAAGGCAGCGGGCGCACCAGCAGCAGCGGCGGCGGCAGCAGCGGCAGCTGGCAGCAGCTGCGGAGGTGGCGGCGGCGGTGGGGGCCAGGGCTCCGGCACGCCCGCGCCGGCGGGCAGCGGCGGGCCGGCACCATGCAGCCCGCCACCTCCACCAAAGCCGCCGGCGCCCCAAAGCCCGGTGAGCAAGGCAGCGGGCGCACCAGCAGCAGCGGCGGCGGCAGCAGCGGCAGCTGGCAGCAGCTGCGGAGGTGGCGGAGGCGGTGGGGGCCAGGGCTCCGGCACGCCCGCGCCGACGGCAGCGGCGGGCCGGCGCCAGGCAGCCCGCCACCTCCACCAAAGCCGCCGGCGCCCCAAAGCCCGGTGAGCAAGGCAGCGGGCGCACCAGCAGCAGCGGCGGCGGCAGCAGCGGCAGCTGGCAGCAGCTGCGGAGGTGGCGGAGGCGGTGGGGGCCAGGGCTCCGGCACGCCCGCGCCGGCGGGCAGCGGCGGGCCGGCGCCATGCAGCCCGCCACCTCCACCAAAGCCGCCGCCGCCCCAAAGCCCGGTGAGCAAGGCAGCGGGCGCACCAGCAGCAGCGGCGGCGGCAGCAGCGGCAGCTGGCAGCAGCTGCGGAGGTGGCGGCGGCGGTGGGGGCCAGGGCTCCGGCACGCCCGCGCCGACGGCAGCGGCGGGCCGGCGCCAGGCAGCCCGCCACCTCCACCAAAGCCGCCGCCGCCCCAAAGCCCGGTGAGCAAGGCAGCGGGCGCACCAGCAGCAGCGGCGGCGGCAGCAGCGGCAGCTGGCAGCAGCTGCGGAGGTGGCGGCGGCGGTGGGGGCCAGGGCTCCGGCACGCCCGCGCCGGCGGGCATCGGCGGGCCGGCGCCAGGCAGCCCGCCACCTCCACCAAAGCCGCCGGCGCCCCAAAGCCCGGTGAGCAAGGCAGCGGGCGCACCAGCAGCAGCGGCGGCGGCAGCAGCGGCAGCTGGCAGCAGCTGCGGAGGTGGCGGCGGCGGTGGGGGCCAGGGCTCCGGCACGCCCGCGCCGGCGGGCAGCGGCGGGCCGGCGCCATGCAGCCCGCCACCTCCACCAAAGCCGCCGGCGCCCCAAAGCCCGGTGAGCAAGGCAGCGGGCGCACCAGCAGCAGCGGCGGCGGCAGCAGCGGCAGCTGGCAGCAGCTGCGGAGGTGGCGGCGGCGGTGGGGGCCAGGGCTCCGGCACGCCCGCGCCGGCGGGCAGCGGCGGGCCGGCGCCATGCAGCCCGCCACCTCCACCAAAGCCGCCGGCGCCCCAAAGCCCGGTGAGCAAGGCAGCGGGCGCACCAGCAGCAGCGGCGGCGGCAGCAGCGGCAGCTGGCAGCAGCTGCGGAGGTGGCGGCGGCGGTGGGGGCCAGGGCTCCGGCACGCCCGCGCCGGCGGGCAGCGGCGGGCCGGCGCCATGCAGCCCGCCACCTCCGGCACGCCCGCGCAGGCGGGCAGCGGCGGGCCGGCGCCATGTAGCCCGCCACCTCCGGCACGCCCGCGCAGGCGGGCAGCGGCGGGCCAGCGCCATGCAGCCCGCCACCTCCACCAAAGCCGCCGGCGCCCCAAAGCCCGGTGAGCAAGGCAGCGGGCGCACCAGCAGCAGCGGCGGCGGCAGCAGCGGCAGCTGGCAGCAGCTGCGGAGGTGGCGGCGGCGGTGGGGGCCAGGGCTCCGGCACGCCCGCGCCGGCGGGCAGCGGCGGGCCGGCACCATGCAGCCCGCCACCTCCACCAAAGCCGCCGCCGCCCCAAAGCCCGGTGAGCAAGGCAGCGGGCGCACCAGCAGCAGCGGCGGCGGCAGCAGCGGCAGCTGGCAGCAGCTGCGGAGGTGGCGGCGGCGGTGGGGGCCAGGGCTCCGGCACGCCCGCGCCGGCGGGCAGCGGCGGGCCGGCGCCATGCAGCCCGCCACCTCCGGCACGCCCGCGCAGGCGGGCAGCGGCGGGCCGGCGCCATGTAGCCCGCCACCTCCGGCACGCCCGCGCAGGCGGGCAGCGGCGGGCCAGCGCCATGCAGCCCGCCACCTCCACCAAAGCCGCCGGCGCCCCAAAGCCCGGTGAGCAAGGCAGCGGGCGCACCAGCAGCAGCGGCGGCGGCAGCAGCGGCAGCTGGCAGCAGCTGCGGAGGTGGCGGCGGCGGTGGGGGCCAGGGCTCCGGCACGCCCGCGCCGGCGGGCAGCGGCGGGCCGGCACCATGCAGCCCGCCACCTCCACCAAAGCCGCCGCCGCCCCAAAGCCCGGTGAGCAAGGCAGCGGGCGCACCAGCAGCAGCGGCGGCGGCAGCAGCGGCAGCTGGCAGCAGCTGCGGAGGTGGCGGCGGCGGTGGGGGCCAGGGCTCCGGCACGCCCGCGCCGGCGGGCAGCGGCGGGCCGGCACCATGCAGCCCGCCACCTCCACCAAAGCCGCCGGCGCCCCAAAGCCCGGTGAGCAAGGCAGCGGGCGCACCAGCAGCAGCGGCGGCGGCAGCAGCGGCAGCTGGCAGCAGCTGCGGAGGTGGCGGCGGCGGTGGGGGCCAGGGCTCCGGCACGCCCGCGCCGGCGGGCAGCGGCGGGCCGGCGCCATGCAGCCCGCCACCCCCGGCACGCCCGCGCCGGCGGGCATCGGCGGGCCGGCGCCATGCAGCCCGCCACCTCCACCAAAGCCGCCGGCGCCCCAAAGCCCGGTGAGCAAGGCAGCGGGCGCACCAGCAGCAGCGGCGGCGGCAGCAGCGGCAGCTGGCAGCAGCTGCGGAGGTGGCGGCGGCGGTGGGGGCCAGGGCTCCGGCACGCCCGCGCCGGCGGGCAGCGGCGGGCCGGCGCCAGGCAGCCCGCCACCTCCACCAAAGCCGCCGGCGCCCCAAAGCCCGGTGAGCAAGGCAGCGGGCGCACCAGCAGCAGCGGCGGCGGCAGCAGCGGCAGCTGGCAGCAGCTGCGGAGGTGGCGGCGGCGGTGGGGGCCAGGGCTCCGGCACGCCCGCGCCGGCGGGCAGCGGCGGGCCGGCACCATGCAGCCCGCCACCTCCACCAAAGCCGCCGGCGCCCCAAAGCCCGGTGAGCAAGGCAGCGGGCGCACCAGCAGCAGCGGCGGCGGCAGCAGCGGCAGCTGGCAGCAGCTGCGGAGGTGGCGGCGGCGGTGGGGGCCAGGGCTCCGGCACGCCCGCGCCGGCGGGCAGCGGCGGGCCGGCACCATGCAGCCCGCCACCTCCACCAAAGCCGCCGGCGCCCCAAAGCCCGGTGAGCAAGGCAGCGGGCGCACCAGCAGCAGCGGCGGCGGCAGCAGCGGCAGCTGGCAGCAGCTGCGGAGGTGGCGGCGGCGGTGGGGGCCAGGGCTCCGGCACGCCCGCGCCGGCGGGCAGCGGCGGGCCGGCGCCATGCAGCCCGCCACCCCCGGCACGCCCGCGCCGGCGGGCATCGGCGGGCCGGCGCCATGCAGCCCGCCACCTCCACCAAAGCCGCCGGCGCCCCAAAGCCCGGTGAGCAAGGCAGCGGGCGCACCAGCAGCAGCGGCGGCGGCAGCAGCGGCAGCTGGCAGCAGCTGCGGAGGTGGCGGCGGCGGTGGGGGCCAGGGCTCCGGCACGCCCGCGCCGGCGGGCAGCGGCGGGCCGGCGCCAGGCAGCCCGCCACCTCCACCAAAGCCGCCGGCGCCCCAAAGCCCGGTGAGCAAGGCAGCGGGCGCACCAGCAGCAGCGGCGGCGGCAGCAGCGGCAGCTGGCAGCAGCTGCGGAGGTGGCGGCGGCGGTGGGGGCCAGGGCTCCGGCACGCCCGCGCCGGCGGGCAGCGGCGGGCCGGCACCATGCAGCCCGCCACCTCCACCAAAGCCGCCGGCGCCCCAAAGCCCGGTGAGCAAGGCAGCGGGCGCACCAGCAGCAGCGGCGGCGGCAGCAGCGGCAGCTGGCAGCAGCTGCGGAGGTGGCGGCGGCGGTGGGGGCCAGGGCTCCGGCAGGCCCGCGCCGGCGGGCAGCGGCGGGCCGGCGCCATGCAGCCCGCCACCTCCACCAAAGCCGCCGCCGCCCCAAAGCCCGGTGAGCAAGGCAGCGGGCGCACCAGCAGCAGCGGCGGCGGCAGCAGCGGCAGCTGGCAGCAGCTGCGGAGGTGGCGGCGGCGGTGGGGGCCAGGGCTCCGGCACGCCCGCGCCGGCGGGCAGCGGCGGGCCGGCGCCATGCAGCCCGCCACCCCCGGCACGCCCGCGCCGGCGGGCATCGGCGGGCCGGCGCCATGCAGCCCGCCACCTCCACCAAAGCCGCCGGCGCCCCAAAGCCCGGTGAGCAAGGCAGCGGGCGCACCAGCAGCAGCGGCGGCGGCAGCAGCGGCAGCTGGCAGCAGCTGCGGAGGTGGCGGCGGCGGTGGGGGCCAGGGCTCCGGCACGCCCGCGCCGACGGCAGCGGCGGGCCGGCGCCAGGCAGCCCGCCACCTCCACCAAAGCCGCCGGCGCCCCAAAGCCCGGTGAGCAAGGCAGCGGGCGCACCAGCAGCAGCGGCGGCGGCAGCAGCGGCAGCTGGCAGCAGCTGCGGAGGTGGCGGCGGCGGTGGGGGCCAGGGCTCCGGCACGCCCGCGCCGGCGGGCAGCGGCGGGCCGGCGCCAGGCAGCCCGCCACCTCCACCAAAGCCGCCGGCGCCCCAAAGCCCGGTGAGCAAGGCAGCGGGCGCACCAGCAGCAGCGGCGGCGGCAGCAGCGGCAGCTGGCAGCAGCTGCGGAGGTGGCGGCGGCGGTGGGGGCCAGGGCTCCGGCACGCCCGCGCCGGCGGGCATCGGCGGGCCGGCGCCATGCAGCCCGCCACCTCCACCAAAGCCGCCGGCGCCCCAAAGCCCGGTGAGCAAGGCAGCGGGCGCACCAGCAGCAGCGGCGGCGGCAGCAGCGGCAGCTGGCAGCAGCTGCGGAGGTGGCGGCGGCGGTGGGGGCCAGGGCTCCGGCACGCCCGCGCCGGCGGGCAGCGGCGGGCCGGCACCATGCAGCCCGCCACCTCCACCAAAGCCGCCGGCGCCCCAAAGCCCGGTGAGCAAGGCAGCGGGCGCACCAGCAGCAGCGGCGGCGGCAGCAGCGGCAGCTGGCAGCAGCTGCGGAGGTGGCGGCGGCGGTGGGGGCCAGGGCTCCGGCACGCCCGCGCCGGCGGGCAGCGGCGGGCCGGCGCCATGTAGCCCGCCACCTCCACCAAAGCCGCCGCCGCCCCAAAGCCCGGTGAGCAAGGCAGCGGGCGCACCAGCAGCAGCGGCGGCGGCAGCAGCGGCAGCTGGCAGCAGCTGCGGAGGTGGCGGCGGCGGTGGGGGCCAGGGCTCCGGCACGCCCGCGCCGGCGGGCAGCGGCGGGCCGGCGCCATGCAGCCCGCCACCCCCGGCACGCCCGCGCCGGCGGGCATCGGCGGGCCGGCGCCATGCAGCCCGCCACCTCCACCAAAGCCGCCGGCGCCCCAAAGCCCGGTGAGCAAGGCAGCGGGCGCACCAGCAGCAGCGGCGGCGGCAGCAGCGGCAGCTGGCAGCAGCTGCGGAGGTGGCGGCGGCGGTGGGGGCCAGGGCTCCGGCACGCCCGCGCCGACGGCAGCGGCGGGCCGGCGCCAGGCAGCCCGCCACCTCCACCAAAGCCGCCGGCGCCCCAAAGCCCGGTGAGCAAGGCAGCGGGCGCACCAGCAGCAGCGGCGGCGGCAGCAGCGGCAGCTGGCAGCAGCTGCGGAGGTGGCGGCGGCGGTGGGGGCCAGGGCTCCGGCACGCCCGCGCCGGCGGGCAGCGGCGGGCCGGCGCCAGGCAGCCCGCCACCTCCACCAAAGCCGCCGGCGCCCCAAAGCCCGGTGAGCAAGGCAGCGGGCGCACCAGCAGCAGCGGCGGCGGCAGCAGCGGCAGCTGGCAGCAGCTGCGGAGGTGGCGGCGGCGGTGGGGGCCAGGGCTCCGGCACGCCCGCGCCGGCGGGCAGCGGCGGGCCGGCGCCATGCAGCCCGCCACCTCCACCAAAGCCGCCGGCGCCCCAAAGCCCGGTGAGCAAGGCAGCGGGCGCACCAGCAGCAGCGGCGGCGGCAGCAGCGGCAGCTGGCAGCAGCTGCGGAGGTGGCGGCGGCGGTGGGGGCCAGGGCTCCGGCACGCCCGC
Organism: Chlamydomonas schloesseri; assembly: GCA_016834595.1. Classification (NCBI taxonomy): domain Eukaryota; kingdom Viridiplantae; phylum Chlorophyta; class Chlorophyceae; order Chlamydomonadales; family Chlamydomonadaceae; genus Chlamydomonas; species Chlamydomonas schloesseri. The sequence goes on along the minus strand of JAEHOD010000019.1, from coordinate 699,436 downwards.
GCCGGCGGGCAGCGGCGGGCCGGCACCATGCAGCCCGCCACCTCCACCAAAGCCGCCGGCGCCCCAAAGCCCGGTGAGCAAGGCAGCGGGCGCACCAGCAGCAGCGGCGGCGGCAGCAGCGGCAGCTGGCAGCAGCTGCGGAGGTGGCGGCGGCGGTGGGGGCCAGGGCTCCGGCACGCCCGCGCCGGCGGGCAGCGGCGGGCCGGCGCCATGCAGCCCGCCACCTCCGGCACGCCCGCGCCGGCGGGCATCGGCGGGCCGGCGCCATGCAGCCCGCCACCTCCACCAAAGCCGCCGGCGCCCCAAAGCCCGGTGAGCAAGGCAGCGGGCGCACCAGCAGCAGCGGCGGCGGCAGCAGCGGCAGCTGGCAGCAGCTGCGGAGGTGGCGGCGGCGGTGGGGGCCAGGGTTCCGGCACGCCTGCGCCGGCGGGCAGCGGCGCATGCTGCTGGGGCACCGGCATCTCCTCCGACCACATAACTTCCTCATCCGCTTCCTCGACTGCATCACCCCTGCCCGCTTGCCCTGGCTGACGGCCGCGGCCGGGAGGCCGGCCCCGACCGCGGCTGCGGCTGCGGCCGCGCGCCCGGCCAGCGCGCCGCCCTGAGGCCTCCGACTCCGTACATAGCAACTGTGGGAATACAGAGAGGACCCCAAGCGCTAAGATGCGGGCCCGCGAGCGCGGTGACGCGGAGAACGCGCTCATTTGGTGCTCGCGCCCCACGCCCCACGCCAGTGGGTGTTGCGCGCTAGAATAACTGCATTCATGTATGCCTAGATGCACCCGCTCACACATAGCCCACCTGTTCGTCGCGAGTTTTTCGTCAATGCTGCGCCGCGCGCCAACGCGAGTATGGACCGAGGGGTCGCGCATTCTGACAGCTCCGCCGTCCCAGACTACGCCCGTCGACAGCAGGCGTGCCACATTCACGTGAAGATGTTATACAATAATAGGCTGCGGACGCCAGCTCGGGTTTAGCGACATGAGTAGAATTGACGCTCTCGCGGTCAACGTATGTTGTTAGTCCTGCGAGCTCAGCGCGGCATCTATGTAACGTGGTGCATGAGACTGACGTGTATGCTCTAGCGGAAAGACGTGAGAACACTCAGTGCGCTTTGTGTTCATCGCGACCACGCAAGTAGTTGTTTGCAGCATAATTACAATATGTTGCGCATAGTGCTATATATGCCAAAAACATTTTCATTCAGCAAGCTCGGGCTTCCTGGCGAAGTGAATGCAACTTTGCCCTCGCGGTGAATTTCATTAGCACTCTTTATGTTTGTCATATGCCGCAGTCACTAGTACCTCAGTAATTTTAGTTTGAGTCAAACGGTGGAGGTCGACCGGCTTCAGACGTAACTGACAGGGGTGACCGTGGGGGGGCTCGGCCCCCCGATTGCCGCTCCGCGGCCGGGGCCTCGCCCAAAAATTGGAAGTATACGCTCTGCTACCGGTGCAGACTGGACGCATCAGGGTGCGCCAGCCTAAAGACTAGCGTGGAGGAGCTACTAGAGACAAGGCGTGCAGCCACTGCTTGTGCGCTCAGACGGATTGATGCAGCTCGCAACCGCTGGAACCAGCGGGGTGTCATGTGTGTAGTTAGTGCGGTACTAGCAATGAGTTCTGTTTGGGTAGAGAGTGAGGGGATGGCCTTTTTTGCTTCTAGGGGCCTGGGGGCTGTTTTGAGAAGTTTCCAGCTTGTTCTGTACCGTGTGCGGTGGCTTTTTGTGTTTTCGCCAGCTTGGGAAGAAGGTGTTAGCTGAACGGTGGTGGGTGGACAGGCGGTGGCTCCTGGGAGTTGATCAGGAAGTTTTTTTCTTGCTGTGTGTGAGTGCTGCTTAGAGGGCTGTTCTTCAACTCCTACCTGATGTGCGACCGGCGTTTTATTAGTTGGCCATTCCCCGCGTGTTTGTGTTGGGCATTCAAGGGTACTAGACCACCGCATTAGCAGGGGCGCAGTGCTGTGGGCCCCGCTGGCGGGGTAGGCAGTTGCGGGGGCGTCGCGCAGTGTGAGCAGCAGCGGTGGCAGCGGGATATGGTGGCATTGCTGATCGTGCTATAGGGGCCTAGTCGGGCTGGCGGCGGCATAGTCAGCGCTGGGCCCTTGGCACCTGCACTGCCGGCGCCTGTGTTGGTGCCGGCCGGCGCAGAAGCTGCAGCGACACCGTGGGCTGGTAGACCACGGCAGTAGCTTGGCGTCAGCATGCCTGCTACTGCGGTGCGGTTTCCGCACCGGCAGTAGCGGCTTACAGCAGTGCTCAATGCCACGTAGTAGGGCGTTGAGTGCGTCGCAGCAGGCTGGGGCCTAGTGCCTTGGCAGCTGCATGCTGTCCCCCTTTGCTACACTGCAGTCGACCTTGCAGGTGTAGCAGCAGTGAGTAGCGTGCCGGTCTTGCGAGTTCCGGCGGCTGCGGTGGCGCTGCTGGGCATGTGGCTTCAGCGGTGGCCGCGGACCTTTGATGGTCTCACTGCACTCCAAGTAGGTGCTGCGCAGCGGGGTCAGCTGCTGGCTTGGGTTTCTAGCAGCGGTACTTCTGCGCCTGCAGCACCACCGGGCCTAAGGCTTCGGGGGGTGCAGCAGTAGTCACGGCATGACCGGCGGCGGTATGCATACCGCTGGCGTGGGCTGGTAGACCTCGCCAGCGGTGACTTCAGCATCTCATCAGCTACAGCGCGGCCGGACCCGGCCTTGCAGCAGTAGCAGCGACGGCCTGCTGTTATGGACAGCAGCAGCAGTCTTCTGTTCTGAGTTTATGCGGCTAGAACGGCGGCTGCTGACCGTGTGGTGCGTCACGCATCTCCAGCACTTGCAGCTGGCGGCGTGCGGTAGCAGGGGGAGGTTTTGCCAGCGACGGCGAAACCGTGCAGTAGTTGCGTTACCCCTCTCCCATGTCACACTGCCATGTGCAGCTTCCCTCTGCATTTCAGTGCGAGTCGCAGCAGCCGGGTGTGTGCTAGCAGCCCAGACGTGGTGTCTGCAGCCTGCCCAGTCGCGCGACCCCTGGAGTCAGCACGGTTGAAGCTATTTCCCCGCCTACGCCCAGCATGCGTGCAGCTTGCATTAGCAGCTAATGCCGCAGCGCTAATGGCGGCGGGTTGTGTCGCCGCGCCTGTGGGCTGCGGCGGCCATGGCCAACCCTAGGTTTGCCGCGCCATAGAGCCGCGGTAACAGACGCAGCATCATATCACCGAATCAGTTGGTAATGGTGATGGTAGCCCTTGCCAGGCTACTGCTGCGTAAGTGGAGTTCCTATGGGGGCATGCCTGCGCCTTGTGGTAGCAGCCGAGACTCGTTTGGGGGAGCGAGCCTGTGCGGTGCTGTTATGCTAGCGCTTTTGGCGCTGGTGCGGACCACCATGCACCAGTAGCCCATTGCTACTGTGCCGCTGGCAACTCTGGTGCTAGCGGCAGCTCTGCCTATTACCCCCAGCCTGTTCCCTTACAGTTCATTTTTTGCAGCATTCTGGCGTCTGCTGCACTGTCTGCGGCGGCGGGGGGCGATGTGTGCGTGGCGGCTGTGTACCAGCAGCAGCGCATGCGCCGCCACAGCCATTGCAGCAGCCAGCACAGTAGCTTCGGTGTGAACCCAAGCAACACTCAGTACACGCAATTTTCGCCGTACATGATGTGAGTGGGGGCCACTGATGTATAACTGGGGCTATGAATATCGAGCCTGGCGCCACAGACAGCGGCACTCAGTGCCAGCGCTGACAGAGTTACAGCTCATCAGCTACTTGGCTACTCGGCTGCCGCAGCCTTGCAGCGCCTCCCTTCGGCTGCTGCGGGCGGCGCAGCCACCTCGGCGTCTGCTCGCCGCGCTGCCTCATAGCGGCTGCTGGCGGCGTCGCCATTCTTCGGCTGCCGCAGCCTTGCAGCGCCTCCTTTCGGCTGCTGCGGGCAGCGCAGCCACCACGGCGTCTGCTCGCCGCGCTGCCTTATGGCGGCTGCTGGCGGCGTCGCCACCCTTCGGCTGCCGCAGCCTTGCAGCGCCTCCTTTCGGCTGCTGCGGGCGGCGCAGCCACCTCGGCGTCTGCTCGCCGCGCTGCCTCATGGCGGCTGCTGGCGGCGTCGCCACCCTTCGGCTGCCGCAGCCTTGCAGCGCCTCCTTTCGGCTGCTGCGGGCAGCGCAGCCACCACGGCGTCTGCTCGCCGCGCTGCCTTATGGCGGCTGCTGGCGGCGTCGCCACCCTTCGGCTGCCGCAGCCTTGCAGCGCCTCCTTTCGGCTGCTGCGGGCAGCGCAGCCACCACGGCGTCTGCTCGCCGCGCTGCCTCATGGCGGCTGCTGGCGGCGTCGCCACCCTTCGGCTGCCGCAGCCTGGCGCAGCCTCCTTTCGGCTGCTGCGGGCAGCGCAGCCACCACGGCGTCTGCTCGCCGCGCTGCCTTATGGCGGCTGCTGGCGGCGTCGCCACCCTTCGGCTGCCGCAGCCTTGCAGCGCCTCCCTTCGGCTGCTGCGGGCGGCGCAGCCACCTCGGCGTCTGCTCGCCGCGCTGCCTCATAGCGGCTGCTGGCGGCGTCGCCACCCTTCGGCTGCCGCAGCCTTGCAGCGCCTCCTTTCGGCTGCTGCGGGCAGCGCAGCCACCTCGGCGTCTGCTCGCCGCGCTGCCTCATGGCGGCTGCTGGCGGCGTCGCCACCCTTCGGCTGCCGCAGCCTGGCGCAGCCTCCTTCGGCTGCTGCGGGCGGCGCAGCCACCTCGGCGTCTGCTCGCCGCGCTGCCTCATGGCGGCTGCTGGCGGCGTCGCCACCCTTCGGCTGCCGCAGCCTGGCGCAGCCTCCCTTCGGCGGCTGCGGGCGCCGCAGCCACCACCTCGGCGTCTGCTCGCCGCGCTGCCTCATGGCGGCTGCTGGCGGCACCGCCATACTTCGTCAGCGTCAGCTTATGCCTGCTTGCTTGTATTACAATGGCTTAGCAACTGACTGGATATCTACTAGCGTCAACGTTGTGAGGCGTCTAGTAGGAATTATGCCTGGGTGACAGGTAGCAGCATTGATACGCATGCTTGCTTGTGTCGATGTTGTTGGAGTTAGTGCCTATAATTTGGCAACTAGCTGGTACAGCGATACGGGCAGTATGACCTGTTTGTGGCTATGTCAGACAGTACTCTTTTGGTACTTGCTTGCGGCCACTGATTGGCCTTATCAACGTTCCCCCCCAGTTACCGTGTGGCGGTGACATTTGACCCGGTTCGGTCCGAGGGGGAGTGTTGGTGTAATGGGGTTATGAGGGCTCAAGTACCCTTGTGTGGGGTGCGGCCCGAACCTGGGGACCTGAGCGTGTTCACTCACGCGAGTGGTCTGCGTGCCCGTCTGACCGCCAGTCTGACTGGCGGATCCTTGGTTTGATGGGCGGTTGTGCGAGGTAGCGCTTCGACGGGCACGCAGACCACTCGCGTGAGCGAACACGCTCGGGTCCCCAGGTTCGGGCCGCACCCCACACAAGGGTACTAGAGCCCTCATAACCCCATTACATCAACACTCCCCCTCGGACCGAACCGGGTCAAATGTCACCGCCACACGGTAACTGGAGGGAAAGTTGATAAGGCCAATCAGTGGCCGCAAGCAAGTACCAAAAGAGTACTGTCTGACATAGCCACAAACAGATCATACTGCCCGTATCGCTGTACCAGCTAGTTGCCAAATTATAGGCACTAACTCCAACAACATCGACACAAGCAAGCATGCGTATCAACGCTGCTACCTGTCACCCAGGCATAATTCCTACTAGACGCCTCACAACGTTGACGCTAGTAGATATCCAGCCAGTTGCTAAGCCGTCGCAATATAAGCAAGCAGGTATACGCTGACGCTGACGAAGCAGGGTGGCGGTGCCGCCAGCAGCCGCCATGAGGCAGCGCGGCGAGCAGACGCGGAGGTGGCTGCGCTGCCCGCAGCAGCCGAAAGGAGGCTGCGCCAGGCTGCAGCAGCCGAAGGGTGGCGACGCCGCCAGCAGCCGCCATGAGGCAGCGCGGCGAGCAGACGCCGAGGTGGCTGCGCCGCCCGCAGCAGCCGAAAGGAGGCTGCGCCAGGCTGCAGCAGCCGAAGGGTGGCGACGCCGCCAGCAGCCGCCATAAGGCAGCGCGGCGAGCAGACGCCGTGGTGGCTGCGCTGCCCGCAGCAGCCGAAAGGAGGCTGCGCCAGGCTGCAGCAGCCGAAGGGTGGCGACGCCGCCAGCAGCCGCCATAAGGCAGCGCGGCGAGCAGACGCCGTGGTGGCTGCGCTGCCCGCAGCAGCCGAAAGGAGGCGCTGCAAGGCTGCGGCAGCCGAAGGGTGGCGACGCCGCCAGCAGCCGCCATGAGGCAGCGCGGCGAGCAGACGCCGAGGTGGCTGCGCCGCCAGCAGCCGCCATGAGGCAGCGCGGCGAGCAGACGCCGAGGTGGCTGCGCTGCCCGCAGCAGCCGAAGGAGGCTGCGCCAGGCTGCAGCAGCCGAAGGGTGGCGGTGCCGCCAGCAGCCGCCATGAGGCAGCGCGGCGAGCAGACGCCGAGGTGGCTGCGCCGCCCGCAGCAGCCGAAAGGAGGCTGCGCCAGGCTGCAGCAGCCGAAGGGTGGCGACGCCGCCAGCAGCCGCCATGAGGCAGCGCGGCGAGCAGACGCCGAGGTGGCTGCGCCGCCCGCAGCAGCCATAAGGCAGCGCGGCGAGCAGACGCCGTGGTGGCTGCGCTGCCCGCAGCAGCCGAAAGGAGGCTGCGCCAGGCTGCAGCAGCCGAAGGGTGGCGACGCCGCCAGCAGCCGCCATAAGGCAGCGCGGCGAGCAGACGCCGAGGTGGCTGCGCCGCCCGCAGCAGCCGAAAGGAGGCTGCGCCAGGCTGCAGCAGCCGAAGGGTGGCGACGCCGTCAGCAGCCGCCATAAGGCAGCGCGGCGAGCAGACGCCGTGGTGGCTGCGCCGCCCGCAGCAGCCGAAGGGAGGCTGCGCCAGGCTGCGGCAGCCGAAGGGTGGCGACGCCGCCAGCAGCCGCCATAAGGCAGCGCGGCGAGCAGACGCCGAGGTGGCTGCGCCGCCCGCAGCAGCCGAAGGGAGGCGCTGCAAGGCTGCGGCAGCCGAGTAGCCAAGTAGCTGATGAGCTGTAACTCTGTCAGCGCTGGCACTGAGTGCCGCTGTCTGTGACGCCCGGCTCGATATTCATAGCCCCAGTTATACATCAGTGGCCCCCACCCATATCATGTACGGCGAAAATTGCGTGTACTGAGTGTTGCTTGGGTTCACACCGAAGCTACTGTGCTGGCTGCTGCAATGGCTGTGGCGGCGCATGCGCTGCTGCTGGTACACAGCCGCCACGCACACATCGCCCCCCGCCGTCGCAGACAGTGCAGCAGACGCCAGAATGCTGCAAAAAATGAACTGTAAGGGAACAGACTGGGGGTAATAGGCAGAGCTGCCGCTAGCACCAGAGGTGCCAGCGGCACAGTAGCAATGGGCTACTGGTGCATGGTGGTCCGCACCAGCGCCAAAAGCGCTAGCATAACAGCACCGCACAGGCTCGCCCCCCCAAATGAGTCCCGGCTGCTACCACAAGGCGCAGGCATGCCCCCATAGGAACTCCACTTACGCAGCAGTAGCCTGGCAAGGGCTACCATCACCATTACCAACTGATTCGGTGATGTGATGCTGCGTCTGTTACCGCGGCTCTATGGCGCGGCAAACCCAGGGTTGGCCATGGCCGCCGCAGCCCACAGGCGCGGCGACACAACCCGCCGCCATTAGCGCTGCGGCATTAGCTGCTAATGCAAGCTGCACGCATGCTTGGCGTAGGCGGGGAAATAGCTTCAACCGTGCTGACTCCAGGGGTAGCGCGACTGGGCAGGCTGCAGACACCACGTCTGGGCTGCTAGCACACACCCGGCTGCTGCGACTCGCACTGAAATGCAGAGGGAAGCTGCACATGGCAGTGTGACATGGGAGAGGGGTAACGCAACTACTGCACGGTTTCGCCGTCGCTGGCAAAACCTCCCCCTGCTACCGCACGCCGCCAGCTGCAAGTGCTGGAGATGCGCGACACACCACACGGTCAGCAGCCGCCGTTCTAGCCGCATAAACTCAGAACAGAAGACTGCTGCTGCTGTCCATAACAGCAGGCCGTCGCTGCTACTGCTGCAAGGCCGGGTCCGGCCGCGCTGTAGCTGATGAGATGCTGAAGTCACCACTGGTGAGGTCTACCAGCCCACGCCAGCGGTATGCATACCGCCGCCGGTCATGCCGTGACTACTGCTGCACCCGCCGAAGCCTTAGGCCCGGTGGTGCTGCAGGCGCAGAAGTACCGCTGCTAGTAACCCAAGCCAGCAGCTGACCCCGCTGCGCAGCACCTACTTGGAGTGCAGTGAGACCACAGGAGGTCCGCGACCGCCGCTGAGGCCATATGCCCAGCAGCGCCACCGCAGCCGCCGGAACTCGCAAGACCGGCACGCTACTCACTGCTGCTACACCTGCAAGGTCGACTGCTGTGTAGCAAAGGGGGACAGCATGCAGCTGCCAAGGCACTAGGCCCCAGCCTGCTGCGACGCACTCAACGCCCTACTACGTGGCATTGAGCACTGCTGTTAGCCGCTACTGCCGGTGCGGAAACCGCACCGCAGTAGCAGGCATGCTGACGCCAAGCTACTGCCGTGGTCTACCAGCCCACGGTGTCGCTACAGCTTCTGCGCCGGCCGGCACCAACACAGGCGCCGGCAGTGCAGGTGCCAAGGGCCCAGCGCCGACTATGCCGCCGCCAGCCCGACTAGGCCCCTATAGCACGATCAGCAATGCCACCATATCCCGCTGCCACCGCTGCTGCTCACACTGCGCGACGCCCCCGCAACTGCCTACCCCGCCAGCGGGGCCCACAGCACTGCGCCCCTCCTAATGCGGAGGTGGCAATGCGCTAGGGCATGATGTCCGCAGCGTGACCGGTGGAGGCACTCACTCATAAGATGCCGTGCAGGCTGCTGTGACGGCGACGCCACCGCAGCCTTGCTGTTGCCGCCGCCCGTGCTGCTGCTGCCGCCGCTGCGGCCCCAAGGGCGCGGCACGCGCGCTGCAGCTGCTACAGCCGGCCATTGACCAGGCTGGGGCGCACAGCACCTACCCTAGGTACAACCCATTGACATAGCCGCGCAGGCTGCGCGCTGTCTGCGCAGAGCTGCTGCTGGGAGCCGAACGCCCCGCGGGTCAAGCAGCCGCGCCGAGAAGTCCGAAAGGGCAGGAGGAGCGCAGACCGAAGCGTCCAGGTTTTACACCCGAAAACGCGACCTATCTATGCCGGTGTCACCAAGCACAACCTACCGCGCGCGGGGACCGCAACGCGGGGCTCATAACCTGTTGATGTTTTGGCTCGGCTGGCTGGGACTCGCGGCAGGGTGCGTTGCACACGCGCGCAGCTAGCGCTGCCTGGCGCCGCGTAGAGGGGTCTGGGTCTGCTACATCCTGCGTGTGCAGTTGGCAAGAGAAGCGCACCACTGGGGGCCATACGCCCCAGCGCTACCTCGCACAGCCGCCCATCATACCAAGGACCCGCCAGTCAGACTGGCGGTCAGACGGGCACGCAGACCACTCGCGTGAGCGAACACGCTCGGGTCCCCAGGTTCGGGCCGCACCCCACACAAGGGTACTAGAGCCCTCATAACCCCATTACATCAACACTCCCCCTCGGACCGAACCGGGTCAAATGTCACCGCCACACGGTAACTGGAGGGAAAGTTGATAAGGCCAATCAGTGGCCGCAAGCAAGTACCAAAAGAGTACTGTCTGACATAGCCACAAACAGATCATACTGCCCGTATCGCTGTACCAGCTAGTTGCCAAATTATAGGCACTAACTCCAACAACATCGACACAAGCAAGCATGCGTATCAACGCTGCTACCTGTCACCCAGGCATAATTCCTACTAGACGCCTCACAACGTTGACGCTAGTAGATATCCAGCCAGTTGCTAAGCCGTCGCAATATAAGCAAGCAGGTATACGCTGACGCTGACGAAGCAGGGTGGCGGTGCCGCCAGCAGCCGCCATGAGGCAGCGCGGCGAGCAGACGCCGAGGTGGCTGCGCTGCCCGCAGCAGCCGAAAGGAGGCTGCGCCAGGCTGCAGCAGCCGAAGGGTGGCGACGCCGCCAGCAGCCGCCATGAGGCAGCGCGGCGAGCAGACGCCGAGGTGGCTGCGCCGCCCGCAGCAGCCGAAAGGAGGCTGCGCCAGGCTGCAGCAGCCGAAGGGTGGCGACGCCGCCAGCAGCCGCCATAAGGCAGCGCGGCGAGCAGACGCCGTGGTGGCTGCGCTGCCCGCAGCAGCCGAAAGGAGGCTGCGCCAGGCTGCAGCAGCCGAAGGGTGGCGACGCCGCCAGCAGCCGCCATAAGGCAGCGCGGCGAGCAGACGCCGTGGTGGCTGCGCTGCCCGCAGCAGCCGAAAGGAGGCTGCGCCAGGCTGCAGCAGCCGAAGGGTGGCGACGCCGCCAGCAGCCGCCATGAGGCAGCGCGGCGAGCAGACGCCGAGGTGGCTGCGCCGCCCGCAGCAGCCATAAGGCAGCGCGGCGAGCAGACGCCGTGGTGGCTGCGCTGCCCGCAGCAGCCGAAGGAGGCTGCGCCAGGCTGCAGCAGCCGAAGGGTGGCGGTGCCGCCAGCAGCCGCCATGAGGCAGCGCGGCGAGCAGACGCCGAGGTGGCTGCGCCGCCCGCAGCAGCCGAAAGGAGGCTGCGCCAGGCTGCAGCAGCCGAAGGGTGGCGACGCCGCCAGCAGCCGCCATGAGGCAGCGCGGCGAGCAGACGCCGAGGTGGCTGCGCCGCCCGCAGCAGCCATAAGGCAGCGCGGCGAGCAGACGCCGTGGTGGCTGCGCTGCCCGCAGCAGCCGAAAGGAGGCTGCGCCAGGCTGCAGCAGCCGAAGGGTGGCGACGCCGCCAGCAGCCGCCATAAGGCAGCGCGGCGAGCAGACGCCGAGGTGGCTGCGCCGCCCGCAGCAGCCGAAAGGAGGCTGCGCCAGGCTGCAGCAGCCGAAGGGTGGCGACGCCGTCAGCAGCCGCCATAAGGCAGCGCGGCGAGCAGACGCCGTGGTGGCTGCGCCGCCCGCAGCAGCCGAAGGGAGGCTGCGCCAGGCTGCGGCAGCCGAAGGGTGGCGACGCCGCCAGCAGCCGCCATAAGGCAGCGCGGCGAGCAGACGCCGAGGTGGCTGCGCCGCCCGCAGCAGCCGAAGGGAGGCGTTGCAAGGCTGCGGCAGCCGAGTAGCCAAGTAGCTGATGAGCTGTAACTCTGTCAGCGCTGGCACTGAGTGCCGCTGTCTGTGACGCCCGGCTCGATATTCATAGCCCCAGTTATACATCAGTGGCCCCCACCCATATCATGTACGGCGAAAATTGCGTGTACTGAGTGTTGCTTGGGTTCACACCGAAGCTACTGTGCTGGCTGCTGCAATGGCTGTGGCGGCGCATGCGCTGCTGCTGGTACACAGCCGCCACGCACACATCGCCCCCCGCCGTCGCAGACAGTGCAGCAGACGCCAGAATGCTGCAAAAAATGAACTGTAAGGGAACAGACTGGGGGTAATAGGCAGAGCTGCCGCTAGCACCAGAGTTGCCAGCGGCACAGTAGCAATGGGCTACTGGTGCATGGTGGTCCGCACCAGCGCCAAAAGCGCTAGCATAACAGCACCGCACAGGCTCGCCCCCCCTAAACGAGTCCCGGCTGCTACCACAAGGCGCAGGCATGCCCCCATAGGAACTCCACTTACGCAGCAGTAGCCTGGCAAGGGCTACCATCACCATTACCAACTGATTCGGTGATGTGATGCTGCGTCTGTTACCGCGGCTCTATGGCGCGGCAAACCCAGGGTTGGCCATGGCCGCCGCAGCCCACAGGCGCGGCGACACAACCCGCCGCCATTAGCGCTGCGGCATCAGCTGCTAATGCAAGCTGCACGCATGCTGGGCGTAGGCGGGGAAATAGCTTCAACCGTGCTGATTCCAGGGGTAGCGCGACTGGGCAGGCTGCAGACACCACGTCTGGGCTGCTAGCACACACCCGGCTGCTGCGACTCGCACTGAAATACAGAGGGAAGCTGCACATGGCAGTGTGACATGGGAGAGGGGTAACGCAACTACTGCACGGTTTCGCCGTCGCTGGCAAAACCTCCCCCTGCTACCGCACGCCGCCAGCTGCAAGTGCTGGAGATGCGCGACGCACCACACGGTCAGCAGCCGCCGTTCTAGCCGCATAAACTCAGAACAGAAGACTGCTGCTGCTGTCCATAACAGCAGGCCGTCGCTGCTACTGCTGCAAGGCCGGATCCGGCCGCGCTGTAGCTGATGAGATGCTGAAGTCACCGCTGGCGAGGTCTACCAGCCCACGCCAGCGGTATGCATACCGCCGCCGGTCATGCCGTGACTACTGCTGCACCCCCCCGAAGCCTTAGGCCCGGTGGTGCTGCAGGCGCAGAAGTACCGCTGCTAGAAACCCAAGCCAGCAGCTGACCCCGCTGCGCAGCACCTACTTGGAGTGCAGTGAGACCATCAAAGGTCCGCGGCCACCGCTGAAGCCACATGCCCAGCAGCGCCACCGCAGCCGCCGGAACTCGCAAGACCGGCACGCTACTCACTGCTGCTACACCTGCAAGGTCGACTGCAGTGTAGCAAAGGGGGACAGCATGCAGCTGCCAAGGCACTAGGCCCCAGCCTGCTGCGACGCACTCAACGCCCTACTACGTGGCATTGAGCACTGCTGTTAGCCGCTACTGCCGGTGCGGAAACCGCTACTGCCGGTGCGGAAACCGCACCGCAGTAGCAGGCATGCTGACGCCAAGCTACTGCCGTGGTCTACCAGCCCACGGTGTCGCTACAGCTTCTGCGCCGGCCGGCTGTAACGCGGGAAAATGGTAACTTAGTTGTCACAAGGCGCATAGCACCTGTGTTACACTCCCCCCCCTTAGGAGCGCACGCCCCGGGCGCCCATCGGGTCGCAGCAGTGCGTGTGAGCCACAGGATTCCGTCGGAATGTCTGCGTCAGGTCGCGGCCCTCCATACGCGCCTCTAGCTCGTTACCGAGAGCTACCATAGTCCACGCGATTTTTCCCCAAATCGTACTGTCTAAGGTTCGATCTTGCGATCTCCGCCTAGCAAGGTCTCCGATACCAATGTAACGCGGGAAAATGGTAACTTAGTTGTCACAAGGCGCATAGCACCTGTGTTACACCGGCACCAACACAGGCGCCGGCAGTGCAGGTGCCAAGGGCCCAGCGCCGACTATGCCGCCGCCAGCCCGACTAGGCCCCTATAGCACGATCAGCAATGCCACCATATCCCGCTGCCACCGCTGCTGCTCACACTGCGCGACGCCCCCGCAACTGCCTACCCCGCCAGCGGGGCCCACAGCACTGCGCCCCTGCTAATGCGGTGGTGGCAATGCGCTAGGGCATGATGTCCGCAGCGTGACCGGTGGAGGCACTCACTCATAAGATGCCGTGCAGGCTGCTGTGACGGCGACGCCACCGCAGCCTTGCTGTTGCCGCCGCCCGTGCTGCTGCTGCCGCCGCTGCGGCCCCAAGGGCGCGGCACGCGCGCTGCAGCTGCTACAGCCGGCCATTGACCAGGCTGGGGCGCACAGCACCTACCCTAGGTACAACCCATTGACATAGCCGCGCAGGCTGCGCGCTGTCTGCGCAGAGCTGCTGCTGGGAGCCGAACGCCCCGCGGGTCAAGCAGCCGCGCCGAGAAGTCCGAAAGGGCAGGAGGAGCGCAGACCGAAGCGTCCAGGTTTTACACCCGAAAACGCGACCTATCTATGCCGGTGTCACCAAGCACAACCTACCGCGCGCGGGGACCGCAACGCGGGGCTCATAACCTGTTGATGTTTTGGCTCGGCTGGCTGGGACTCGCGGCAGGGTGCGTTGCACACGCGCGCAGCTAGCGCTGCCTGGCGCCGCGTAGAGGGGTCTGGGTCTGCTACATCCTGCGTGTGCAGTTGGCAAGAGAAGCGCACCACTGGGGGCCATACGCCCCAGCGCTACCTCGCACAGCCGCCCATCATACCAAGGACCCGCCAGTCAGACTGGCGGTCAGACGGGCACGCAGACCACTCGCGTGAGCGAACACGCTCGGGTCCCCAGGTTCGGGCCGCACCCCACACAAGGGTACTAGAGCGCGCTGTCTGTAGGTTGTGTCTTTTTACGTCTGACAACGCCCTGTGTTCACGGCGGTCAAGCTTCGTGTTGGTAAACGGAAACGGAGAGGAATCCCCGCAAGCTCCGTGTGTGTTTCGACCGCCGTAGGCTTGATTTGTGTGCGCCGGTCAGGTATCGGCGCTCTCACCAGTCCAAAGAGACTGGTAGGCTGCAGCGGCCGTGTTTCGGGCCCGGGTCAGAAGTCTCCCCGCAGCTGTAACATACCGAAGTACACGCTAGCTACGCATGCTTACACGCTCGTTTCGCAATTTAGAGCATGTCCGTAATGCTATAGAACACATATGTGTCTATGATGCATGTTCAGCTGCCATGCCAGCATGGGCTGGGCGACCACTGCAACCAAATGCAACGATGCACAATCAAGATCTGGGGTCATGACTAGAGTTGGCATCTACGTACCGGTATTATATACCTAATGCTCTACATGCTCCTGCGGGGCGGTATACGTAGGTGTAAAACGTATGAAATGTACTTATGGGGGCTTGCGGTGGGGGGTGTTAGGCGTGTCAGCAAAACATACACGCAGTTGCAGCCGCTATGCAATGAGAAGCCAGGCGTGCGTACCAGTGATGGAGTAAATACTCTTAGCGCGTGCATGCTTACCTAATTGCACAACTTGAAGCGGCCAAGATGGCCCGCCCACTGGACACTGGAAAGGGGGCCCGTGGCGTGCCAATGTCCAAAATCCTATGGGAAAGACCCCAAATCGGCAATGTGGTGGACATAGTTTAGTCCCGGAAAGGCCTTTAATGTCTGATGTCTGGACATACCCGAACAAGATACAAGCCCTGCTTGGACCCCGCAACAGCCTGACGAGGAAAATTACCTTCCTTCACCCCATGAACATGCTTGTGGTGTCAAGCTCACAGTCCATCTGGTGGCACACTGGTGTATGGCAGGGGGTAGATGGACGCTCGCTATCCCTCTTCGCACATAGTAATCAAATGTTTGACAAGTAACATGGGAAACAGCACTCATTGAATTTGGAATGGCCGGGGTTCGGTGATTCAGCCAGCGAGCTGGCTGCATGCATTCCTGGACTGAACCGAAGTGCGCAGAGGGGACCAGAGGGGGGATATGGCCTGGGGTCAAAGCATGCCTGGCCAGACTTAAAATGCAATACGCTTGTACAACACTGTATCCTGTTATTGTGGCCGTTTTTATTAAATTGTGCACGTAGCTTAGCTCCATTGAATATAGGAGGCGGCGGGCATATTTGATTAATCATGGCGCTGCGTTTTGCTGGGCAAACTGGACACCCCGCGACCAAACTCGAGAAGTCACAGCATACATACAAGACAGATAATCATTTGGCATGTTTGGGTGCGGCGGGCAAGGGCACGCCGGACCAGGGCTTCCCCTGTGCCGGACCGAGTTGACAGCAGGCGAGTCACCGAAACACAGCACATCAGTTCCCCGAAAAAGCTTGAAGTCGACATGTTTTGCTCTATATTTTCTTGTAACGCGGATTTGATGGCTATCCTTGTGACCTCGCAAATCCATTGATGCGCAACGTCGCTTCTCGCTCCGGCCGAATTGTTCCTGCCGCCTATTCATATGCAATGGAAATTTGTAAAGATTATTACAAAGCTTTTGCGCTTTGCACCAGTATGAGCTTGTTTGCAAACGCGGGCTCATATGAACATGACCAAAATACACAGCACGCAGCACACCCACCCACATATGCACGCACACACACACGCACACACACACACACACACACACACACACACACACACACACACACACACACACACACACACACACACACACACACACACACACACACACACACACACACACACACACACACACACACACACACACACACACACACACACACGCACACGCGCACACACACACACAGTGTGCAGGCGCTGGAACCCGCACCAGAGCCAGGGGCCTGGTGCTGTACGGCGCCCCTGTGGGGCAACCCGCTCCTCTCCCCGCCGCCCCTGGCGGAGGGTGGCGAGGCAGACCCAGACCTGGAGGCAGAGGAGGAGCCGGCGCCAGAAGCTGCACTTGCTGGCGCCGCGCAGTGCACGCAGGGCCGCGGCCTTGACTACCGCCACAGGGCACTACGTGCCTGTGCGCAGCTGCTCACCATTGGCGACCTGGTGCGAGCATACGACGCGCGCCCGCTCGACACGGCCGCCGTTATCGACTGGGACGGGTGGCTGAGAGCCCACCTGGCCCCAACAGACGCACGCCAGCGTCGCCGTGGCCCCACGCTAGCCGCCCTCCAGGGCCTGGCTGATGACATCCCACCGGCGTGGCTAAACGCCGCACGGGCCCACGCCGCACAGCTGGCGGGCCCCGGCCCCGCCCCGCCCCCCGCCCCCTCCACCCCCTCCGTCATCAGCACCATCATCATGCCGCGCATGGGATGGGTGCTACCAGGCACCGAGTCCGTCAAAATCCCCCTGGAGAAGCTGTCCGTCCGCATGGCCACAGCCCTACAGCTGGACAGTATCGCGACACGCCGTGCCGGACTCCACGAGGACTATGAGCGGGCGGCCCTTGGCCTGCCGCCCCGCTCAGAGGCGCGGCGTGAGGACCTGCCTGAAGACGCGGCAGCGGCGCTCGGCGCCTTTCGGGGCACCCTTGCGCGCCTGTGGCAGCGCGTCCGGTGGGAGCGGCGCCATTTCGAGACTTTGTGGCGGCTGGCCATTGACGCCGTGCCGCTGCCGGGCAACACTCACATGCCCACGGCTCGACGAGAGCCGTGCGGCTGTGGGCAGTATGGCCATGGCAGCGCCACAACGGGTCCAGCCGCCGCCACCCCGCCTGAGCCGCGGCAGCACCACTTCTGGGGCTGCGCGGTGGCAAAGGCGGTGGTGGCGCAGATCAACGCGCACACCCCGGGGCCCCAGCCCATCAGCCAAGCCCAGCTATGGCTAGTGCAGGCGCCCTCGGGCGTCCAGCAGTGCGTGTGGGATGTGGTGGCGATGGCGGCGCTTGCCGCCATAGAACACGGCCGGGTGCGGCTGCGCGGGATGGCGCGCGCTGCAGCGGCCCAGGGAGACCAAGCGGCGGCGGCGGCAGCAGCACCCACCGAGGCAGCGGCGGCGGCAGCAGCGGGGGCGGATGCTGACCCAGATGAGGTCCCGCCCACGCAGCTGACGCCGCCGCAGCCAGGCGTCAACCACACCGAGCTTGCGTGCGCTCGCGCAGTCGCAGACTTTTGGTCGCGGCTGCTGCAGTTCGCGCAACTCGGTGTGCCCCGAAAGGGCTGGGAAGGAGTTGACGCCACCCACCCGATCCTAGCGGTGGTGGACGGGATGCTGCTCTGCGCGCTACCGCAAGCTATGGAGCTGGAGCTGGAGGAGTGACCGGGATCAGCCCTATCGAGTAGAGTGATCACCATAGCAATGAGCCGCGGACATAGCGGCTGAATCTAGGGACCAGCAGGGTTGAGAAGGGCTGGGAGGGTCAAGGGGAGTGTGCGCCAGGGTTTCGGGTCACGGGAGCTGAGGGTGGGTTGGGTGCCGGAGCACCCCGGGCGTTTTTCGGCCAAGACCGGCCTAGTAGTCAGACGCGTTTGTGGCTGCCCTTTGGCGTACTCTGCCCTGGCGTCGAATGCTGGTTAGGTAGCTGTCGAGGCTGTGAAAGGCTGCGGGGTCGCTGGACTCAGCCCCGTAGCCACCTGTCGCTGTGCTGTCGCGTGCGGTGTGACGTCTGTCCGGTGCGCGTGTTGCTGCGGTGTTGGCCCTTCAGCCTAGTGGTTGGTGAGCCCGCTGGGCCCTGCGTTGTTGTACCAGCAGTAACCCTTCTGAGGTTGCTGGCGTGGTCCAGGTTGGTTGGAGCGTCCCCCCGGTGGACTCCAGAGCTTGGCTGCGCTCTGGGCAGGGGAGACGCATGATAGCGGCAGCGTGTGGCCTAAATGCCTCGCTGTCGCTGGCTGTCCCGAGTACTCGCTCACGAGACTCGTCAGGCCGCCTGTAAACCCGTTGTTACACACACACACACACACACACACACACACACACACACACACACGCACACACACACACACACACACACACACACCTGCGGCGCGTCGCCCACCTGGGGCTCTCGGCCTTCGGCCGTGCGAGCAACGCGTCCGCCTACTGCACCTCTATGGTCACCTGGCACATGGAACACAGCGGCATGCCTGACGGCGTGGCTCGGGAACTGGAGCGGCTCGTCGCACGCGTGGTGGACCGGCGCCTAGCCCCGGAGGCCGCGGAGCAGCGCCTGACGGGCATCCCAACCGAGCTGCTGTACGGACACCCCACCGCCGGCGGCTTCGGAGCCCTGCCCCTCATACAGCACGTGCGCGGCCGGCACGCCACGTGGGCCGCCCGCCTAGCCGCCCACGATGCCGCCCCCGCCACCACGCTGCCGCAGCCCTGGTGTGTCGCGTACGCCACATTCCTCCACCATCACCACCCCTCCATGCGGCCTAGCAGCGCTCTGACGGCAGTGCCAGCAGCGACGGGCGCGGGCGACGTTGTCCCCAGCCTGCCCCTCCCTGAGGACGCCGAGCGCACGGCGACGGCGCTAGGCTGGCTGCCGCCGGTGCAGGCGCTGGAACCCGCACCAGAGCCAGGGGCCTGGTGCTATACGGCGCCCCTGTGGGGCAACCCGCTCCTCTCCCCGCCGCCCCTGGCGGAGGGTGGCGAGGCAGACCCAGACCTGGAGGCAGAGGAGGAGCCGGCGCCAGAAGCTGCACTTGCTGGCGCCGCGCAGTGCACGCAGGGCCGCGGCCTTGACTACCGCCACAGGGCACTACGTGCCTGTGCGCAGCTGCTCACCATTGGCGACCTGGTGCGAGCATACGACGCGCGCCCGCTCGACACGGCCGCCGTTATCGACTGGGACGGGTGGCTGAGAGCCCACCTGGCCCCAACAGACGCACGCCAGCGTCGCCGTGGCCCCACGCTAGCCGCCCTCCAGGGCCTGGCTGATGACATCCCACCGGCGTGGCTAAACGCCGCACGGGCCCACGCCGCACAGCTGGCGGGCCCCGGCCCCGCCCCGCCCCCCGCCCCCTCCACCCCCTCCGTCATCAGCACCATCATCATGCCGCGCATGGGATGGGTGCTACCAGGCACCGAGTCCGTCAAAATCCCCCTGGAGAAGCTGTCCGTCCGCATGGCCACAGCCCTACAGCTGGACAGTATCGCGACACGCCGTGCCGGACTCCACGAGGACTATGAGCGGGCGGCCCTTGGCCTGCCGCCCCGCTCAGAGGCGCGGCGTGAGGACCTGCCTGAAGACGCGGCAGCGGCGCTCGGCGCCTTTCGGGGCACCCTTGCGCGCCTGTGGCAGCGCGTCCGGTGGGAGCGGCGCCATTTCGAGACTTTGTGGCGGCTGGCCATCGACGCCGTGCCGCTGCCGGGCAACACTCACATGCCCACGGCTCGACGAGAGCCGTGCGGCTGTGGGCAGTATGGCCATGGCAGCGCCACAACGGGTCCAGCCGCCGCCACCCCGCCTGAGCCGCGGCAGCACCACTTCTGGGGCTGCGCGGTGGCAAAGGCGGTGGTGGCGCAGATCAACGCGCACACCCCGGGGCCCCAGCCCATCAGCCAAGCCCAGCTATGGCTAGTGCAGGCGCCCTCGGGCGTCCAGCAGTGCGTGTGGGATGTGGTGGCGATGGCGGCGCTTGCCGCCATAGAACACGGCCGGGTGCGGCTGCGCGGGATGGCGCGCGCTGCAGCGGCCCAGGGAGACCAAGCGGCGGCGGCGGCAGCAGCACCCACCGAGGCAGCGGCGGCGGCAGCAGCGGGGGCGGATGCTGACCCAGATGAGGTCCCGCCCACGCAGCTGACGCCGCCGCAGCCAGGCGTCAACCACACCGAGCTTGCGTGCGCTCGCGCAGTCGCAGACTTTTGGTCGCGGCTGCTGCAGTTCGCGCAACTCGGTGTGCCCCGAAAGGGCTGGGAAGGAGTTGACGCCACCCACCCGATCCTAGCGGTGGTGGACGGGATGCTGCTCTGCGCGCTACCGCAAGCTATGGAGCTGGAGCTGGAGGAGTGACCGGGATCAGCCCTATCGAGTAGAGTGATCACCATAGCAATGAGCCGCGGACATAGCGGCTGAATCTAGGGACCAGCAGGGTTGAGAAGGGCTGGGAGGGTCAAGGGGAGTGTGCGCCAGGGTTTCGGGTCACGGGAGCTGAGGGTGGGTTGGGTGCCGGAGCACCCCGGGCGTTTTTCGGCCAAGACCGGCCTAGTAGTCAGACGCGTTTGTGGCTGCCCTTTGGCGTACTCTGCCCTGGCGTCGAATGCTGGTTAGGTAGCTGTCGAGGCTGTGAAAGGCTGCGGGGTCGCTGGACTCAGCCCCGTAGCCACCTGTCGCTGTGCTGTCGCGTGCGGTGTGACGTCTGTCCGGTGCGCGTGTTGCTGCGGTGTTGGCCCTTCAGCCTAGTGGTTGGTGAGCCCGCTGGGCCCTGCGTTGTTGTACCAGCAGTAACCCTTCTGAGGTTGCTGGCGTGGTCCAGGTTGGTTGGAGCGTCCCCCCGGTGGACTCCAGAGCTTGGCTGCGCTCTGGGCAGGGGAGACGCATGATAGCGGCAGCGTGTGGCCTAAATGCCTCGCTGTCGCTGGCTGTCCCGAGTACTCGCTCACGAGACTCGTCAGGCCGCCTGTAAACCCGTTGTTACACACACACACACACACACACACACACACACACACACACACACACGCACACACACACACACACACACACACACACACACACCTGCGGCGCGTCGCCCACCTGGGGCTCTCGGCCTTCGGCCGTGCGAGCAACGCGTCCGCCTACTGCACCTCTATGGTCACCTGGCACATGGAACACAGCGGCATGCCTGACGGCGTGGCTCGGGAACTGGAGCGGCTCGTCGCACGCGTGGTGGACCGGCGCCTAGCCCCGGAGGCCGCGGAGCAGCGCCTGACGGGCATCCCAACCGAGCTGCTGTACGGACACCCCACCGCCGGCGGCTTCGGAGCCCTGCCCCTCATACAGCACGTGCGCGGCCGGCACGCCACGTGGGCCGCCCGCCTAGCCGCCCACGATGCCGCCCCCCGCCACCACGCTGCCGCAGCCCTGGTGTGTCGCGTACGCCACATTCCTCCACCATCACCACCCCTCCATGCGGCCTAGCAGCGCTCTGACGGCAGTGCCAGCAGCGACGGGCGCGGGCGACGTTGTCCCCAGCCTGCCCCTCCCTGAGGACGCCGAGCGCACGGCGACGGCGCTAGGCTGGCTGCCGCCGGTGCAGGCGCTGGAACCCGCACCAGAGCCAGGGGCCTGGTGCTATACGGCGCCCCTGTGGGGCAACCCGCTCCTCTCCCCGCCGCCCCTGGCGGAGGGTGGCGAGGCAGACCCAGACCTGGAGGCAGAGGAGGAGCCGGCGCCAGAAGCTGCACTTGCTGGCGCCGCGCAGTGCACGCAGGGCCGCGGCCTTGACTACCGCCACAGGGCACTACGTGCCTGTGCGCAGCTGCTCACCATTGGCGACCTGGTGCGAGCATACGACGCGCGCCCGCTCGACACGGCCGCCGTTATCGACTGGGACGGGTGGCTGAGAGCCCACCTGGCCCCAACAGACGCACGCCAGCGTCGCCGTGGCCCCACGCTAGCCGCCCTCCAGGGCCTGGCTGATGACATCCCACCGGCGTGGCTAAACGCCGCACGGGCCCACGCCGCACAGCTGGCGGGCCCCGGCCCCGCCCCGCCCCCCGCCCCCTCCACCCCCTCCGTCATCAGCACCATCATCATGCCGCGCATGGGATGGGTGCTACCAGGCACCGAGTCCGTCAAAATCCCCCTGGAGAAGCTGTCCGTCCGCATGG
>JAEHOD010000019.1:0-2500 GCA_016834595.1 Chlamydomonas schloesseri | reverse complement strand
GCATCATACGCGCGCGTGACGCAACGCGTGTCTACAGTGGTCAGCTTGGGGTGGGAGTGGTCCATGTGGTGTGTTGGGGGTGTGGGGGTGTGGGGGGTGGGTTATGGGGGCCAGCAGCTGTCTGGGTGTCACTTGTGTTTTTCAGGGGGTTTTAGCGCGCGCGCGCGCGCGTGTGTGTCGGCTCCGTGTGTGGTAAATTGTTTATTTAAGAGGCATGTGTGGGTTGGGTTGTGAGGGTTAGTGTTGTGTGGGGTTGGGGGGTGGTGGGGGTTGGGGGGAGTGGGGGTTGGGGTTGGGGTGGTGTTAGGGTTTTTTTGACACGCACACACGCGTGTGTCGTGTCGTACGGCGGTGCAGTGCGTGTGTACGTGTGTCGGCGTGTACGTCGTGTGTGTTACCCATGCTCCCCCCTAATCCTTATGTGTCTTATGGGTGTTGTGTAGTTAAGTGCAAGTGCATAAGGGGGCGTCCTTATGGGTGCATAAGGCTTGCATAGGGTGTGTGGGGTTTTAGCGCGGGGACGGGCCGTGCGTGTCTCGGTCCGTGCTGTATGGTTTGTTAGGTGTGCAGAGTATGTGTTTTGCAGGGTGTTGTGGTGTGGGGAGGGCTGGGAGTGGTGGGAGATGTGTTTGGGCAGGTGCCAAGTCGAGTTGGGGTGCCCATGCCCTTGAGCACCTATACACCCTTACCCGTACCCGCCTTGAGGCGAGTGTGCGCATGGTTCGCACGTGTTTCTGCGCTCCCCTGACGCACAGAGCATGCCCAGGCAATGCAAAACACACTTTGGCACGTAGTAGGATGCAGTGGAATGTTTGGCTGTGCGTTCTTACCGCTCAGGCTCAGCTTTTCACCTTATGGGCAAGTCAGCTCTTCGACTTTGGCCTTTCAACTTAAAACGGCTTTTCGACTTTTTAGCGAGTAAATTGTGCTTTGTTTCCCGGTTACTTACGCTCTCTATCTAGCGTTACCTAGCATATTAGCAAGCAAACTTATTAGCATGTGTTAATGTGTCCGTGTGTGCGGTAGTAATAATAATACGGTATGTATGCATGTGACTCACCCAACAGCCACCCCATACCCCACCTATCACCCCCGCCACTCCGTTCAAGTGCATTTGCAATTTCCCTGTTGTGTTGCGTGTGTTGTTCCGTGTTGCCAAGGCCCTAGCCCCTAGCCCCTAGCCCCTACCTTTAGCATAAGCAGGAGTGGCGGTATGTATCTGGGGTAGGCGTGTGAAGAGAAGCGAAAGCAAGCAATTGCGAAAGCTTCGAATCATAAAAAGAACCGCACAATCCAAGAAAGAAAGAGCTAAGCAATTAGTTCTAGTACCTCGGTGAGTGGCAGTGAACTCAAGTAGGCTCTGCCGGGTCAGGTAACTGGTCCTGCTAGCCCCGCTTGAACTGGTCAATCAATGCGTCAATTGGCCGTCAAAAGCTGATTGATTGTTGCCCAAATCTATTGATGGTTTGAGTTGCAACGAGTGTTGAGAGAGCTTGTATTAATACGCGATGCGTATGCTTATGAACCAAGGGGACCGCTAGGACAGTAGGTGCAAGGCCGACTCGATTCGAGTTGTGCTTTGTTATCTGCGCTGCTAGCATGAAGCTCTGCTTGCGGGAAGCCGCATGCCTGAGTGTTCGCTAGGTGGTCTGAGCTTATGCCTAACACGTGTAAGACTCAGCCAATCCGCGATGCTTGGTTGCGATTGCTTCCGGAGCGCTGGTTCAGAGCTGGGGGAGAACTATCAGAGAGGCCTCGTGGCAAGAGCTCTTCTGATTCAATTCGCCTTTGTGCAGTTGAATTCAGTCGACTCTCGAGTGCTTTTCTCAACGGATAGCGCTTCTTAATTGATTCAATTCCTGCGTATCCTTGTGATGCGCGCTGGGATACTGTGTGTTGTAAGAGGCAAATGTCTTTCGGCGGCGTGTTTCTTTGCATGCAGTTTCAATTAAAGGCAGCTACATGGTTGATCCTGCCAGTAGTCATATGCTTGTCTCAAAGATTAAGCCATGCATGTCTAAGTATAAACTGCTTATACTGTGAAACTGCGAATGGCTCATTAAATCAGTTATAGTTTATTTGATGGTACCTACTACTCGGATAACCGTAGTAATTCTAGAGCTAATACGTGCGCACAACCCGACTTCTGGAAGGGTGTATTTATTAGATAAAGGCCAGCCGGGCTCTGCCCGAACTGCGGTGAATCATGATAACTTCACGATGAATCGTATGGCCTCGTGCCGACGATGTTTCATTCAAATTTCTGCCTATCAACTTTCGATGGTAGGATAGAGGCCTACCATGGTGGTAACGGGTGACGGAGGATTAGGGTTCGATTCGGAGAGGGAGCCTGAGAGATGGCTACCACATCCAAGGAAGGCAGCAGGCGCGCAAATTACCCAATCCCGACACGGGGAGGTAGTGACAATAAAACATTACCGGGCGCTTTCGCGTCTGGTAATTGGAATGAGTACAATCTAAATCCCTTAACGAGGATCCA
>JAEHOD010000018.1:0-105000 GCA_016834595.1 Chlamydomonas schloesseri | reverse complement strand
GCCATGGTAAGTCGCGTGTGAGATTTCTAATAGCAAGACTAATAATGCAAGCGGGGCAGCGGCGGCCCGCTGAATCTTCGCTGCATTCTGCACCATCCCTTTCGTTTGATAGTCAAGCAAAGCATTGATATGTTGTGAAAGTATGTGTAATTTGTAGACTTCATATTGATTCAAGACTTGAGGTCACACCAAGTGCTCGACGTGCATGACGCCGGTGCCCCTCTCCTCAATCCCCCCCCCCCCATCCCTCCCGGCCACAGCAAGCCCCCATGGCCACAGCAAGCGTCGGGCGCGATCCGCACGACTGTAGACCCATGCGTCACCTCAGTTGTCATGTCCTACCGTGAAGCTCATGTCAGCAACTGCTCCATTTACACGTCAGTAACCCTTCTGAGGCTACTGGCGTGGTCCAGGTTGGTTGGAGCGTCCCCCCGGTGGACTCCAGAGCTTGGCTGCGCTCTGGGCAGGGGAGACGCGTGATAGCGGCAGCGTGTGGCCTAAATGCCTCGCTGTCGCTGGCTGTCCCGAGTACTCGCTCACGAGACTCGTCAGGCCGCCTGTAAACCCGTTGTTACACGTCGGTTCCCATTCGCATTCAAGGGCACGATGCCACTTGCAAGCAAGCAATTGTCACGACCATCTGCCGGCTTGTGCCTGGCTCGTCACTGGTCACACCACTTACTGGATCGGCGATGAGGGAGCCGCGTAACACACCCTCTAGCCGCGAGCGTGCAGCCAGGCCCTCGTATGGCTGACTGGAGCCTCAGTGCCTCACTGATCGGGAGTGCGAGGGAGCTGCCGCACCCGATGGCTCAGAGCGGGAAGCTCTTTCCTCCGCCTAAAGTACCGTCAGATAGATGAGCTAGCTACGCCTGTGGCCCGAGCCTGCGAGTGATGTTGCTATGCGCTCGCGCGCCTAGACTTGGTATGCCCTCCGAACACGCCTCCAACACCAGAGCGACTCACGAACCACCGGAAATCGTTTCAGTATGCCGTCTGTATGTGTTGGGTACCGTGTGACTGTAGGAGTAACGGAAGAGCAGAGCCGGTGCAGAGCCGGCGCTGCGCTCTTATACCCGAACGGCAGCCTCACCCCCTGCATGGCACGTACCAAACGTCACCGCCCCCTCAACCCGGTCAAGCGGCTAGGTTTCCCCGATGCCCTGCCGGCGAAATGCACTGCCGGTACAATGTCGTGACACAACTGCGCCCCCTCCCAGCAGCTCCATCTTTCTATCCCCTGTTTCTATCAGCTGAAGTTTCTCCCGGCTGAAGTCTCCCTGCCGCCTATTTACATGCAATGAGCAGTAGGAAATATGCTACCAGCAAGAGAAACAGTTCATTTGCTTCTCGCACGTAAGGCAGTCTGATGTCAATGTGGGCTGTCCACTGCCTGGTCCACTGCCACGCTCTAGGACAGCCAGACGATACACTGGTCTAACGTCATCCACGCCCTGTAGTATATCTATTACGCTTGCGTCCGGCCCCTAGCCCTAATCCTTCGCAAATTCAGTCGCTCACACAGTCTTGCTCTATTCCAGCCCATGTCATCACCTGAGCCCTGTTGCGGTTACTTCTGTCTGCAGCCTCATACACGGATAACACTGGCGGCACCCTGTCGCCACTGATGCTTTTTCACTCCATCAGGGATTTACTCTATCACCTCCAAATCAAGCCGCCCGCCTTCTATCCGCCCCTGTTCCTCATCGCCGCTGCACCTCCAGCTCCTTCTTCAGCTTCTCAAACGCAACCTGCAGGAACTGGAACGCCGGAGTCGCCAGGTCATCACCCGGATTCTTGTCCGGGTGAAGCCGGACACGCAGCTCGCGCCATGACTTCTGCAGCGCGGCAAGCGTTTGCGACTCACGCGTGAGACGGAACACGTGCCGCTCGTAGCCCTGCAGCTTGCTGCAAGCAATCACGCGCCTGATCTCCCACGCGTTCTGCTTGTCACGCGCTAGCGCCAGTAGCTCGCCCTTCTCGCTGCACGTGCGCGTGGCTGCAGCTGCGCCCGCCTGCTCGAGAAAGGTCTTGAGCGCGCGCACCGGCGTGCTCTCGTCGAGCAGCGGCGGTGTGGCAGTGGCGAGCGTGGCCCACGCAACCGCCTCAGCCGCCGCGTCCTGCGGCGCCTGCGCTTGCGGCGCCTGCTGCTGCTGCTGCTGAGGTGGCGCCGCCGCACCACCGTTGGAATGGTGGTGTTGCTGCTGCGGCTGCTGCTGCTGGGGGTGATGTGCGGCGCCAAATGGGTACTGCTGCTGCTGCGCAGCATATTGAGCGTGCGCCGCCTGGGCCTGGGTCTGCTGCGCGAAGCCGTGCGGGTTAAAGCCAGGCGGAAAGCCGCCTGTGCGGCCAAACCACTGCGCATAGGCAGCGGAGTACTGAGCCTGCGCTTGCGCAGAGGCCTCAGCGGCTTGTTGCGCCGCTTGAGCAGCCTGCGCGTGCTGCGCCGCCTGAGCAGCCTGCGCGTGCTGCGCCGCCTGCGCGTGTGCCCACGCCTGCTCGCGCGCCGCCGCATCCGCCTGTGCACGCGCAGCCGCGTCCGCTGCTGCCTTGCGCGCTGTCGCCTCCTGCTGCGCCCGCTCTCGCGCAATGTAACCAGCCAGCTGCTCCCGCAGCCCCTTCTCCGACGCCATCAGGTTACCCAGCTTGGCCTGCAGCGCAACCTTTTCGCGCTCCAGCGGCTCCAGTCGCAAGCGCTGCGCCTCCATCGCCTGCTCCAGCGCGGCGTTGCGCGCCATTGCCTGCGACCACCGCGTTTCCGCCTGTGCCTTCTCTGATCGAAGCCGGCGCAACTCCATGTACAGCGCACGCTCGATGGGCGTTGCGTTCACGCCAGGGATGTAGTTGTTGATCTCCAGCGGCATTTGCGTTGCCTTCGCGCCCGCGTCCCCAGCCACCGCCGGCCCTGACCCCGGCACGTGTGCGTTCCGCGCCGCAAACAAGCCCTGCGCGCCCGCCGCTGCGTGGTCCGCAGCCACCGCCGCGGCGGCAGCAGGATGCACACCTTTTGCGCTCGCAACCTGCGCTGTCGCCTGTGCCGCGGCCGCCGCCTGAGCGGCAGCCTGCGCCTGCACTGCAGCCACTGCTGCCGCACGCGTGGCCGCCGCCGTGGCAGCGTTCGCCGGGCTGCTGCGGGGGTATTGATTTGACGGCCCATTCGCTGCCGTGCCGTTGGCTGCGCCCGACACTGCTGCTGCTGTGGCCTGCCGCTTGCTTGGTGGGCCGGCCGCGGCCGCGGCCTCGCACGACTCGCGGAATTTCCTTTTTGCAGCAGCCAGGTGTGGTTCCTCAGCCACCGACGCAACTGTGCGCCCAGCCAACGACTGCGCAGCTGCGCCTTGCTGCTGCCGAGCAGCGGCTCCAGGCGCCTGCGCGACCGGAGCCGCTCCCGCTTTCGACGCTTGCACCGACGCAGCTGCTGGCCGCTGCTGCGCGTGCTCTGGTTGCTGGCCACGGCCTGCAGCAGCTGCCGCGGTCCGCCCCTGCTGGCCCGGCCCACCCACCTGCGGCCCCACGCCATTGCTGAGCACCTCCTCATCGTCCACAATGCTGTCGGGTGTGGGAGGTGCAAACGGCTGGCCACCACCAGTCGCTGCTGCTCTCCGCTTCCCGTTTGCATCCACCCGCGCCGCGCCACCGCCCGCAGCTGCACCTGTTGCTGCCGCTGATCCTGGCAATGGTGGTGGTGCCCCCTCGGCCTTGACCTCGTAGGTGATCTCCACCTCATCATCATCATCCTTGGGCAGCGGCACTGCCGCCGCCGCCGCCACGTTGGGTGCAGCTGTCCCGGGCTTTGAGCTGAGCGCCGCCGCTCCCGTGCCGCGACGGATGCGCTGGGCCATGCTGTTCGCAGCGGCGGGCTCCGCACCGTTCCCACCCTGCTGCTGCAGTTGCTGCGTGTGCGCTTGTGCGGCGCCGACGGCATTGTCCGGCTGCCCATCCGGTGACACACGCTGTGCCGTCACGCCCACGTTTGGCTCTGCAGCCACGGGTGTAGCATCCCCGTCAGCTCTGCGGTTGGCCGCTGCAGCTGCAGCTGTGGCCGCTGCAATGGGTGGCTGCTGCGCTGCCTGGAATGGGCGTACCGGCTCAGCTTGCTGCTGCACGTTAACGGCTATTTGATCGTCGCCCCCAGCAGCGGCGGGGTTGTCTGTTTTCTGCCTGGCGTTCTTGCCGGCGGCTGCTGGCTCCGCCTTGCGCTTCCATGGCGCAGCGCCCTTCGCCAGCTCATCCTCCCAGCCAACCTTATGGTTGCACGTCTCACATTTGTAGTAGATCCTGCAGAAGAAAGGCGAGGGTCATGCACAGCACAAGGCGTTGTCCATGTGTAAGAGTGGTAGCCGTGCCTGTGCGTGGGGGGTTCGGTGGGCGCGAAAGCGGACCCAGGCGGGCCTCACACCCGCGTGCAAAGCCACCACTAAACCACGCATCCACCGGCACGCGCTAACCGGTCCACCGCAAATCAATATCGCTCTATGCAACGCCATAGTCGTGGGTGTTGCCCGTCGCCGACGCCTCGAGCCAAGAACGCGCGAGTCTAGAAGCTGTCGAGACTTCCACCGCATCCCCTGGCCTGGCATCCTCACCTGCCAATATTTTCGGTACCACGCTTCACCACCTTGCGTCGGCATAGCTGCTGGCACTCAGTGCAGGGCACTTTCATCGTTCAAAACTGAACATGCACCTCAAGGCATGTGTGACATGCCTGAAGACTCTCTCAAATATGCCCACGGTTGACAGAATTAAGCTGTGAAGGCGCAGCTGGTTGCAGGAAAGTCTGGGCCAAAACTGCTGTTTCCTATTTATAATGGTGAAATGTTTAATAAAACAGTGCCATAAGTAAATGCACAAAAGGTAGGCAGCAGCGCTGCGGTAGGGCCAGGCGCAAAGCAAGTTTTTGCAATGGACCGGATGATGGGCCTTTGCGAACTCAGCGCAAACTGTCTGGCGTTTCTAAGCTACTATTTGGGCGCACAGGACTTACAGCCGGGAACCGGAACCAAAGCGAGGAGGCTTGCACTTGACATGAGAGCGCGAGCGCTCAACGCGCTGCGCTGCGTGCAGCAGTGCAGCCAGCTGGGTTTCGGGGTGTGGAGCCAGGTCTCGTCGACATGTGCAGCAAGCCGGACCGCCGTGCACTGCTTGTCCACATCAAGCCACGTTGACATCCATCCACGGTGCGCGTGGTACACTTGTATGCGTGGTCGGCGCGTGGGCTCGCACCCCGCGGCGCGGCACGCAAGGGGGGGAGGAAGGGTTGTCGCTAGGTCACCGGCGTGTTGATGCGCTTGTAAATCCTTGACACGCCCCTGCTGTAGGGCCACCGCACTGACCGCTGATGCGGTACCCGCGGCACTAGTGCGGAGCTTTGCTTGCTCTGGTATTCTAATACACAGCAGTGAGGGTAAGATCAGGCAAGGGGCACAGTACCTGAAGTTGAGTTCCTGCGACGCGGTGCCCGGCGCTACGGGATTGACAGCTTGCGGGGCGCTTGACTTGCTTTTGCGGCCCTCAGTCCACGGCTCGTAGTGGCCGACCGTATGCAAGGCCGCTCGTAGAGCCCCCGGTGCACTCGGCGGCTGCACGGATGAAGTCAGATGAACTCATTCCAGTGTTGTGTCCCTGCGCAGGTGATGATGACGGCATCTAGCATTCGCACAGCCGTTCGGCATGAGCTCATCAGCATTGTTGGGATGGAGGGGCGCCATGCGTGTGGCGCCAGTCGAGATAGAAAGGGAAAGGGACCGGCTCATTTCAGGGGGTAGTTGAGGAGAGGCAGAGAAGGGAGCTTTCAGTGGACGCGCGGCCGGCCCATAGGGCATACAGGAGGCGACATGCTCGGCACTGCCAGCAGCTGAGAGTTCATGACTCTTCAGGCAGTCGCACAAAGGATTTTATGCTGAGCTGCTTACGAATGCGAGATCCATGTACGGTATGTCAGAGGGTGATCGGGTAGTACGGCGCGGTACGGCGCGTAAGGCAGGGCAGCTTTGGCGAGAATACGTGGCGACGAGATGGCGTTCATGACTCAAAAGCGCTGACGTTGAACATGCGGCGCCGAAGTGCGTGGACGTGCTTGTATTGCTGTTGCATTGGGAGAATGTGTGGTGCAAGTGTAGTATAGCTGTGTAGCGCTGCTGACGATTGCTATAGCAGTTTGCAGAGTTATTGACACCCCCTCCAACGCGACATGTTGACATGCGACATGTGACACTGCCACATACGGCATTGTGACATAACCAGGAAAGTCACTTCCTCTCCATCACAACTGTAAAAACGATGTTGGCATGAGACATGCTGCCAAGAGGCACGGTTTAAAGCAAGGGCACGCTTGGGATGGGGGAGCGGTTCCTGGCGGGGATAGGGGTGACTGACACGTGTTGGTTAGGGGAAGGGTGGTGCACGAGTTCGGTGCACAGCGCGGCACATCTGTTGTGCGACTGTAGGCGCCTACAGGCGGCGCTGAAGTGACTTTCCTGGGTATGTCACAACGTCGTATGTTGCATTGTCGTATGTTGCAACCAGGGGGGTTCCATTAAACTTGCACACAGCCATACGCACGGGTCAGTGCTGAGGATGCGGCAGCAAGCTGCCTTACTTTGCTGTGTGGGCTGAGGCTTGCAAGGTTACGGACATGCGTTAAAATGTGAATGCAAAGTGGGCGAGATGACGTTGTCGGATCTAGCAGGCAGCAAGGAGCGCTGGTGAGCGTCGAAAACAAGTGGGCACGTGTTACCTCGAAATTGACGGTAACCGTCGAGATAGTCGGCGTCCTTAATCTCGCTGACATCTGACAGAAGATTATGCTGAGCTGAGGTGCTGGGCTGGTGTTCGCGGCGGGCTGCGGTAGCGAGGCCGGTGTGCGACCAACCTGAAAGCGCCAAGGTGGTCGGACAATAGGCCCCTATACATATGGGCAGACTCGGCAACTTGATGGCAAGGTACCTGAACCGCCACCAGTCCGGCGACAGGTTCTTCCAGGGGGGGGGCAAATCCTTCCGAAAAGTACCCCACCTTCTTAATCGAAAGAGCTCAACGAGAGCATTCAGAATCCGCTTTCAGAGTTTCAATCAGGGTAGAAACTACAAAGATATGGGCCCCCAAAGTTGAGGGTCGGTCGTCGTCCCCTGGGCCCGGAACGGTATTGTCACGGCCTATCACAAGATATTGTCTGAGCGCCTCCCAGCAGGGACAACAGCCTGAAATCAATGCGTGCAACACTTATAAGCACTTCTGGGCATTGCGGGCATATACTCTGTATGATTGAGAGTGGTAACCGGCTCGTGGGGGCCAGCATGTGTGCCGACTTGCCCCGACATGTCCCGACATGTCTAAAGTTGGTAACCGTTGTGGTCGAGCGCACAGCTGTGCAACACATTGTACTGACATCTATATGCACCATAGAAGATTAACACATGCCGTTGATCGAAGAGACCGTAGGAGACACGTGGGCTGGGGGTTAGGTTCGTGCCATGGATGGATGGATGGACAGACACGACCTGGCAAGGAGTGGGCTGACCGGTCCGCTCATTACGCCAAACAATAGAGACCTCTGAAAGACATTGGTTTACAAAGCCCCGACAAAAACTAGAGGGTTTTAGGGGTTGTACGACAGTACACAGTGAGTCGGTCGTCGTCCACGGGGGTCCGGGAGGTATTGTAAGGTGGGGTCACAAATTAATGTTTCTGCCCCCCCCCTGGTTCTTCAGCATGTTACGTGCGCCATGCCGTATGCGTGCACCATTTGGACGGGACGGCTTACAACTCCGTCGTGTATTCTACCCCCCATCGGCACTTCACAAACATTTGATAAACACCATCCATGGATGGCTACCCCCCCCCCCCCCCCGTGCTATCGCCAACTTGCATTCGCCACATATCAACTGTCCAGCAGCTCATTTGTCATTGCCTCGAGCTGTTCCAGACGATCCTGTGCAGGGCCAGCTTGCACGCGCCCTAATCCAGCGCCTTTCCGAGCGTGGAAGGAGCCGCGCAAAATGCTGGATACTAGGCCCCCAGTGCCCCCCTGCGGTCCATGGTGCAGCTCGTCACGCAACTCGTGCTGTAGGTGCGCATGGCTCGGCGTTCCCACCCCCACGTCCACAACCGCAGCATCAGTGGGCCATGGCTTCTGCGTGTCCACGACCTGGCTGGTGTCACTGATGGCGACCCCGTGCGCCTTGAGCATACACAACAGCGAGTTCCGCTCACGGCGTAGCGACCGCAGCTGCAACTCCTGGTCGCGCAGTTGCGCCTGTAGCATCCGCGAGCTGCAGCCATCCATGCGCGCACGCATAACGAAACAAGTCATTGAAAGAGGAGCGCCCGGTGACAATAGCATTGGATGCACAGGGCTACGCAAGCTGGCTATCACTCACCGCGCGTCCTCCTGCTGCACCTTGGCCTCACGTGCTCGCGCCAGGTCTCGTTCCATGTGCCCGCACTCCGCCGCCGCCTTGCTGGCCAGCCGCTCTGCATCAGTCGTGCGCCGCCGTTCCGCCGCCAGGGCTGCCTCATGCGCCGCATTCAGCTCCGCCACCTGTGAGGTGAAGGGCCCGGGAGGTTACGAGTGTCATACAGTGGTCAACCAAAGCCACGGAACCACGGCCACTAAGCAGTACCGAGTATTGGAATATGCCATGTCAAGGGGCGTCCCGACACTCTTTTACTATACCTTGGCGTGTGCCTCCGCGTCCACTTCCGCCAGCTTGCGCCGCAGCTCCGCAACGTCAGCCTCTGCCTGTGCCAGCTGCTGGCGGAGCTGCCGCCGCTCTGCCGCCGCAGCCTCCATCGCTGCTGCGTCGCGTTGCGTGAGTGACCGCAAGCGCGTTACCTGCAGGTAGCCGGTGCCATGCAGAGTGTATGAACGGGTTTTGTAAACTAACGTGCTTCAAGCCATATGGACCGCACCTGCTTGGCGATCTCCTGCAGCCGCACCGCCATACGTGAGAGCCGGACACCTGCGGCCGCCTCCACGCTCCGTGCCATCTCCTCAGCGGCATACACCGCTGTTGCCACCTGCTGTCGCATCTGCGCGACCTGCGACGCAAAGGACGCCTGCATGGCACCCACCTGCGCGAGCATCACGGGAGACGTTCGATCCTTGAGGGCGTCAGGACCTATGGTTTGTCTTAGCATATGTTCCCACCTGGGCCTGCACGCGCGTGGCCACCAGCGCCTCCCTGTGTTGCGACTCGCGCTCCTGCATGGCCTCCTGCGCCTGGTGAATGCGCGCCTCAGCCAAGGCGCTGACCTGCCGTTAGGGGAAACCATGCATGAGTACCATTTGCAGACTGAGTGCAGCGCCAGGCTGTGGAGCTGAGATACACTGCGGTGCAGCTTGAGTCCTGCTGCAGCGCACCTGCGCCAGCTGCTTGAGCAGCACGTCTCGGTCGCGACCCATCTTGGCTACCTCCTGCTGCAGCACCGCCACCAGCGGGCGGTTGCAATTTGCTGAGGTGCCGCCACCGCCGCCGCCGCTGCCCCTTCCGCCTCCCTCCGCACGATTTGCAGCGCCTGCAGGCAAGCGGATGCACACATAGTCTGCCACCAAGGACGACAGGACCATGCATCACTGCCATTTGTGACATCGGTTCTGCCCAACGCACCTTGGGCAGAGTTGACTGCGTTGCGCGCTTGAATGACATCTGTAGCGGCGTCCAGTCCATGCGTGCCAGCCACGGGACCACGAGACCTCACAGCTTGAAGGCTTAGGACGAACACTAGCCGCTGGCATGCATAGCCGAGGCGCGACGCATGCGCATCCAACTCCCTTGCGCGTGCCTCTACGGCTGACGCCTGCTGCTCGCTCGCAGCCTGAAACGCAAGTAACTGCCGGCGCACAGCCTGTAGCGCGCATGAGGAATGAAACAGGTGCGCTTGTCGCATCCAAAGTCTCTCTACCATGTACCGGATGCGTCAGGAAAAGCGACTGGTCGAATCCTGCAACCGGCAGGCCGGTGCCCACCTGCATTCCGGCCTCCCGGGCTGCCAGGTGCTGCTCCAGCTGCGCCGCGCGCCGGTGTGCGGACTCCAGCTCCGCCGCCCTTTGCCGGACCTGCAGCCCAAGCTGTTGCTTCTCCGCGCGCTGCTCCCTTAGCCGCTGCTCCAAAACCTGCAGAAGGAATGCCAAGGATTGCCACGCGTGCATTTACACGCACGCAAATCTAGCACAGCGCCTAATGCCGCAGCGGAGTGGAACCGGCCCTGCGTGGTGCTAGACCTCAGCTCACCTCGATCAGGGTGCGGGTTGACATAAACTGCTCCTGCATCTCGCTAAGCTGCTGGGCCCACTTCCCGCGCTGCTCTGCCACCTCCGCAGCCTGCCGTGCCTTCTCCTCGTGGAGGACCTGCACCTGCTCACGCCATGGCCGTAGCAGGTTCTCCCAACGTGCCGTAGGGCTCCGTGAGGGTGAAGCTGATTGACCCACGCTGGTAGGGCTGCCTGGCGGCGGCGATGGCACCAGTTCCGCGCCCATGCCTGCAGGACAGATTCCGGCCATGGCGCTTTACCAAATGTAGAGTCATGTGCACTTGAGCATACCAACTTGCACCTGTGCGCCACAGCCTTACCTAGCCGAACAAGCTCACGCTCCTGCATTTG
This sequence comes from Chlamydomonas schloesseri, assembly GCA_016834595.1. Lineage (NCBI taxonomy): Eukaryota > Viridiplantae > Chlorophyta > Chlorophyceae > Chlamydomonadales > Chlamydomonadaceae > Chlamydomonas > Chlamydomonas schloesseri. The sequence goes on along the minus strand of JAEHOD010000018.1, from coordinate 94,397 downwards.
CACTATCTGCTGCAGCGATGAGACCCGCAGCGCCTGCAAAGACACTTCCCTCGCCTGCGCCCGGGCAGGTGACCTCAAGCGCCCTGGTCCAGCCCCTTCATGCGGGCCCGACGCTACAGCTGCCTGCGCATCCATCGCCGACCTCGCCGCCACCGCAGCTTGATGCGCTTGGGACAAGAGCAGCTCCTGTGTCGCTGCCAGCTCCTGCTGCAATGCCTGCTTCCGCTCCTCCGCCTCGGACGCCTCCCGACCCAGCCGAGCCGCATCCTGGGCTGCTGCCGCAGCGGCTGCTTGCGCGTCCATCAGCTGTGCCGCTAGTGCGTCTGCGTGCCGCACTGCGGCGTCCCGCTCCGCCACCAGCGAGCTGATCTGCTCGGCAGCCGAGGCAGCCTGCTGAGCAAAGCTGGACGCCTGATCGTGCAGCCGCTGCTGAAGCTCCAATTGCGCATCCTGTGGCATGTATGCGATGGATAGGGACACGCGTGCACGGGCCACCACACTAAGTTCAGCCATTATTATGATAAATGCTACACTGAGCGCGGCTTTTCCTCCGGCACCTTACCTCAGCGGCTATACGAGACGTCTCGAGCAAAGCGGCCCGCTGCGATAGGCGCTCATGTTGCGCAAGCAGCACGGCATACTCAGCAGTTAGATGCGCCGGCGGTGGCGAGCTGCCTACGTGCCCTGGTGGCCCTTGCGGCTGGTCACCTGTCTGCTGTGCAGCGTAGTCCCACTGCTGCGCGCCTGAAGTCTCCCTGCCGCCGGCCCACAAGTACGCGTTGGTTTGCGCACCCCCATTGGTTCGCGCTGGAGCCATACCGACTGGAAGTCCTGCCTCAGGGCTACCCGGGGATAGGCGCCCCACGTCTTCATACCCCTGACCAATCTGCAGACCAGCACCGAGGTCAGCATACGGATGTTGCTGATATAGCTGGTCCTGCTGCTGCGGCGACGGCGGCACCAGTGTCGGCACTTGTGGTTCCTGCTCCCGCTCCTGCTGTGCCACGCGCCTGCCGTTGAGGACCGCCAGGCCGGGCAGCGCGGCCTGCAGCAGCTCCTGGCTGCCCGCAAGTGCGCAGACAGGGTTTCCCCGCAGGTCCAGGTCCCGCAGTGCAGGCAGACGTGCCAAGAAATTGACCTGCAAGTGGCAACAAAGCGACGGCTCACGCGGCCATGTGCAGGCGAAAGCAGATGCCAAGCAGCACATGATGCCCTGACGGCCGCTCTGTCCGCTCACCCACGGCCCCGCCTCCAGCCGGTTGTCCGCCAGGTCCAGCACCTCCAGCGCCGTGAGGCCGGCCACGTCCTCGCCCAGCCGAGAGCTGCATGCAAGAGGAAGGCGGCAGTCAGCATATGCGCAGCCAACGTCGCTCACCACAGGGAGGTGGGCCTCAAATCAACCGCACCCAGGTTCCCAAAACGGCTCAACGCCCCCAAGGCCTACATGGCATTGGCCCGAGCGCTCAGCTTGGTGACCTGCGTATCGGGTGCACGGCAAAACATCGCACATGGAAGGTCGTGTACCGGGTCGTGTACGCACATAGATAGGACATTTGCGTGGCTGCCCAGGGCAGCCCTGGCAGCCCAGGGCGTTTACCCCGCGTGGCGTGTGGAAGGACTCATTTGACGTCCCGACGCTTACAGAACTACCCTTCTCGCCAGCAGTAGGGGCCACGCGCAACCTGATGCCTCACCTGGCTCAGCCCTTGCAAGTGTTCCAACCAGCGGAGGTCGTTGTGGTCTAAGCGCAGCTCCGTAAGCCCGCCCAACGGCCGCAGGTCCTCGAGAGCTGCAATTCCATTGTGCTGCAGGTCCAGGCTGCCCATATTTGGATACTGCGAGGCCAGCGAGGCAGCAAGCTCGCGGTCAAGGCGAATGCCTCTGCTCACATTCTCATTGGACACGACGTCCATCAAGTCAGCTCGGCTGAGATGAAGTTAAGCTGGTGTTATTTGCCCATAGAAAGCCAATGGCCCTGCGTTGGAGCGATGCACGCGAAGAAGGATTTGTCTGCCACTAGCTGTCAGCTGGAAACTGAAAGATGCATTTGCGATTTTATTTATAAAAGGATTCATCGATGCCGTCCGTCCAACCTGGCCCAAAACCGCATTCAATTGCCGGTCCACCCTTGCACCACTAGCGCACCACTTTGCGGTGCATAGGGCGTTTGCGGTGCATAGGGCGTGCCCCGAAGCGGAGATGAGAGGCCGTGATGTGAGGTAGCATGCACCGTGTTGAGCGGGTACGTGTGCGCCGCGCCATATAGGGGCCGCGGGGCGGCACGTAAGCTGTTGGGGTTGGCATCGGCAGGCACCGGGTTCAATTTCCTTTGCAGCGTGCACGTCCATTTGCGCTTAAGTTCCGCTGTTGAATGCGAGAACGTATCTCGGTTGCGCCGCGGGGGTGGGGGTGAGGGCAGGCGGGAGCGGGAGCGGCGGTGGGTGGGGGCGGAGGGGAACGGGGGGCGGGGGGGGGGGCCGGGGCACGCCAACTGCCCGGCCGGATTTCGTCCTCACGTCCTGTGGTTGAGTCTCACGGGCAGGCCACCACCTCTACCCCACCTGCCCTATATGCCCACACCGTGTAGGGGTCTCTTCCGTCGGGGGTGGCCCCCCACCCCGCCATTCGCTCCAGGGCTCGTGCCGGCCGCTGACCCCCCCCCCCTCAGGCCTCAGCCTGCCAACAGAGGGCTTGCCTTCTTGCCCCTTGCCAACTTCATGAGAGGTTCAGGCAGCAACAAGTTAGGCACTGTGAGCACAGGGCCCCTGGCGCCGGACCGGGCACAGTCAAAGGCTTGGGTCTCCGCGGCAATGACTATCGCCAAAGCCTCCCGAGGGAAAGAAAGGTAGTCCTCCCATGCGGGAAAGATGGGCTGAGCCCACACCACGTGTACTCGTCTTAGGCCGAAAGTTCCGAAACGTCTCGTCTCCCAGACAAAGCTGGGGTCGGTTTGTACAGGCACCGCCCGCCATACATCTAGTTGCATCCAGCTATCAAGCGCAAGCACACCAACACAGAACCCAGATACATCCAGCCACTCAACTAGCCACGACAACTGAATGCTTGCAGGCAAAGACCCAGCGCCTACCAAGCATCGCACACAGGCAACTGCCACGGCGATAGGACACTATAACTCGTCTGTGGAACCGTGAACGTTCACTCCCATGGCGCCTGCAGCAGAGGCATGGAGTACAGTACGAGCAGCTCGGTCGTCCACGCATGAGAGAACCCTGACCCTGATGCTGACCTCGACTACCGACCCTGATTGGTACTCCGTGCAGCCGCGCTTCACAGGCATGGCCGCAGCCATCAGCTCCAAGACAGATGGTCTCACCTTGCCCTTGATGCCCTTCTTAATTGCCTCTTTGTCGACAGCTTCGAGCAAGCCCTACGCTCAGGGCACAATATGCGTGGGGAGCATACTGGTTGCGCGCCCCGGCTTTATAGACACGCTTATGGTAGAATAAAAGGTACTAGGTGTGCGTTCATGCATATTCCGAATACCGGTACTGGCTGTTAGCGCGCATGCGCCCACACGGCTCGCACCTCGTTGATGACCTCGTCCACTAATAGGCACAGCCGTGCGTACTTGTCCAGCAGCAGTGCCGAGGACGGCGCCTTCCCCAGCACGTCCTTCAGCACCGAGATGATGACGCGCAGGATCTCCACCACTGCGGGCGTACAGGTCGCGACCGTGGCAGACAGGAAGTATCACTCAGGTCGCTGTACCCTGCACGCTTACAAAGCGCACTTGACGTGACACGACGCAGGCTTTCATTCCTCCGCTTGCGTACGTGACCCTTTTCCTGCATTCACCCTGACGGCTTTCATCAAACCCCTGGACTGAAATTCACAATTATACCCGGCCACGCGAGCCCCACTTACGGCCCAGCTCGTCGTACTCTCCGGACCCCATCAGGTAAAAGACCGTATCAACGGAGGGGATAAAGGCAAACCGCGCCGTCCTGCGCAGTGTAGCGTGAGGGAGTCCGAAGCGTGGCCATGTGACCTCAGGGGCGCACGTTTCTAAGCTCCCCATAGCAATTGTACCGTGCATTGGGGGTTGGTGCATTCACTGGAGTCACCCTTTGCCGCAAATACGAAGCTCCCTGCTCAAATGCCCAACACCCCAACCGCAGGGACATGCTGTGAAGAAGGCAGCACGCACTTGTACGGAGCAATAAAGTCCTGGTCATCGTATTGAAGCCGCACGTTGCTTGATGCGGCGCTGAAAGCTGCACGAATCTCCGCCTTCTCAAGCTCCGTGAAGCGGTCGAAGAAGCGCTCGTAAAGCACATCCCCTCCTTTCGTCGCAACCACAAAGCCTGGTATTACAAAGACATTGACAGCGCTTAAGATGGAGGTGGAGGCAAGCTCATGAAGCGGGCTCCCTAGTTTACCACGGCCGGGCTTGTTACTGCCTCCCATAGCCACGGGGTGTCCGTCGGGTTCGTGCCTTGCCGGCTCTGGGTCGCCCAAACCAAGCCACTTACAGTGCAGCCTCCCGACGTCCATCTTACACCTTTGAAAGTCTTATCGAGTTGGCATATACCGCGAATGGGCCCTGCTGGCACAGCTTCAGTTCCAGATTACCTCAATTCGCTTCTGTAAATGGAAAGACAACGTTGCTTAAGTTACCTAGCTATCGTGCTGTCAATTATAATACTGGTGATTTTGCTACACGGCAGCGTGAGGCCTGCTTTTGAGCTTTGGCTAAATCGTGAGTTTCTTTTGTGTGAATGCTATAGTATTGGTGATAAGTGTTAGCTTGCTATTGATAAGTATATATGTTTGATTGAGCTGGGGGCGGTAAGTTCGGCGATGCAGTGCAGTGTGGAACTGAGGCCCCCCACGAGGCTCCCTGACCCGGTAAGGCTGTATGTGAGGTCAGCATCCCAGCCCTGCCATTCTTCCACTGCCCCACGACCAGCAGCATTATCGCCTGCAGATTCACTTGCTTAGCTGGTCGCCCAGCGCGCAATTTTGCCTCTGTCCCGACTGCTCATGTATTGACGGTACTTTGGGGGGTGGGATCTTCTGACACTCGAGGGACGCCGCACACCTGTTCCCTTGCTTGCATCACCGACCTGGTCGCCCAGCCATGCATCTCCCGTGTGGACAAATGATGACATCAGGGGAGAGGGGTATGCAACTCGCGGATGGGCCCCTGCACGTGGCCTGGATCCAGACTAAAACAGTGTTCGGACCCCACAAACCGAGCTCCAGAGCATGTAAACTTGTATCTATGACTAATATATAGATGCTGGAGCCACTGGCACCCCGGCCTAGCCCTCGACTGGGAAGTCGGCAATCGCAGAATAGCTCAGACCTAAAACGTCACGAATGAAATTCCTGAAGCGCGTTAATGCCTCTTCCATGTTACTGCTATCCACTGGTTATGTCGGTACATCAATAAGGCGCGGGCGCCGCTGCCCGTTTTCCTTGGGACATGCCGAACCGACCCGTTTCGGGAATGTCCCGTTTTGGTGTCCTTCCGAACCCCGCCGAAACGAACGCCGCGCGCCAGTGTCTTCTATACTATTCATATTAACAGCTTGCATGCTTCCCTGACCGCGCCCGGCCGCGCCCGGGCTGCCTCAGCGCCTGTCGCGCTGGCGTTGGTACATGGCGACAGGGGAAACGCTTGATCGTGGACTTAGCACTCTCGCGCCGCCATCAATGCATTCCTGCATACACATACGTGTCAACGGTGCCCACGGGACACTTGACGACAGTCGACTCAAGTCCGGACATTGGTTACACGCAGGGGAGACGTGTGCACCCGTGTGCACCGGCCTGGCACCCCCACTCCTCCCAGTCCCCCTTGTCCCTGGCCATGACATCATTCCTTCCGGCAAATTAGCTTGCACAGCACTAGTAGTGGCTCATCCTAGCTTCCTCCGTCTTCCCCTGCTCCAGCATTCACGTCCTCCCACTTCTCCCTTTGACCCTTTCCTTTGATCCCCTGCCCCAATTTAGCGCATGTCTGTAACACACCCCTACATAACCCCCCGCCCCTGCATGAACTTGACCAATGTCATAACATAAAGGGACAATTCTACCAAGCATTGCATATGTAGGCTGTTCCTGCATCGATGTTGTCAGATTGACACTGATAGCCGCAGGGCAGGCAGCTCCAAACTGGGGTGCACCCATAGGCAGGCTCTAGCATCAACAATCTATGTTGCTGCGCAAGTCCCAAAAACGCTAAGCGAACACTACAAACATGCACTATGAATGCCTGCTCATCACATGTCTAGGCGCGCCGGTGCAAACCTCTTGCGTGCCGGTCGCGCACCCGTAGGCTCCAGTGCCGCAACTGGAGCGATCTGACCACCCAGCTGCACCTCAGTACCCACCGCGGCGCGCTTGCCCCGGCCGTGTTGGGGCGCCCCCGACGGCCCTGCGTCCTCAGGCAGTGCGGCCTCTACCCCGACGCGCCCAGCCTTGTCCATCTCGCCCGCTGCCGCGCCTGCTACCAACAGCGGTCCCGCCGGCTGCTGCGGCTCCACAGGCGCCGCCGCCGCTGTCATGGTGCGCTTGCGCCGGCCGCGTTGGGGCGCCCCCGACGGGCCTGCGTCCACAGGCAGGCGAAAAACGAATTGTTGATTGTAGAGCATTTTGCAGTACGTACCTCCTCGCCTTCGCCGGCAGAGTACATGTCGTCGTCGTTGTTCCGATCCCGGCACCGGCGGGGCAGACGACGGGCGCAGGTGCGACGACGGGGCACCGCGAGGATGCGGGCCGGAGGCGGCAGTGGCAGCAGCAGTAGGTTGCTGCTGATGTTTGCGCAGCGGCGGCAGCAGCAGCAGCAGCAGCAGCAGCAGCAGCAGCCTGAGCGGCAGCCTGCTGGGCGGCAGCCTGCTGGGCGGCAGCCTGCTGAGCGGCAGCCTGGTGAGCGGCAGCCTGAGCGGCAGCCTGTTGGGCGGCAGCAGCCTGGGCGGCAGCGTGCGCTGCGGCAGCAGCTGCGACCTCAGCGGCCGGGTCCATAGCTAAAGGGTCCTATAACGAAGGGCGATTCGCACCACTGTAACGGACTTGTGCTAGACTTAGACGCAAAACATAAGCTACCTAAACGTAACAACCGAGAATGGTGGTGTTAAGATACACCGGGGTGTTTCCGAGGCGTGTATATAGCCCGGTGGGCACGGTTGGAGGACCGCGACAGAACGTGCTCACCGCACGTAAAGCAATGCTTCTCCTTCGTCCCGCCTATGGCGACAGCAGCACTGCCTGTGTGGGCATGGGCGGCGAGAGGGCATCGGCAGCGTGTCACAAGGCCGCTGGTCCCCAACCCACATGCTCAAAATGAACCACCACATTGAAGCATATCTGCACACGTACCTGGGCACTTCCTGGCCCAACCCACGTGCCCAAAGTGACCACCGCGCCAACTAGTCAGCATCCCTTGCGTACGCGAGCGACGATTACTCCGCGTGCGCACGGAGGGATGCCTATCCGAAGACGTACAGCGCTTCCTATACACACTGTGAGGGGGCCCTCACTCATAGCTAGATAAAATCGTGTGTGTCGCGACTGCGGATTTCGCATGCATCAAGGCATTTCCGTTGCGGACTAATGTCATCGTCTTCCCCTGCAGCCGCGCGCCCAGGGCTATCAAAAGGATAGCTGCTAACGATACATGGTACGAAACTCGAGGTTGGGAGCAGGCCCAGGCTGGCGACCTGCGCCGATGACCCGGATTCCGCAGATTTCCAGGCGAGCTGCGTGTTTATGACGAACAGCCCTCCAGTCTCCGCCGCGCGGGACTGGTTTGCTTAGTTGCGATATCGTGTTGGGGCCACGCGCTTAAGGGTAGAGAAATATGGAGGGCGCGGGCGACACGACGGAGCCAAAGTCGCAGGGTTTCGCGCGCCCAAACCCAAGCGGAGCCCAATTGAAGTCGCCCCCGGATGTATTTGCCTCTTAGCAAGGCCTGGGCCTTCGTACTTCGTCATAGAGCCCTAAGGCACCGTCTGTCCGGCTGTCCGTCCCTCAGAGGCAGGCCGGCTCGCGACAACGGTCAATCCTTCCCCCTCGCTCACCGTTAGCACCGCGGCCTGCAGCCTCCGCAAGGTTCCACGGCCCCAGCTCTCCTCCATCTTACAAGTACATACTACAGCGGCCGGCTTGGTTACAGAAAAGGCGACACAGGTCTCAAGCAAACGATGTATCGCGACTACTGCCGAGGCGGCTATCCTTTAGCTCCAATATATAAAACGTAGTCACAGTTACAAATTTAATTTGCTCCGGGGCTTGGCTGGGGGGTCCGAACACGTTTTGGGCACTCCCCATGCAGCCCATGCAGCCCCGGTCCCCGAGTTGCATACCCCTCTCCCCTGGATGACATTGAGACTCGGACTTGCCCCCGTGCGTCAGGTCAAGCCCAGTGCCCGTATCTTGTAGATGCCCCTGGGCCCCCGGTGTCTACTACCGTGTAGATGCCCCCTTCTGATTTATCTACCCAAAAAAAATTTCTGGGGGGGCAAGCCCCCCAAACCCCCAAAAATTTCTACCCTTCCCCCTCTTTTCCGCACCAAAACGTGCCAACACGTCTACCTCCCGTAGATGTGCGCCCCACCCACCCCTGAAAGCTTCTACGTTTTCGGCCGAAAAGGGGCAAATTTCTACCGGTAGAAGGAAGATACTGGCACTGGTCAAGCCCTTAATAAGCATTATACGCCCAGATAACAGCTCGCCTGTACGGCACTAGGCCTTACAGCTGGGCTCGTTTCAACGTGCCTTGAAATAGCTCCAGTGTCTCTGCGCGGCCACTTGGGGCCTCATCTCTTCTACAAGCTACTCCACGCCACCGTCCGGCTCTCTTTCGTCCTTTAAGTCAACCACTCATCACCAGCAGTACCCACGGCAGTGTTCAATGTTCAAGCATCATAATGTCACTCAAAGCTTCAAAACTGCCGCTCTACACACGGCCGATGAATACCGATACCAGTTCGTCTGCCATGCCAGCTGACGACATTCTCTTGAGACACCCATTACGGCAAGCTGCAGTCGGTGGTGAATGCTTCAAAGGTCGCAAAGATCGCACAAGGGTAGGTTTGGCAAATCCCAGCTACCAGCTACCCAGCTACCCCTTCCCGTGTTTGCACGACATGCGCGTGGGCGCAATAGTGCACCTGCTTGCGCTACAATCCTGATATCGCCACTGTACGATCGTGGCGTCCCCTGCAACCGCCAAGCCGCAGCTCACGTAAACATTATGAGCCAGAAGCCCGCAGCTACCGCCGCGAGTCCAACGAAAATCCAGAGTTGAAGCAACGGCAGCTTGAGCACCGCCAAGAGGAAGAAGAGTACCCACGCCACGATGGACATCACCCAGAACGAAAGCTTGGTGTGCCCCTCTATGCCCTTGAAGTCCATCTTCGAGATAGTCCTTCAACGGCGGCAGTGCGAGAGAGGTTGCACCTGTCTGCGAGCGGGGACAAAAATGCGTCGTAAACTTGGAGAGCGTGGAAGTGCCCGCCATTGCCTGCCCGGGAGCTGCTGAGCCATGCTGCCCATGATGCACTGACAAGGAATCCCATGTGGCAAGCACGTCACAGATGCCGGCTTGATTCACAGACTGCGGCACGCCCGAAAGTGCTGCGTTAGGGCAGGCGGCATGCGGCATCCTCGACGACGTATAGCCCGCCTCCCGTGACACAGACGGCACACGGGTTCATTGATGGCCAGCGGCGCACCTTCTGGAAAGCCGGTGGTCAGGAAAAAATGCGGTGACAAACTCGGCGCCGCGACGGTCCGGATAATTTGATAGGGTCTGAGTAGACTGCAGGCTGTAGTGGACATTATCTACAATAGCAAGTATCCCTTCTTGAGCTTGATTGGCACTTCCTCATCCTGGATCCTTCAGCAAGTGCATTTGATTGCCGACCTGACTAGACAGTCTTCTCAAAAAATCATGATTAAAGATTCTGTCTGAGCAGCTAATAGGCAAGAAACGGCACAGAACGGTGGATTGACAGATAAAGGCAGAAACGCGCTATTCTGACAATTGAACGCTCCTATTTGCACTTTGAACCATAGCTATCATCAGTTATGATTTGAGCCTGGCCGGTCAACGCTTTGGGGCTCCCAGTCGCTATGGCAACTACAGTGTCACCGAAGCGCAGTCGAGCAGCTGAGTCAATAGTGCAGCTGAAGGAGGAGAACTTCTGCTTGCGGCTGCAAGTGACCAAGCTTCAGGTGCAGCACGGGTCCGGGTTCCGCTAAAGGCCTCCGCAGCCTAGTCCAGCGGTTGCCTGGGTCGCACCTCGGTCATCCCCTAAGTGCCCCTTGCTGTCGCATCTACGACAGGTGGCGCTGCGTAAGTCTGCGCGCAAGGATGGGTAAGTGAAGAGCTGCACAGGCGCCCCTACGCGCTATGTACTTGCTGCCCAGGCACCGGTTGAGCGTTCAAGTCCGCGCAGGTCACGCAGCAGCCCTGCGCGATTGGCGCCAGCAGCGGTATCGCAGGAGCAAATGGACACCGTCATGGTGGGTTGCGGACGTAGAATCTGGGTTATCTTGCGCGTGACAATGACACCCTCTCGCGTCTTGCAGAATGAGCTGGTGGCTCTGCGCCAGCAGGTCGGCCACTTGCATGAGGAGAACCGAAGGCGAGTGCGTTGCGGGACAGTTTGTGAGGTGCGAGGTGTGGCAGCGCACGAATCACGAATCCCTATTTTTGCCGTGCAGGCTGCAGGCGCAGCTGCAGGCCTTGCAAGGAGCCCATGTGGCAGGGCACGGCGACGAGGAGCCCTGGATCGGAGCACGTGAGTGCTGCATATCCCTTTTGAGCGGTCGGTTGGTTGAACTTGTTGGAACCAGGTCTGGGGCCGGCAGCCCTAGACAGGTGTGCCGGCGCACATGCACTATGCTGTGTTCCCAACCCATTCATCGCAACATATGTACCTTTTGCCCACCACTTGCAGGCCAAGACGCCTTCTCGCGCGGCGACATTCAGTACATTGAGCGAGAGATCCTGTGCCTCAAGCAGAAGCTGTCTGACACACGGCAGAAGCTGCGGGTCACCAACGATCAGCACCCAGCCCCACAGAACTACCACCAGCAGCACGCGACGCAGGAGGCTGCACAAACAGGAGCGGCAGCGCGGCCCACGTGGGAGCCGCTGGGCGCAGTAAGCCTCAACCGCGACCACGATTCCTTCTCCTTCTTTCCGCAGCCAGCGGCCGCGGCAGTCACTGGAGCGCAGCGATCCAAACCGGTGGCCAAGGCGGGGGCAGGCAGCAGCAGCAAATCAGCGGCGCCAAGCTCTGCGCTGCGTGCACGGGCAGGAGCAGCTACCGCCGGGACAAAGAAGACTACCGCATCCGGCGCCAGGCCACTGAAGGTGCGGGGAGTCGCGGTCGGTATTGCCGGCTGTGTTTCTTCAGCGAGGTGATAACACGTCCGACCTACTACTGCACAACTTTGCAGGAGAATCGGGCGAGCTCAACCATGGGTGGTTTGCCGGCGGCCCGCAGCAAGGCGCCACGGAAAGGCTGAATATTCCTACACCTCGGTGTAGAAAAATGTCTAGCGGTATGAAAGGTTCTAGCTTATGATAGAGGCGGAAGTCTGCGAGGGCACGAGCTGTCAGGAAGTTACTTGGTTCATGTGTGCTCCTTAGCTACAAGGCCTTAGAGTGAGGCTTGGTGAGATAAGGCGCAATGAGCTAGGACCATGCGCTAGGCTTACCACACGCCATCAAGGCGGCGCCGTGTCACGAACCAAAAACACTGAAGGGACTCGCGTCATCATTGTGGGAAAGTTTGGCCACAGCTCGTGTGACGGGGCCCCTGGCAAACGTCGGGGGTCTGAGGCCCTCGGGCACTTATGAGGTATAGAACCTGGGGTCATGACCTTGAGAGTGCTACGGACATGCACTAAATAATGCCAATGTGAAGGGGGCGGGATGTTGTTGTCGGAGCTAGCAAGGTATAACGGTGAGGCATGTGGGGACGCGTTACCTTCATAAGCACCTTCGAATGGCACGCAGGCAGGCACGGACAGGGGTAGTCCTGGGGGCTTCGGCCCCCCTGCCCCCCCTGAATCGCTTCGCTCAGGGGGCTCAGCCCAAAAGGGCGTCTCGACATGCGCTGACTGCTGACAGTAGACTATGCTAAGCTGGGGCGCTGGGCTGGTGTTCGCGGCGGGCTGCGGTGGCGAGGCCAATGTCCGACCTAACTCCTTTACCTATGGTGAACGCTTGGCCGGAAGACGTGTAGACAGTTGCTGCCGCCTTGGGGATGGCGACACGTAGACACCACACGTCGGCGTAGTGCGCACATAGCATACCATATGTGTGCTTTTGGGCTGAGCCCCCACTAATACCCCTGTGGCCGAAGCCCCCCAGCATCACCCCTGTGCGTGCGATCGTGCGCGGGTTTGCAAAACGCTGGCAATGATACCGCATATCACAGCATGGTGGATGCTTTCGGGGCCCCCTTTTGGACCGACGGCAACCACAGATTCTGATGGTGGATTGTGCGTTGTTGTACCGGCTTCCAAACACAAAACGGAGCAATATGGAATGTCAAGCAGCTGCAAGTCTGAAGCTGGGAGCCAGGGATACTGTACTGCTTCTAGGGCTCCTATCTTATATCCACGACCTCTATCCACGGGATATTGAAAGGCGTTATTGGCGACTTTTGGGATATATTATAGATTGGCGGTCTCGGGGCCCACTGGACATTGGAAAGGGTGCCCGTGGCGTGCCAATGTCCAAACTCCTATGGGAAAGACCCCAAATAGGCAATGTGGTGGACATAGTTTACGTTTAGGTCGAAAGGCCTGTAATGTCTCATGTCTGAACATACCCCGCCGAACAAGATACCTTTTTTGCAAGTTCTACCAGGGGGGGGGTAGAAACAAACTTTTTTGACCCCAGGCCACAAAACCTCCCGGACCCCCCGACCGACCGACCGACCGACCCCCATGGACAAAACCGTGTGTTTCAGGGGGTTCTACCCCTCCATTTATTGCCGGAGTGGTGCCAATCGACTGCTCTTGTTGTGCTCTATCACGCTGTGCTATTTGCCGGTGGTGCACATGAGTTCGACATGTGCAAATTCTATCCATGGAAATGTCCCCGGGCCTGACCCACCCCAGCCAACAATGAAATAGGCTAAGCGCATAGCGACACGCAACAATGATATGCTCTCGGTTGGTTTACCGCGATTGGACTGTGGATGGGGACCCCGTCACCAGTTCCAGCGACTCCACACCTCTCCACACCCCCACCCCTGCTCCGGCTGGGTGACATGCCGACATGTCAACAAATTATCATGCCATTGCTTCCTGCGGTGTCCTCCATCGCTGCAGACATTGCTACAGTGTGTTGCAGTAGCACGCGCAGGCTTACAGAAGCGTTTGGGGCTCGTGGGACAAAGTTTTGCACAAACCGTGACAAAACCTTGGGGGACCCTGGACCGACCGACCGACCCAAAACTTTGGAGGCCCATAACTTTGCACCCAGTACCCCATTTTTTACTTTGAAAGCAGATTCTGAGCGCTCTCGTTGAGCTCTATCCATTTGAAGCATGGGGTATGTTTCGGAAGATCCTACCCCCCCCTTAGTTTAGTTTGGGCTGGTAACCACAACCCCCCCCTGGTTCTACCCTGATTTGAACACTGAAGCAAATCCTGCACGCTCTCGTCAAACTCTTCCGTTTTAGGACACGGGGTACATTCCCAAACGATTCTACCCCCCCCCTTCTGCCTTGACTGCATTGCTTAACTCCGCTTCCTTCAGATTGGTTTAGTTTGGGCTGGTAACCACACACACACACACCTGCTGCTTCTCTTCAAATGTCACATATGTTAATATTGTAAAAGACATGTGTAAGGGTCATCCTGCCGAGGACCTGCCGAGGAGATGAACTCTATGCCAGTGCCCCCAGGAGTGTTTAGGACGATGTAGGGACATCTTGCGGCGCCGAAGTAGGAGCAGACTGTCAGGTCTGATCCCTAGCCGTCTGGCCTAGGCACGTGATGTAGGGAGCTGGGTGGGTTGACCCTGTCATAGATACGGACATGCGCTAAAATGCGAATGCGAAGTCATAGCGTTAGCACCAATACACCGTCCTGAGTGGTCGCCTGTCCTAGGGGTGCAAGCTCGACACATTATTCGCGTGTGAGGACGCCGCGTTGGCGAGAGCCACGCATGGCCCACCGTGGGGGCCCTGTCGCATCCGTGGAGGGCACTGTAAGGATCAAAGACCAAACTTGGATGTTGAATTGCAGGCATTCCCTTGATTCAAGAGGTTTTCCCGCGTTTGCAGGATACGGATCCTTGCTCAGGCCGGCTCAGGTACGATACCATACACGACAAAGGTCCCATGCGGCATCGCACGCCCATACCACCATTATCCCCTGATCAGTACCAGACCAGGGGAGGTCCTCCCCTGGTACCAGACAGCCCCTTGCAGCTAGTGCAGCGCATCCAGCACGTCCGCTTCTGGCATCATACTGTCCAAGCGACCACACGCCTCACATCTGCTCACCCCCTTACACCGGTCCTTCATTTTTTCCGGCTAATGCCCAGCCGTTTCAGGAGCTCCTCTGACTCGCCCCGGATGGCCCCGATTTTGAGTTCCGTCTGTTCCCGCGACACCTGCAACTGTTCCCGCGCCTCTTCTGCCGCCTTTGCAGCTGTCGCCTCCACCTCTTCCCGCGCTGCCGCCTGTCGCACTTCGCTAGATCGCAGCGCCTCGTCCGCAGCGTGCGTGATGCTGGCCTGTGGGTAGGACGCGCAACTATGGGTCATTTCCATACACAACGCATCAAGGACTTTAACGAAGTCGCTTCACATCTCTGGCCCACCATGCCTTATGGTGTCAGCCCCATCTCCCATGCACACGGCCCCGACAGCTGCCTCCTCCCCCATCAGGCCTCGGCTGTTCCCAAATTGCCAAACACCGTCCGCATGAATGCCCCCCCGTTCGCGTCCTCTCGGTTGGTTTGCTTTGGATTCTGTCATGATTATCCTTCCCCCCTCCCCCCGCACCTGCATGAGCAGGCTGTACACCTCGGGAAGCACCTTGTCCTGCGCCAGGTCCACCGGACACATGCCGTCCTTGTTGGGCCGCGTGGGGCTGGCACCGCGGCGCAGCAGCAGTCGCACTGTGGGAATCGTGCATTACCGATACCGCATGGGAAGAGCGTGTGGTGCATCTGGGCGCTGCGGCTATGCGTGTCATTACAAGCAAGTGCTCCACGCAACTTGGGTGTGCCTGGTGGGCATCACACCTTATAACCGTGCGGTGGGCTCGTTCCCTGACTCCCACTGTGCAGACGCACCTGCTTCCTTCTGGTTCTCCCGCACCGCCGCAGCGAGGGCCGTCAGCCCGTCCTTGGCCTCTGCCTCAATGTCCGCCCCCGCGTCAAGCAGCAACGCCAGCGTCTCGCAGTCGCCTGCCGCGGCCGCGGCCATCAGGGGAGTGCCGCGAGCACTGCGCGCCATAGCATGCATGCGCATTGGGTTTCAAAATTGTGACAAGGTGGCCTATGCGGGCAACCGATGCGGTGTGATGCGAGGTAACCGGACACGCACGACTGCCAACCTGCAATGGTTGAGAGACGCCCCGTGCTCCAGCAGTAGTCGACAACATTCCCCATCGCCCGACATGATTGCCGCTCGCAATGGGTAGTTACCATTGAGGAGCTCCTGCGGATGGGGCCAGTCGTCGTGCCTCAGCGTCGCAGGGTGCAGTGACCGTGGGCTAGCCTGAACGTGCCAAACCCGCGAAGGCCCAAGAGACCGACGGGAAACAACTACCTTGTTAGGGTCGGCCCCAGCATTCAGCAACAGCTTCAGGCAACCCGCGAAGCCGTTCTCCGCGGCGATTACGACTGGGCTCAGGCCCAGGTCTGACGTGAAGCTGGTCGAGACATTCAAGCCGATGAGCGCGGCCACCCCAGTTTCATCATTTGCGAGCACGGCTTTAATGAGCTCATCTTCCTGGTGTGATGGTTTAGAAGGCGCCATTCATTCGCGGCTCAAGGCAACAGCGGAGCTCAAATAAGATAGCAAGGGCTGGTGCTTGATTGATCGAAGCAAAGTATTGTGCGCATACAATTATATGCTAAACTCAACTTGTGTCGAACGCTTCCAAGGTCATTTCGACATGGAGGCCACCCCACGGCGAGCCTCCCCCCCTCCCCATCCCCCCCCCCCACCCACCCATACACCGCCCACGCAGGCTCCAGTGCCCATGCGACTCGTTCTTCTTCTTCTTCAGCTAAACATTCTTCTTCATAGAGCGTGCTTCAAAACTACAAAGCCATATGCGAGTGCACGATACATGTATGCATCGCCTTAGTACACCGCCAACTCACTACCCGCTTGACTGCCCTACTGCCCACGCCTACTGCCCCTGGCAACTGGATCCGGAGCCCGCCGTGCAGCCGAAGCAGTGGTTGTCGCAACGGATGGGGCGCGACGTGAGGTCCGTGATAGAGGAGATGTCCCAGATGGTCAGCTGCTTGCCGGACTTGCCGCCCTCCTCAATTGCCATGTCCTGCACACAGACGCAGACACACCGTGCGTGCGGCACCGCGAGCGTCAGTAGACTGTGCCGTTGTGCATCCCCAACAGGCGAACCTTGCGATCTTACCCTCTTTGAAACAATGAAACCGTGGTACGCCAGGACACTACTGGACTGCGGAATCTACACCCGCCAACGCCCTGCTGCATAAAGCCCTACAAACGGCTTGTCCCTTCCCCTTCGCAATGCCCCCCTCCTCTTCCCACCAGCTGCTGGTTGAAGTCGCAGTCGTACAGCACTCCGTCCCACCGAACACTTAAAGTTTCCCTACACAAGGAAGGAGATGAGGGAGGGGCGCGGCGCAGAGGCAGAGGCAGATGGGAGGAAGGGCGAGAGCAGCTCGTCAGTGGCTGTCCGGGGCAGATCAAAAAGCCGAGATTGGGGCAAAGGGGCAAAGGGCACCACAGGGTGAGAGCGCGCCAGAACGATGGTCTGCTCGTCCCTGAGGCCTCCATGCATCCGCCCACCAGCTGGCGCACAAACCTGCACATGAGGTGCTCGGCTGCAGCTGCATTGAAGTTGTTCACCAGAAGCCCCATGTAGTCCTTCATGGCGCCCTGGGGAGCGACGGAGAGGACGGGGTGGGGTAGCTCATTCCAGAAACCAGAAGCGAAACCCTAAACCCTAAAGGGGGGTAGTTCTTTCCAGAAACCAAAGCGGGGGACGTGGTGCGGCCGCAGTGTATCTGAGTGTTGCAGCAGGATAACATGCTCACAACAGCAGGGTTACATGCCGACACAGGTGGAACTGCCATGCCGCTGAAGCAAAGTGCGCGCACAATCCTATGATTCACATGCCCCCTGACTGCTGCGCGGTGCGACGCCGCTGAGGCGCCCTCCCTACTGTCATGAGCCGCAGCCCCTCGCGCCGCTGGCCCCACCTTGCGTGTGAGGAAGTCCGCGAAACGCTTGATGGGCATGTTGTTGAGCGCCAGCAGGCGGTTGAACACGATGCCGTACGCGCCGCCCAGCTCGCTCTTGTAGGCCGCCTCCAGCTTGGACTGGCCGGGGGCCAGGAAGGCGCCGCCTGCAGGGCCACGGGCAGACAGGGGGGAAGACCGGGAGAAGAATGGGAACAGGAGCATCTTGGCGTCATGGTGGACGGGTTGGTGGTTGGCGGGGGATGCGGATGGCGATGTGGTGACCAGCAGGGCAAGCCCAATCCGTCGCCCCGTTCCACACTTTCCCGAACAAGGGAGCATTGAGCTACCTCTCCACTACACAGCGCGCCTCTGCTTAATCTCAGTTCCATGCAACCCCCGCCACCTGCCCCGCCCCGCTGACCTTCTCCGTCACTCCCCACTGCTTGGGTTTGGAATAAACTACTCCCCACTGTCTTCGCCCCCCGTACCTGGGTTGTACACCAAGTCCAGCTGCAGCCCGCTGCCCAACACACCGTAGCCCGCGGCGTTGAGCAGCTTGAGTCCCTCAATGGAGCGCTCGAACACGCCCCGCCCGCGCTGCTTGTCCACGTTGTCCTCCGAGTAGCACGGCAGCGACGCCACCACGCGCACCTGGGCAGCAGCAGGGAGGTGAATTTACCAGCGGCCTGTCAGACCATTGCCACTGGATAACGGGCTCATGTGCAGGCTCTAACCCATCTTTCAAATACGAGGACAGCCACCCATCCGGCCGCAGAGCTAATCACATGCACCGGCGCGGTACCGTGTCACACCTTCCTGAGTACCGCCGATTCCCCGCCCCCATGTTCCCCCCGCCCGCTCGCTCCCCCACCTTGTGCCTCGCCAGGAAGTCCACCAGGTCCTCCTGACCCGGCTCCAGCAGCACCGTCAGGTTGCAGCGGTCAATAATCTCCAGCCCTAGGGGCGCGGCTTGCTCCACCAGATACCTGGGGATTTGGTTTGGGTTGGAGTTGGGCGTGGGGGCAGGCGTTGCGGCAGGCACCCCGTTAGCAGTGGTGACCATGGAGTCCTGCAGTGGTGTGCCTGCTCCATGTTGTACGCCCCACGCTGACCCTTCACATCCAAGCCACACCGTAGTCCTGAGCCCCCCCTCCTTCGTTTCCCCTCTCCTTCCTCCTCTACCCCACTCGGTTGGTTGCTTTGGGTTCTGAAGTAATTAACCGCTCCCCTCGTCTCCCGAACCCCGCACCTGAAGTTGGTGTTGAGCTCGGGCGCGCCACCAGTGATGTCCAGGGTGGTAATGGTGCCGCCGCCCGGTGCCGCGCGGTCCGACCGCAGCAGGTCCAGGCAGCGATCCACGGTGTCGCGGCTGGCCTGCTCAGCGGTGCGGCGGGGGGACGACTCCACGTGGCAATGGGTGCAGGCCTGGTTGCAGTACAGGCCGATGTTGAGCTGGAAGATGCGCGCGGCAGAGCGCTTCAGAGGCGCCACGCCGGCTTCCTGTTGCGTTTTGGCGTGCCGTCGGAGGGAGAGGCGTCTCAGCGTGTTGCATAACGGCGTACAGGTCGGGGAAGTTAGCCTAGCATTTACAAATTGCATCCTGCAAACCCATGCGGCTGAGGCTGCGCCCGCAAAAGCTTGGGCACCAGACTGCGAGATTCCCTCACCGCGCATGTTGCATAGAAGGAGGGTGCCCCCAGTGCGTCCAAGCTGCGCTGCCGCTTCAGGCGCTCCTCCCGCGTCAGGGCCTGCTGCCCCGCTGCCTCAAGTGCTGCCAGGTGCTCCTTCAGTTCCGCGTCCGCCTCCATGTCCTCCAGCGTCTCAGGAATGAGCGAGGTGCGCGACTGCACGTCGCTGGCGGCAGCGGAAGCGCGCGCCATGCGGGCTGGGCGGCAGCGGCGCTGCCGCACGCAGGACGCCGCAGGGGCCACGCATCTGCGGCCAGGCAAGGTTTGGGTTTCGTGGTTGTTGCACCGCCACCGCACGCACGGGGTTTCTTCTCAATCAATTTATGTGGCAAGCTATTCATGTCAATGGTAGCAGCAAAGCGCGTCTCACCTTGCTCCAGCAGCGCAATCGCCGCGAAGCAGCACGCCAGCCCTCATTTTTGCACCGAAGTCGCCGCTGAGCTTTATCGATATGCAAAACGTATGAGCATCCGTAACAAACCCACCATCCGTGTTTACTCAATGCAACTTTTGCATGGGGCCGGATGGGTGTCGACAAGGATGGCTCCCCGAAGTTGCCCGGGGCGATAAATAGGCACAGATTTCCGCAAGCTTACAAAAGTCTTACCATCACGCAAGCTACTATACAACCGCAGCGACACGCGCGCAAGCGTTGCGATTCTTGTTTCATACTCTTCACTCACCCCGCTAAACAAGCGCCACTATGCTGTCCTGGAAAGACGAGGAGGAGCTTTCCCGGAGTAAGTGTATCGCACAGTATCGAACTGAGCTGGAGTGTCGGTAGCGACGGCATGCGACGGCATGCGGGTTGCCGACCCTGGCGTGGCACTGACCGCGCTTGCCCCCCTGTGACAATGTGCCTGCCTTCAGACCGCCCCGGCAGTCTGACCAAGCCCGCTCGGTGAGCCTGTCGCGCTAGCGTCTCCTGGCCTGCTGCGGGCTGCCTCCAGCTCAAACTCGGCTTAGAGTAGTTCCTTGCGAAACTCTGAGAATGCTGTAAGCAAGCAAGTGAACGGCTCTAGCGTTTCTGGGTCGCCAGAGCCTTGTCAGCAGGAATTACGGAAAAGTGACACCCCATTCGTAAAACTTTCGAGACGGGCTGCAACGGCTGGACAGCTTGTATGGCTCTGGCTTGCGTTGTATGACCTGGTTCTTACCGCACCCCTGCCTGCCCCTACCCTCGCCTGCCTACCCCAGGTCGTCCATCGACAACATCCGCCAGGGGTCTATGCCCCGCTCCAGCCTCGACAAGGGGCTGAGCCCCGTCGGCTCCGTCGGCTCACCCGGCGCTCTAAAGCAGTCACACTCGCTGCTGCGCGGGCCAGGCCACGCGGCCGAGGGCACCATTGGGTCCGAGGGCTGGTGAGTACCTACAGTGTGCTGAGGCGTGAACCCACGAAGGTGCCAACAGTGTTGCTGTGGCTGTGAACCGCATACTGGACACACTAACTGATGGAAACAAGCGCATATACTTGCCTGCATGCAGGTTCTTTACCAGAGTCTCTGCGCTTTCAGCACCCGAAGCCGCCCCCGCTTCCCCGCCCTTGCGCAGGTGGCACCATGCTGACGAGGCAGCGATGAACGAGGCGCCCAAGGAGGACAAGGACAAGAAGACCGCCGGCTTCGTGCCCATGTACAGCAACATCCCTGGCCTAGTCAAGAAGTCCATCTGGGACCGTGAGTCCTGCAGGGCACAGACCTGGCTCCTGCATGTGATTTGTGCACCGCGCACGCTTGCAGCATTTGGGCAGGCCTCCCAAATCTTACGGCCCCTCCGCCTGCACTGTTCCTCGCCCTTGCGTGGACAGAGGAGCCTGCTGCCTCGGAGCCCGCGGCTGCTGAGACGGCCAGTTTCACCGGGTCGGCCTTCGCCGCGCCAGCGACAGGCTCTATCGCCGCGGCGGCGGCGCCCGCAGTAGCGCCCGCGGCAACGGCGGCGCCTGCGGCCGCTCCCGCTGCCGCCGCCACGGCGACAACGGCTGCCACTGACGCGGCGGCACCAGCGGCAGCTGAGCCGGCGCGAGCTGAGGCCGCGGTACGCAGTGAGGGCGGCTCAGCGCCTCCCGCTGGAGCCAAGGGTGACGGCTGGTGCGTTCGGGGGGAAAGTGCCTAACTCTTCGTGGCATATGGAAAGTGGCAAATCCCTTCTGTATGCAAACTGCCATCGCGCGCTGACCGTGCATAACCTGTGCTGACCCCTTCAACTGCTGTGGTCCCGCTACTGCTGCCCGCCGCTCCCCAGGTGGACGCGCATGGACAACGGCATCCTGAACCAGCCGCCCGAGTCGGCGGCGCCCGCTTCTGGGGCAGTTGTCAAGGGTGAGCGCGTCATGGGCGGCGGCTTCGTGCCACAGTTCGGTGTGGCGGGCGGCAACGCCTACAAGTCTATCTTCGCGGAGGAGGAGGCCAAGTCAGCGGCGGAAGGTGAGGGTGGGGTTAGGACCTTGAAATTGGCAAAGGCGTTCCAAAAATTGTATCCACGGCGAGGCCAGATGTTGGGCTATTACAGCTGCTGTAAAGTATTTTGGCGACGCCAGTGGCTTTCGTGCAACATCTGTCTCTCCTGCTCTTCCCGTGCAGCGTCCAAGCCGGTGGAGAAGGCTGTGGCGGACTGGGCTCCATTTGCAGGCGCGGAGCAGGTAGCCCCGGCAGCTAGCTGCGCGGTGGCCAATGCCACGACGGTGGCGGAGGATGATTGGAGCGGCTTTGCGTCGGCGCCCAAGGTGGCCTAGGGCTTGACACCGAAGACTGGATATGATATTGGAAGTAAGAGATGGCTGCATGCCCGGGCAGAGCAAGGGAATAAAGAGCCCAGTGCGGCTCAGTAGCGTGGGTGGCAGGGCAACCATGAGGGGAAGAAAGTCGTGAATATTGAGAATATCTAGAGAACCACGAGTGGAAGCACCGTCGTTCATGGGACAGCCAGCGGTCTGATGAACGTACGTGTGCGGAGTTATTGGATCCGTATAGGCTCGCTGCAGGTGAATTGCTCGCAGCACTGTTGCCATTATTTATATAGTAGGCAATGCGGAATTGCCAGGGCTGGGTTACCGGTGCGTATAGGATATGCCCGTTTGGATGAGCACGGCACACTACTACAATGGGGGACACGACGTGAGCACATATCGCCAGTAATGTGAAGCAGATCGTACGGGACAAGCGCCGGTGGAACAAAGCATGGGGCAGGAAAGGGACGTCCCAATAGTGTGTGAAGCCCCCGGGCGCAGGCAAGGGAGCGCGCTGTAATTGTACCGACGCAGGGCTCGTATCTTGTTCGGCGGGGTATGTCCTGACATCAGACATTACAGGCCTTTCCGGGGCTAAACTATGTCCATAACATTGCCGATTTGGGGTCTTTCCCATAGGATTTTGGACATTGGCACGCCATGGGCCCCCTGTCCAATGTCCAGTGGGCCCGCCGGAGACCGCCAATCTATATCCCGAACATTGCCAAAACGCCTTTCAAAATCCCCTATAATAAGATAGGAGCCCGGTACCGACGTCAGAAGCTGGCGGCGTACTCCTCACGCTCCGGGCGCCCGGCTAGGCGACAGCACCACACAGACATGGCGACGCGGCGCAGAGGAGTCGCATCGCACCGGCAGGCAGTTGTCCAGCGTCCACGTATGAGCGCGACATGCAGGGGGGGGTAGGATCTTCCGAAACATACCCCATGGTCCAAAATTAAATAGCTTAACGAGAGCGTTCAGAATCCGCTTTCAAACCTGAAAACGGTTTTCTGGGTGCAAAGATATGGGGCCTCAAAGTTGGGGGACGGACCCACCCACCCCCCCAGGGGTCCCCACGGTTTTGCGGGCGGATTTGCTAGATTTTATCTTTGGGCCTCAAACGCTGCCAAATGCACACAGAAGCTATCCATAAGTATTGAGAAAGGTATATTAGGCCCGGGGGCACGTGTCTGCGTCGCCAGGCATGGGTTTACGTTCGTCTTCAGCTGTGGGTCGCGACATGTCATCGTGACATGTCTCCGGCATGCCAAACCCAGCACCCTCCAGGACAGCGCAAAACGCATCCAAGGACGCCGCAACCCCAGTTTGTAGTCGGTTTGTAGTTGCAGGAGGTTACACATGCATTTTGGTGGCCAGTTCTGGGTGCACCCGGTCACCCCTGGTCAGACGCATTGAAGCATTGGAATCCCGGCCTGACCCAAACACGAGGCGGTGTCCCGGTAAACTACACAGCGCAACAGAGCTCACTGAAAGAAGTGCATTGACACCAACGCGACCAAAAACGGACGAGGTTGACAACGGACAAGGGCTGTACGACAGGGTGGGGGGACGGACTACCCCCCCCGGGGGGTCCCGGGAGAATTTGCGGCATGGGGTCTGGAGGTTTTGTTTCTACCCCCCCCCTGCGACATGGAAGACAAGCGTAATGCCAATACGGCGTTGTGTTCAAGAAGCCATCGCTGGGCGACGGTGTTGTAAGCAAGGGCAAGGCCAGGGCGCGGCAAGTTGGAGAGGGGCCTGAAAGGCGATTGCACATCAATACTTGGAAGGTACGCGGCGGCCGCCAGGCCCAGTCTTCCCCAGTCTTCCCCAGTCTTCCCAGCGTTTTAATGTTACAGTCATTCCGACACAGATCCCATACCCTGTACTCCATCTGTTCGGGTCATGCAAACTATTTCACATTCAAGCCTGCCCCTGCAACCGTCACACTGAACGCCGACTCCCGCCCTTGCAATTGGCCCCCGTGCGTATCCATCACTTCTTCTTGCCCTTCTTGCCCTTTACTGCGGCCACCGCTGCAGCTCCGCCAATGGCAGCGCCGTCCACCTTGCCGCCTGCGTCTGCCGTCTCAACCGCCGCAGCCTCGGCCCTAGGAGTGGCCGCTGCGCCTGCCACGGTAACAGCCGCACCCGATGCCGTGTCCGTCGGCAACCCTGCCACCGCTGGCGCGGGCACAGTGCTTGCTGGCGCCGCCGCGGCAGACAGCGCCGGCGAGGCACTTGTTGCTGGCCCGCTGCTGCTGGAGCCGGACACAGCACTGGCGGAGCTCTTGCAGGAGCTGCCAGCCGCCGCAGCCCCTGCCGCCGCAGCCTTCGCGCCGTTTGCGCCGGCGCTGCCGCTTGCTTTCGCCGCGGCGGCGAGGCTGCTGTTGCTGTTGCTGCTGCTAGCGGAGCTGTCCGGCACGTTACTGCTCACGGGCGGGCTGGGCAGCACGTGGCGGCCTGCTGCGGCGCTACCGCTACTGCTTAGGCCGCCGCCGCCCTCCTTGTCGTCACCCAGCTTCTTGAGGTCCAGAGCGCTGCCCGACTTGGAGCTGGTCCCGTCGCTGGCCGGGTCCAGGCCCTCGCCCTGAGCGGTCGCGACGAGGGAACAGGCAAGAGCGTCAGAATGATGCACTATAGTCTCCAGACTCTAGTTGACACCTGGACGTAAGCCTAACTACCTATGCACGACCGGCAAACTGCAGGTTTACGCACGAGCGTAGCGAGTAGCAGCAAACCAAGGTTTTCTGTGTCCCTGCATGGGCCTGCGTGCATGCATCGCGCGGGTGTCGAGTGCGTGCTGGTGCTGTCGGAGGTTTATTTCGGAATTCCGTTTTCGTAGCTATAATAGCTCAAGGCTCTGTAGCCGCAGCTGCGTATTGAGCCTTCGCGGAGGCGCCGGCCCCTAATGTGACAACGACAGACGTTCTCTGCTTGCAGGTACCACTTAGAAGCTAGCATATGGAGGCTTGAGTGTGTGTGTGTGTGTGTGTGTGTGTGTTTCGGACTTGCAGACTGGGAGAGACTCTTAGAGACGTGTGACGCTGTGAGCGAACTTGGATGTATAGGGAGCGCGGCAGTATACGAAACATAAAGATCTGTACAGCGGCTCGTCACGTGAACCCACAATGCTTGCCACACCACACGCACCTGCGCTGTCTGCGCCTGGCGGTTCCACATCTCCGCGTACAGCCCGCCGCGCGCCAGCAGCTCGGTATGGCTTCCCTGCTCCACCACCTGCCCAGTGGCCATAACTACGATGATGTCGGCGTCCGCGATGGTGGACAGCCGGTGCGCCACGATGACGGTGGTGCGGTTGCTGCGCAGCTCCGCCAGCGCGCCCTGTACCGGTGAGGCGGTGGCAGGGCGAGGCCGCGGCGGGAGACAGGTTGGATGGCGGGTATCAAGCTGGCTAACAGTACGGGACACGCCGTAGCAGTGTACCATGCGCGCGGTGCTGGACATCAGCAGGCCGGCGCAGTGCATGCCCCTGACCGCACATGCCGCGCGCACTGGCCCCAACACACCCGCCCGCCCACCTGGATCTTCTTCTCCGTGATGGTGTCCAGCGCTGAGGTGGCCTCATCTGTGTATTTGTTTGTTTGTGTGTGTTAGAAAAGCACAAGGAGAGGAAGGGTCGACAGGAGGGTGTGTGTGTGCGAGAGTGTGTGTGTGTGTGTGTGTGTGTGTGTGTGTGTGTGTGTGTGTGTGTGTGTGTGTGTGTGTGTGTGTGTGTGCGTGGGGTAGTTCATTCTAGAAACCAAAAGCGAAACGGGGGTATGTTTCATTCCAGAAACGGGGGGGAGGGGTCCATGCGTGAGGTAATATGGGGGAAGGTAAGCCATTCATGGAATGGTATAGGGTCTCTTTTTGCGAAGTTCCGATGCCCCGGGGGGCGGAAAAGATGTGGCAGAAGGAGAAGCATAGGGTCACACTCGTCACCGGCTGACGGTCTTGTCCTAAATACAGCAGTTGACACTCAGGTAAGCTGGTCCCTCTTTAACTCAGCCACCCGTGATCCGGCCCCAACTCACCCAGCACCAGCATGGCTGGGTTCTTAAGCAGTGCGCGCGCAAACGCAACGCGCTGCTTCTCGCCGCCGCTCAGGCGCAGGCCGCGCTCACCCACCACCGTGTTGTAGCCCTGAGGTAGCGGGGAGGAGGCGGGCACGGGCAACACGTACCACATACGGCGCGGTCATCTGCCCCGGCCAAGGGCAACCCTCCCGGCATGCGGCTGGAACAACAAGTCAGTCCGGCTCTACTTGGATAATCCCCCGGTGGAAGGGAGGGGCCAGCATCAAGTGCCAGGGCACCTAGCAATCCTAGTACGAGTGAAAGACCGGCCTACTCTAATTTGCCAAGCGGGTTCTCTCTCTGGCGCTGTGAGGGCCGCGTCGGCCCGGGCCATGGCTTTGCAGGGACAGGAAGCACGCACGTGCACCACCTTGAAACCTACAGACACTCGTCAATTACTGCAGCACCTCCGCCGCTTACCACGTCTTCGTCAGCGGCTGAGCCGCGCCAGACTGTACCCCCTCCCTCCCTATCGCTTACCTTGGGGAAGCGGTTGACGATGGTGTCGTGGATGCAGGCCAGGCGCGCCGCCTCCTGCACCTGCTCGTCGGTGGCCGCCAGGTTTCCGTAGCGGATGTTGTGCATGATGGTGTCATTGAACAGCACCGTGTCCTGGACGGGGAAGGTGGGCAGCGGGGAAAGCCGGGTAGTTCATACCGAATCCCAATTTTGCCATCGCAAACCCAGAACCCAGAACCACAGGGTGGCGGTCCCTCATACCCAATGGGAACAAGCACCCAAACCGATGGCGGGTTGAGGAGGGGGAGAAAGTTACGTTCGGGCCTGGAGAAAAAGGTACGCCTCGGCACGGGTTTCAAACTCTCACCAAACGCGTTTTCTTTGAGGCCCGAACAAGGGCTTCACGAAGTCGTCCCTATCCTTTCCCCTTCTGTCCACACAGGTCTTGCGCACACGCACACACCTGCGGCACCATGCCGATGGCGCGGCGCAGCGACACCTGCGACACGTTGCGCACGTCCTGCCCGTCCACGCTGCACATACACAAACACACACACACACACACAGCCACATGGCAGCAGCCACAGCAGCAGCAACAGGGAGGGCTCACACGGGACGCCAGTGATTAAGTCATGCCCACTGCTTTCACCACGCACGCCTGTTTCGTGTGTATAGGACAACATGACCCCAAGGGACACGCGCTTACCGCACTGCGCCGCTGGAGACGTCGTAGAAGCGGAAGATGAGGCGAGTGATGGTGGATTTGCCGCTGCCGGTGGCGCCCACAAAGGCAATGGTCTGGCCGCCCGGCACCCGGAACGACACGTTGCGCAGCACCGTCTGCAACACGCAATGGCAGCGCCAGCAGCGTGTCAACGCAGGCATATAGGATTCAAATCCGTGGGAAGTCCTGCATTGCTCGGACGCCGACCCAGCCCTGCTTCATGCGTCTAATCGCTCCCCACTGCGCCAGCTTGTCACTGTCGGCCCGCCCCACCATGCCGTCCATCCGTACCTGGCCCGCCTCGTACTGGAAGCTGACGTCATCAAACGCCAGCTCGCCTGCGGGTAGGGCATCCCCGCCGCATACCGACACATCATGATGTGAAACCAATCGGGCGGAACCAATATATATATACCTCCCAAGGTTTTGATCGGACGTTCAGCAGTATGCTTCCCCCCCCCCCCCACTGCCACCAGTTCCCTCGTCGTCTCTCCGTCGCCCCACCTAGCCACCCTGCCCGCGTGCCTCACCCGTGGCGACCACCAGGTCTCGGGCGGTCGTGGTGTCCGCCACCACCGGCTCGCGGCCCAGCAGCTCAAGCAGGTTCTCCATGTCGATCTGGGGGAGGGGGGAGGCGGGTTAGGCGCGGCAAGGTGGAAGGGGCCGATGCGGCAAGGATCCCGCGGGTGCGCCAGCGGATGCGCTTGCTGATGTCCAATTCTACTACAAATTGAACGCCTGTGCTACTGCGACGCGACCTGCCCCGCTGGCCCCAGCCCAGCTGCCCCAGCAACGTTATAGGGCCCATCAATAACTCCGTCCCAGCGGCCTCTCCCCAACACCGCCTCGCCCTGCCGCACCATGTACTGCTGAATGGTGCGGTAGTAGGATCCAAAGAAATTAAGCGGGCCGTACAGCTGTGCCATGAGCGACAGGAACAGCACCGCGTCTCCCACAGTCAGAGAGTGGTCGGCCACGCCGGCTGCAAGGAGAGAGCGGGGGCGGGGTGCAGCAGCAGTGCGGGAACGGGTTGTCAAAAAGGGTAAGGACTTTGGTACATGTGTTTTAAGGACAGCATGTCAATGACACACGAAATGCGCAACACTGCAGAAAGGGCATCCACGCGCGGCTGTTTGAGGCCGGAGGAATAGCCTTGATTGCGATTAATGTTTTGCCCCACCAACCCGCCCACGCCATCCCACCTGCGCACACCAGCAGACCGGAGGCGATGCCGCAAAACATGATGGCGCTCTGCGGGACATTGCAATGCGTTGGAGTCGGCTTATGAATGCATGTGTGGGTGGACCTCCACGTCTCCCCCGACGCTGGCGCGAGAGGATCCTCCGCGTTGGGCGTGACGACCCGCACGCGGTCACGTGCACTCCCGCGCCCGTGCGGACCCGGCCGTAGCAGCGCGGTGCTCTCACCTGGGTGACATTGAGGACGTTGATGGACGACATGCTGCGGAACTCGGCGTCCTGGATCGACGGCCCGAGGCGGATTCCAGGTATAAAACGTCATGAGATGAGGAGGCAAGGCGGGGCGAGACGGCGGTCGCAATGCAGGGGACATGCCGTTGCAAGCAGGGTTGCTGCACGTTTGCGCGCTAGGGCCCCGTCGCATGCCCAATTACCTGGTAGGCATCAATGGCCTTGGCGTACTCCACAGACTCGTACCTGAGGGGATAATGCGGGCCAAACCACCGCCGCGTCAAGTCTCTGAGTGTGCGGGCCGAGCTTTGCCACGTGCATGTCACCCGATGAAGCTCCTCGGCCTGTCCAAAGCCCCCGACTCGCGTTGGGCCCAGGTCTGCAACTCCTTAATGCATAATCAGACTCCGGGCTCTGCAATGCAGAACCCCTTTCCGCTCACCGCTCGTTGGTGAAGTACTTGACTGTCTCGTAGTTAAGCAGGGCGTCGGTGGCGCGAGCCGACTTGACCTGGTCGGTGGCGTTCATCTCGCGCCGCAGCTTGCCGCGCCTGTGGCAGGTATCAGGAGGGGTGGGGCCACTCAAAACCGGCGGCAAACCCTGGAAACAGTGCACCTACGCGCTCACCGCGACCACACGGCCTATCATTGGGCCCTTCTCAGGGTCATATGTTCCTAGAGGCGGTTCAAGATGGTTCACTGCTGCACCCAGTACCGCTTGCCTCGCGCTTTTGACAGCCGGGTCAGCGCCGCGGGGGCACCAAGTAGGTTCCACCGAACACTAGTAGTCTTCGGGCGCTCTTTCCACTGCCATACGCCGTGCTCGCGCTCTACGAACTTGCTGTCCTTGTCAACTATGTGCCAGTTGCTCGCGGAAATGGCATGCAGGGCAGAGTGTGAAGTTGAAGGCTTAAAGGGCGCTTGGGCGGAAGCTCAAGTTTGAAAGGCTGTGGCCGGGCATGTTTGTGCGCGTAGCTAACTAAGAAGAGGAAAAGGGGTCAGTCAGGGGTCCGGAAATTAGCCCCCCCCCCCACACCACTCCCGATAACTCCAGGTCACCCAGGGACTTGAACATGTGCCGGTCCTGGCGGCTGTGGGAAATATCGTCCCTTACGTGTGTGTGTGTGTGTGTGTGTGTGTGTGTGTGTGTGTGTGTGTGTGTGTGTGTGTGTGTGTGTGTGTGTGTGTGTGTGTGTGTGTGTGTGTGTGTGTGTGCGTGCGTGCGTGTGTGTGGTGGGGGAGGCCATGTCATCCCCTGGTGCCGAGCACCCGCCCCCTCCCCGAGAGTGGCATTCGACACGACAAGACTGACCACTCGGTGATAATGATGGTGAGGGGGATGTAAGAGCCCACCGCGATGAACACAATGATGGCTGCGGGCGGACGGGCGAGAAATGGGTGGGACAGTGGCGCACATGCATGAAGGAGACAATATTAATGAGGTACGCCAGCTTCTGTGACAGCGCGTGCGAGCATGCCGTGCGAGCATGCGGCCTGTTGCTCCCAGCCCTTCCCCAATTGGTGTCACTGACCAATGGTGGGCTCCAGAGCCTGAGCCAGGTACGTGGCGGCTGCCAGCACGTCGAAGATCTACGGGCGTAAGGTAGCAGCGGTAGCAGTTATATTACCGTACGTTGGACTGGCTAGAAGGGTAGCTGTACGCCGCATGCATGTGATTACCGACGAACGGGGCCCAGCAGAGCGGAAGCCCAATGCCGGGTGCGGAACAGATACGCAAGAAACGTGGAAACTTCCTAGCGCTTGTCGCGCCTGATCCTGGGCCCACATGCCTGCGCGCTAACGCCCGCTCGATACCCTCTCCTCCTCCCCCCCTTGCGCGCACCTGGGGCAGCACGTTAAAAAGGATGGTGGACAGGATGTTTTGCATGGCGTTGGTGCCGCGGTCCACCACCTTGGTCACCTCGCCGGTCTTCTTGCGCAGGTGGAAGGTGAGATCCAGGTCCATCACGTGATCGAACACGCGCAGGCTGATGCGCCTGATGCGCAGGAGCGAGGGGCAGGAGGAGGGCGAGGAGGTAGGGAAGAGAAGGGGAGGTGAGGTGAGCGAGCACGGCTGGAAGAAGGGTGGGCGTTGGGAGGTAATAGGGGAAGCGTCGGTAGAGGATACTGGGCTGCGCGCGTGTCGAGGTCTTGGGGAAAGGGAGAGGACGGGGTCACCGGGCTAGGCACATAAAAGGCCGAGTCCCACGACCCTGTGCGGTTGCAAGGTTGTGAGGAATTGAATGTGTGTGGGTGCAGCGTGCGTCTGACGCACCTGTACGCGTCTTGAGAGACGGGAATCCAGAGATAAGACCTGTAAATGCGACCGAAATGGCAAGCGGTGAGAAGCTTTCGCTACCGCAGCAAAATTGGCCCAGGCCTAAACACGAAATCCAATTGGCCTCCACTCCAAAGCGCCCCTGCACATACCTCATGTTGTTGATGAAGCCCACAATGCCGCCGCCGGCGCCGCCCTGGAAGAACACTGCAGCCAGGTACAGGATCACCCAGGGCCACCTGGAGGGCCGCGGGAAAGAAGCGGGTAACGGGGTATCGGCCTATCGGGCATGTGCGTGAACTGCTCCAGACCCACAAGTCTGGCTGACACAGACAAGGGCTGACACACATTGCCGAATGCCTCTCTTTGCCGCTAAAGCAGGCTCTGCCACTCACACAAGCGCCCCAAAGTGGACAGCGCTGGGGTCGGCGGGGTCGCCCCCGCCCCGGAGCCAGGCGGTCACCAGGCGGGCTAAGCCCAGGTCCAGCCCCAGACCGCGGGGCGGCTCGCCTGCAGGCAGCGAGAGGAGCGCACAACATACATAATCGGAAGGACGACACACTGCATCCCAGCCCCCGGCATCATCCCGAAGCGGCCGTGACGCCTGTGTCTCGCCCATCGCCACCGTCCAGTTATATATATGTCACGGTTTGCCGAAACACACCAGACAACACTATGTCTCTTCATTTGTACGCCACCAAAAATAACTTTCCAACCGTTAAAAACCCCTGGCGCCCGCCCACCCAGTCGTACCCGCCGCCGCCGCGGGGTGCTTGGCTGACGCCGCCGCCAGCGTGTCAACCACGCGCTTATACAGGATCGGCACAGCAAGGTTGATGAAGCGCATGGCCACCAGCAGCAGCAGGCAGGCGATGGCGCGCAGCTGCAGGTGAAACGCGGGCAATGATTCACAAATGGCCTCAAATGTTTGTACGACGAGTGACGTCGACAATCGGTGATGTCGACAGAATCGTGGACATGGTGAACACGCTTCCGCACACCGCCCCCTTTGAACCCTGTGTTAGTCGCATTTATCTACAGTATACATAAAATGATTACGTAGATGGTGCCGGGCCTTAAAGCGTGACGACGGTATGGCCAAAGCAAGCCGCACAAAATGCGGTGACAGCGGCTACCGCGGTTTGCGACGAGGGTCAAACTTGAGCATCATTGTATTCCATATCAGTAACATCCTGAAATGAGAAAGCTAGCAGCCCTGGCAGCCGTGCTTGCCGCAATGCGACGGTGCTGCCCTCCATCACCTGCAGGTGCAGCTCCGTGGGCCACACGTAGGAGCAGGCGTCCCCAAACAGGCTGATCCAGGTGCGCCCATCAGTCTCGCCCTCGCCGCCGTCACCACCAGTGCCGCCCGCCGCTCCAGCGCTGGTCCCGGCGCCGCCACTGCTACCACCTGGCTTGGAAGAGGTGCCGCCACCTGGGTGATGCAGAGAATCGCTAATGACTCGGACCGTTTGCAGCAACATACCAAGCCCGGCCTAGACGCACCTGTGCGCGACGCGGCAGCCTCGTCACCGGGCAGGGAGGCGTAGCCGTAGCCCAGCTGCGCCTGCAAGCGTGACCAGACAAGTGCAGGAGGAGAGCCCGGGCAAGGTAGGGCAACTGGGCAAACTGATAGTACGATAGCACGGCTTGTGCTTGGCTGGCACACGTGGAGCCGTCGTCGTCGTTGCACACACGGTAGTCACTCCTAACAGCCGTGTTACCTGCGCCCTGCACCCTGCCGCGTAACCCTCTTACCCCCAGCACATTCTTACACGCCCCACCACCCGCCTGCATGGACTCCAGAGAGGGGTTCTTGGCGGCTCGCTTGATGCCCAGCCAGGTGGTGACCGCGGCCATGGCGGTCTGTAGCATGGCAGTCCAGATGCTCGCCTTGATGTAGGACATTGGGAAGTTGTGCGGGTCGAAGTACAGGTGGTAGAAGGAGTACAGGCTGCAGTGGGGATGCGGGGAGACGGGGGGGGGCACGATATAAGGGTTAAAGACCGCCTTAGACTTCCGGATCCAAGATCCAGCACAAAAAAAACACTTTCTCAAATCGCGCCCACCCAGCCCACCCACCCTACCGACCTGATGCAGTACACAAGCACGGCCGGCCCCGTCACGAAGCGGAAGTCAATCGTGGCCGCCACTCGGCATGTGTAAAGCGCAAAGCCCAGCATGGTGCCCCACGTGAGCGCCAGGCAAGCGTGGTAGGTGACGTGGAAGGGGAAGGCGCGCAGCAGGGCCAGCCCCACGCTGAAGTGCAGAAGGTGCGTGCCCGCCATGAACAGGCAGCAGGCGATGAAGGCGCCGGACAGACCGCTGACGCCGCGACGCAGCCGGCCCTGGATAAGAAGCAGCGACACCGGGTGCGCATCACAGGTGGATTCAAGAATGGCGGGGCACTGAGATTGCGTTGTGTGGAGCGTCAGGCAGCCTTCCTGCGGTTTGTAGGGGCCGGTCAGGCGTGTGTCACCTCCGGTGCCTCTCAAGCTCTCAGCGGCACCCACCCAGCCCATGTTAGACGTGCTGGTCACACGTGGGCACACGCACCTGCAGTTTAAACTGGTGGATGAGGCCCAGGCGGCCGCCTTGGACCAGCACCGACACCAGGGTAGTCATGAGCAGCAGCGCCGACGCTCCGCCCTCAAAGGTGCACGGCGATAGCAGCGGGCCCAGCCAACCCACGTCCTGAATCCCCCCGCACCACATCAGACTGTTGGCGGCCATGGCGCCGCCTGCGGGGTTAAGGGGCCCCGCAGCAAAGCATCGTTAGGCTCGCGGCAGGGCTGGAACCCGTGCGCTTTTGGCGGGAGGCCCAGAGCCAGGGTGAACCTCGTGTGCCAACGCCGACCGCAGCACCATCCTGGCATCGTGTTTGTAGGTTCCATCACCTCACCTGCACCGTGCGGAGGATTTCTTCGGGTATCTCTCGGGTCCACTCTCGGGCGCCTCTCTTTGTGCTCTTTTATGTGATATCTTAAGTTTATCTCGGTAATATCATATGGCAGTGATTGTAATGCATTTTAGAAGCGATATCGGGGAATGACAACATCCATGCGTGGCATACTGCGGCAAAGCACAAGTGTATTACATACATATTGCAGTATTAGCGCAATTTATGATATGTGCATTGTAAGAGTTGCAGGCCCGACTCAGACCTGATTCACCTCTACCTTTCGCGTGACGTTTTCAACAATTTAGGCAATGCTCATAAGTAAATTCCGCAACAATTGCTTAATTCCGTAGCTGACATTTTGAATAGATGTCACAGGTGGCAGAGCCACCACCGGGCGGTCAGCAGCAGCGGCCTCTGCAGCTCAGCGCTGTCTTAACATCGGTTACATTGGGTGCAGAGGTCGAGGATGGCCAAGCACCAGCGCCGGAAGCCGCAAGTGCGCCAGGAAATCAGGACGAAGTACCATTTGAGCTCCTACTTGATGAAAACCCGGACGTTGATTACATTGCGGATATTCCAGAGGATGCAGCGTGCCTGATATCGCAACCAGATGGCAGGCGAGGCGGGCGCTGTGGGTATGGGCGTATGGCACGGCAAGGCGTGCGTGTGGCTTGAAGTACGAGCGGCGCTGCGTGGCGGAGTTAGGCGTTGCTATTCTGCATGCACTGTCGTCCGTTACCTTGATTGCTGGCTTACCACACCCAGAGTGCACTGATCGGATTATGGCCTCGAGGGGGGCTGGACGCTTGCTGAAGCGGGAGCACGATGGTGGCCATGCATCCCAATAGAACTCGGCCCTCCAGCTGACTGTCCTCATATGCCTCCGTCCTTGCAGCGTTGTGGTCGGGATTGACGTCTCCAAGGTGCCGGCGGACCCTGCCAGCCGGACACGGCGCCAGCGTCGTAGGCAGCGCGCTGCGGAGGCTCACGTGCAGGCGGAGTCGCGCGCAGGTACAGCGGCGTGCACGGTTGACACAGAGCGTGCGCACGGGATCTATCTGGTGTCAACGCAATTGGAAATGGACGGCATGCTCAGGGGCTTGCGTTGGATGTAGGCACTGGTGATTGACCAATGCTCTATCCAACGCCCCACCCTGCTGCAGCGTTTCACGCCTTGAGAGCTCAGCAGGCGGTCTTCTACCGTCGCACGGTGGTGCGACCCCGGCGCTTCGTCTACATGGGCCTCGTCGGTGGGTACAGTACTGGTAGCTACTGTTATTGATACTGCTCGTTGGCGGGTGAACACCTCCAGCGGGCGGGGCTTGAGGGTTGCATTGTGCGGAGTAAGAGCTGGCAACGGCGCCGTGTGCCATAATCCAATACGGAGTGCTCAGACTTGTCTTTAACCGCTTGCATCTGCGTTCCATTCGCCCCCCCGTACCCTTGTTCTTCAACTCTCCTCTCCCGTTTCCCTATCACCTCCCCCCTCCCCCTCCTCAGGCGCGGACATGTTGTTCTTTCTGGTGTGTCTGCTGGTGCAGGCCTTCACCTCGGGGCTACACATGGGCCGCAAGTGGTCAAGCGTGGGCGTCAACGGCGTCAACCTGTACTGGTGGCCCACACCTAAGAGTGAGTGGGGCAGGGGTCAGGTGGAGGCGCGGGCGCGGGCGGGGGTGCGGGGGCGGGGGCGGGGGCGACAGAGTTGTTGCTTGGTGATGGGGATCAGCGGAGCCCGAACAGCCCGGCCTCAATCAGACACGCACTGTTTACACAGGCAAAGCAGGATCAACCAACCTAGCTTGACCCGCTACCTGACACTTTACCTGGGCCATTATTGCTTCCACCTACCGCTGTTTATGGCGTGTGCCCGCTGCAGCGCTCACGTTGGAGGAGGTGGCGTTCTCGCTGGTGGTGGATCTGGTGGGCGTCATGGGTGAGTCGCACCCGCTACTGTTAGCTAGTTAGACTTACCGTATTGCAGACAGCGCGTCGGTTTCTGCACGTCACATGTGAACTACGAACGCAACCTCTGGAGACCCTAAATTTGCCCGGCTTTTTAGGTGGCACACGGCTGCCCACAACCAATCCTCATGCGTCATGTCTGATGATTCACATGCCCAATCGTTCGCTGCCGTCGCTTGCGTCTGCAGCTGGCTTCCAGGAGAAGCCGCCAGTACTGGGGCTATTCCTGCTGCTGGACCTGATCACCACAATCCTCATCGGCATCCACGGCATCTCGCTGTTCCTGCTGTTCCGCGGCGTCCAGATGGCTGTGTGCATTCTGTATCGCAACGCCCTTGTGCACTGCATGGTGAGGCAGCAGCAGCAGGCTGTGAAAACGGGCAGTGTAAGCCCTCGTAGCAACGCGAGGCACCAGCCCGCTCACAGGTACAACGCTCGAAGCACGTGCTATCGAGCTCCTTGGGGTGTAGGACACTGCGTGCACACACCAGGTACCCATCATGCCTGCTGGTATGGCCGCAGGGCATGTGCATGACAGAGGTTGAGCGGCTGGAGTTCCTTAGCACCGAGCTGGGCATCATGACTATCTTGCACGTGAGTACGGTATGCACATTGACACCTTGAAAATGGCACGAACAGCGGTGATCCCTGTATGACCTGCATGTTGCTTAAAGGTAGTTCGGCGCCGGCACTGCCACTCCCGCGCATAACCTGGCGTTTCCACGCATGGCCGCTTGCCCGCACAGACCATGGCCGGCTTCTGCGGCGTGCTTTGTGGCATCGAGCCGCAACAGGCCCAGCGCGCATCTCGTGACGGGCAAGAAGCAGCTGCCTCCCCCAGTCTGCGGGAGGGCAGTGCAGCACCGCCTCCGGAGCAGATTATGGCCACTCCTTCGACCATGTCGCGTACCGCCTCGATAGCGGGCACGGCAGCTGAGCCCGGAACCGAACCTGAAGGGGGGACGGCTGAAACAGACGGGGCACAGCCGCAGCCATCATCATCTCCCACCTTGATGCTGCTGGCGCCAACAGCAGGGCAGGCGCTTGAGCGTCAGCACCAGCCTTCGGTGCTAGGTGCTGATGTTCCAATTCCAGCCCGCGGAGCGCTGGCGCCGGCAGGCACTGTAAGTGGCGCGGAGCCGCTTACCACAGTAGCAGTCTTCTCATTCGCTGCAGGTGCCGCCCATGCCAGTGTGCAGCGGTCGGACACCGCATCATCCAGGCAGCCGGACGTATCCGCGAACGCAACAGCGGCTGGGCCAGCTGACTGGTGCGTGTTGCACGCCCCAAGGGCGGCCGCGCACGCTGCAGGCGCGGTGCTGGGGGCAGCGGGCGGAGCTGCAGGGCAGGCGGCGCACACTGCCGCTGGCACTTTCGACTCGCTGCTGTCTGGTGCTGCCGCTCCAGGTGCCTCACAAGCGGACGCTCCAACTGCGGCGGTGGCCGCCGGTTGGAGTGGCAGCAGTGGGGTGGGTAGTGGGATGCATACCATGGGTGTTGGGATAGTGGGCGGGGCTGGCGCAGCCATGGGCTATCATGGGCAAGGTGCCGCCGCTTCTGCCATAGTGGCCTGGTCGCAGCAGCCCCAACCCGCGTCGTTATGGCCTCATTCCCAGGCGCTGCAACGGCAAGGCGGTACTTGCAGCGCCTCCACATTTCATAACGGGCTGGTTGACGCCCATGACGCCGGGCCAGTGGCTGCCGTAGCAGCAGCTGCTCTAGGCGATGGCAACAGCACACATCCGGCGGCACCGGCGGGGAGTCACATACTCGGTGCATCTGCATCTGGGCGGGGTTGGATGCCCGTCGCTGCGGCTGCAGCTGGAGGAGCGCATGGCGAGGCGTCGGCTGCGACGGAGTCAGGCCTCGGTCGCAGCCCCAGGAGCACACCGCAGTCACAGGACCGGGGCGTGCAGCTACAAGCGCTACAGCTGCAACTGCAGCTGACGCAAATGTCGCTGAGGCTGCAGCAGCGGCGGCAACTGCAGCCAGAGCATGCTACGCAGGCGCAAGCGGCGGCCATGCAGCAAACGACGGTAACGGCAATGTCTCAGCTACCAAGGCCGTCATGTTCCTGCAGGGACGGCGAGAGCGCGAGCGGGGATGCGCGGCCCGTTACACGCGCACGCCGTACCGGCGTCGTAGGAGCTCTGCTGAGCGCGTTTGCGCCTTCGCAAGCGCCAATCAAGCCGCGGCGCCTACAGACTGCGGCAGTGACCAGCTCTACACCTGGTGAGCCTGCATAGAATTTAGCATGCGCATGCAATCACAGCATCGCCTGCGTGACATGTACAACCGTACGTCCGGTTGCGCCTGATACCGCATTTTTGCTTGCTACCGCCCTACCTCATCCCTGCTAGGTCGCGCGAGTGGTATGGATTTGTCAGCGCTGGCTCGCGGCACTGCGCGGCGTGATGTTGCCGTGGCCGTGCGGGAAGCTGCTAGCAGCCTGGCAACACAGCCGCGCAACGTGCCGCCCCAACAACCAGCAGCAGCGATTGAAGGAACTGCCACTGTCTCACCGCAGCCTGCACCTAACAGCCGGCAGCAGCAGCAGCAGCAGCAGCAGCAGGAGGAGCGCAGGTCCCCACTGCCGCATCCATCATGGCAGCTGCTGCATTCGTTTGTTTACACTGGGCCAGGCGGCATGTCGGGCGCTGCAGTCGGCCCTTGGCCTTCAGGTATCGCTGGCTCAGGCACGCTTGCACATCAGGACACATTGTCCTGGCGGCCGGACCAGCACAATTCTTTAGAAGTACAGCAGCCGCCGCCGCCGCAGCAGCAGCAGCAGCAGCAGCAATTGTTTCAGTATGTGAGCAACCAGTCAAACTCAATTCTTTCCCATCAGCATGGCCGGATCGCGCACGATGCAGGGCACGAAGCATTCGGCAGCGGCATGCGCACAGCTGCTGGTGTACAGCAGCATAGCCCATTCAACGTCCAGCTGAGCCTGACGGCGACAGCTGCACCAGACCTGCGGTCAATCTCGTTGACTTCAAACGGCGTAGCTGAGGGTGCGGATCCGCGATCCCTCGGCTTGGCTGCGTCGTCGCTGTCGGCGCCAAACCCTGCGTCAGTGATGAGTCTACCAGTTCCAGCGGAAGCTGCATTGGGCGAGGCGCCAGGAGCACCCGGGGCGCTTGAGGTGGATGCCTTGCGGCGGCTTCCTGCTGTGGCACAGCAGCGAAAGATGCTCACCGCCGTGGAGGCAGCTTTGGCGGAGGCACAGCGCCTGCGGCGGGCACTGGAGGATCGACGCAAGATGGCCATCAACGCAGCTGGCTTCACCACAGCGGCGCTTTCGCCACCAGGGAGCAGGCACACAGTGGAATGGGAACCGCTCACGGGTGTAGCCGCAGCAGCTCGGGCAGCTGCGGTGCCTTTCAGCCGATCTGTGAAGCGGCGTGAGCATAGCCAGAGCCGCCCTGACCTGCTGGCTTCAGATGCAGACGCTGTGCGCACAGCAGGAGCTGGCACAGCATCTCCCCTGTCTACTGAGCTGATTTCGGCTGCCGACGAGACACGCGCAAGCGGCCACCTTGCCGGTGGGCTTGACGTTATGGGGACTGAACCTGCTGCGCTCAGGGACGAGGGTGATGAGCCGCAGGCTCGTGCGGCACCAACTGCATCCATTAGTCCTGCAAACGGACGTCCTTTTAGGTCAGTAACATTTGGAGAGCCGTGTCCATCAGCCCAGATGGTTGCAGCGGTGTCGACGCCCAGAGTACAGCAGCAAGCCCCATCACCACTCCAGGAGCCCAAAGCTGTGTCCCATGCAGTGCGGCCGCGTGTGGCCGCCGGGCTAGATGAGTGGGCTGCAGGAAGAGGTCTAGGGTTTGTGGAGGAGCAGGGCCACCAAGCTCGAGGTGCACACGAGCTGAAACCAGCCATGGTGCAGCGGCTGGGCCCGGGCCGCCCTGGACGGCAACCGGTTGGTGAATATGACAGGGGTGGCGGGGCTGAGCAATCGGGACAGCTTTATGACATTTCACCCCGGCGCAGGTGAAGGCGCTGGGAATGTAGATCACTGCGGATATAAGTCGCTGCTGTGACATGTGACATAGTCGGTATACGTTATGCTAGGATGTAAGCGATAGGATGTAAATGACCCTCATTTAACGGAGCTGTGAGGGGGCAGAGCTCGTATGATAGAAGGGGGGCCGGGGCGGGCAGCGTAGATTGACCCCCAGATTGGCCTGAGCAACGCGCGCGACAACTCGCATCTCCGCGTGTCCTTGAACTTGGCGGGCGCACCATTTCCTCGCTACCTCGACCTTACCGCGGTAACCTCACCGCGTGCCCCATTTTGGGCTGAGCCCCCTGAGTGAAGCGATTTAAGGGGGTGCAGCCCCCCAGGAACACCCCTGTCCGTGCCTGCCTGCCCGCCTGCCTTACACCCGTGCCTTGTGCCTCCGGGGACCTCTTCGTGAGCCCGGGCTTCCCTTCGCATGCGTGCGTCCTGATTCACACAAGTGCCCAGCCGTCCGACCTGCGGCTGCGCCTGTCCTGCCAGCTACCGCCCGCCCAGTGCCAGCCCGCGCGCAGCAAAAATAATTCGACACATGCTGGTCGGCACCTTCGGGCGCGCCTCAGTACTGGCCCGAACATCAGTTACGGCTACGCCCTATCCAACCCGCAGCGCCTCTGCTCCGGTGGCACTCGCATTTGGCTCGCCCGCCATGCCGTACCGTTTTGGGCTCCCACTTCTGCCTTGCCTCGCCCTGTTTTTTGGCTGAGCCCCCCCAGCGAAGCGTCCCGGAGGGGGGGGCGAAAGCCCCCCAAAACACCCTTGTCCGTGCGTTCGTGCGTGCGTGCGTGCGTTCGTTCGTTCGTGGCTGAGTCGGCAAAAAGTATCATACTGGCACAAACCACGACTGCCACATATTAATATTTGCTATTGTCTACTGCATATAAATAGGCAGCAGGGAAAATTCGGCTGGAGCGAGAAGTGCCTTTGCGCGTCCGTGGACAATTGACTTTCGCGGGGTCGCGAGGATGGTCGCCTTCGCCCGCGTTTATAGGTTCTATAAATCAATCTATGTTGGCGTCAAGCAACTCGGGGAGCTAAAGCGCGAGTTTGTGGCAACTTGCGCCCTGGCAGTTGCGGAGCCATGTCTGTCGCCCCTGCTAAAATGCCGAGGAGCCCCGAGGTCGCTCCCACCCCGCGCCGAGCCTGAGGAGTGTGGGGCATCGGGGACGTCTGGAGCGCGGTAGAGGACTACCAAATGCTTGGACTTGATGGCAAGGGGGCCCTTGACTCGCGTGGATGGCGTGTGGGATTCAGGCACGCGTGCCTTGTGCTGACCGAGTCCTAAGCCTTGAGCTCACGCATCGTCAGCATGGGCCCAACGCTCATTTCCTTGAGGCAGCCACCCGCCCCGTGACTGCATTGGGGCTCAGCCCATTTTCCAGCTGTACAAAGCTGACACCCCTTGTCTCCCTGGCCTCCGACGGCGCTCATCCGTCTTGTCATCCGTGGACGCTGGTCGACTGCTCAGTGCCAGTATCTCCCTTCTTCCGGTAGAAATCTGCCCCTTTTCGGCCGAAAACGTAGAAGCTTTCAGGGTTTGGTGGGGCGCACGTCTACGGGAGGTAGACGTGTTGGCACGTTTTGGTGCGGAAAAGAGGGGGAAGGGTAGAAATTGTTGGGGGTTTGGGGGGCTTGCCCCCCCAGAAATTTTTTTTGGGTAGATAAATCAGAAGGGGGCATCTACACGGTAGTAGACACCGGGGGCCCAGGGGCATCTACAAGATACGGGCACTGCGACTGCTCGCAGGTGCGACTCTCTCGCGCGCGCTCTCGGCATGATGCCAGTGCTTGTATCTTGTAGATGCCCTTGGGCCCTCAGTGTCTACTACCGCGTAGGTGACCCCTGCTAATCCTTCTACGCTCAAAAATTTTGTTGGGGGGGCAAGCCCCCCAAACCACCCAAAAACGTCTACACTTCCCCTGATTTGCCCGCCAAAACGTCTATCGGCCGTAGACGTGCGCCCCACCAACCCCTGAAAGCTTCTACGTTTTCGGCCGGAAAAGGACAAATTTCTACGCGGTAGAAGGAAGATACAGGCACTGTCGGCATCGCGGTACGCAATGTGCGTGTGGCGTGTTCGCCTGGCCGGGCGCCCGGAGCTGAGGACTGCGCGTCAGCATACCGTACGTTTATCTGATCACCGCGCACCCCGAAATTTTTTTTAATTTTGCACCACCGTGCACCCCCAAAATGATTACTTTCTTGCACCGCGCACCTCCACCGGGGCAACTTTACACTTCCGCGCAGTGCTAATGCTGCGCGGTGTGCGCTGTAACCAACCAACCTGTACCGTCCCGCGTGTGCCAACAATCTACCCTACCGCGCCTGATTCTGCTCCTCATACGCTAGGGAAGCTATGACCGGCAAACACAGCTTGCCGTTTTTCAACATCTTTAAATACTGAATAGTTTTCGCACCGCGTGCAGCTTATAAGCGGCCCCCCTTGGAGTAATTGTATAGAGTATGGAAGTATAGCTTAGAAAATTGGGGCAGCTAGCGCGTTCTAAGCGTTTTAGAAATTTTTGGATTTGGCACGCCCCATCCAGGGGGGGGGGTAGAAACAAACTTTTTTGACCCCAGGCCACAAAACCTCCCGGACCCCCCGACCGACCGACCGACCGACCCCCATGGACAAAACCGTGTGTTTCAGGGGGTTTTACCCCTCCATTTAATGCCGGAGTGGTGCCAATCGACTGCTCTTGATGTGCTCTATCACGCTGTGCCATTTGCCGGCCGTGCACGTGACTTCGACATGTGCAAAATTCTATCCATGGAAATGTCCCCGGGCCTGACCCCCAGCCGCAGTTCCTATGCATATACAATAGTATG
This sequence comes from Chlamydomonas schloesseri, assembly GCA_016834595.1. Taxonomy (NCBI): domain Eukaryota; kingdom Viridiplantae; phylum Chlorophyta; class Chlorophyceae; order Chlamydomonadales; family Chlamydomonadaceae; genus Chlamydomonas; species Chlamydomonas schloesseri. Next base: position 51,879 of record JAEHOD010000018.1, on the reverse strand, counting down.
CATACTGCAGAGAGGAGCCCTTGATACCGTCTTCACATTGTCATCGGCTGGCTGCTGCTGGTCGGCACGATTGGCATTGCCACCCTGCTCCGGCTGGGTGACATGCCGACATGTCAACAATTTTTCACGTCATTGCTTCCTGCAGTGTCCTCCATCGCTGCAAACATTGCTACAGTGTGTTGCAGTTGTACGCGCAGGCTTACAGACGCGTTTGGGGCTCGTGGAACAAAGTTTTGCACAAACCGTGACAAAACCTTGGGGGACCCTGGACCGACCGACCGACCCAAAACTTTGGAGGCCCATAACTTTGCACCCAGTACCCCATTTTTTATTCTGAAAGCGGATTCTGAACGCTCTCGTTGAGCTCTATCCATTTGAAGCATGGGGTATGTTTCGGAAGATTCTACCCCCCCCCCCCTGCCCCATCCGGGTAATTCTGCACCACCGCGCACCCCTCCCAAGATAATTATTGCGCCACCGCGCACCCCCCCTCGGGGTGCGCGGTACTGCAACCTTTTGGGTAAATTAATTAATTACATGCGCGGTGATCCCGTTAAGGTACGGTACTTGCCGCCAGCAACGCAGCGCAGCTACGGGGTATAGTAACGTCCAGGGGTGGTAACGTCAGACGCGTGCGCACCGCTGCCTGCATCGCCTGCTCTGCTGCTTGCAGTGGGGCAGGGTTGGAAATCGCTCTTGCCACCGGGACGTCGCTATCTCGCCCCTTGCCATGTTCCGCCACACGCCTGCCTGGCCCGGCGCTCGGCCTCGCGTAGGCGCTTCTGCTCTAGCTCGGCAGCACGCTGCTCCTGGCCCGCCGTTTGCGTTGGTAGACGCGGCGTGCTACACGTCTCAATTTGTAATTTGAGTCGTTATCAGACATGATGAGGAAAACGTGTGTCTAAGAGCACAAGGACAGCGGCGGTAGCAGTAGCAGTCGGCCCGTGGGCCGCACCAAACCCAGTCCCAGCATAAACCACGAATGTACATTAAAGCTAGTATAAATTCATACTGAAAGCTACATTCCGGTGGCCCAGAAACGTCGGTGCGAGAAGCGACCTCGCGCGTCCATGGACACATTAATTATGTTGTCCATCCCGAAGCATTGCGCTCCCCCTCTACAAACATAACATTTTCACTGTAAGCTATTGGTACCCTACGCTTATATGCACGCCAGGCTCTGCTTCGAACCCTCACCCACATTATTGCACCCACAAACTCATGTCAGGGACGCGAGCTGACCCACAGCGTCATAATGTTATAGTGTATTAGAATATTAGCGAACGCTGCCAGGTCTGGTGAACACCGTATCAACCTCTCGCAACCTCCATCCGCACAGCCGGACCGCCTATGGACGTAACTTCTGACCTGGAGCAACTACAGAACGCTTTGTGGGCGCGCGCTGCGCGGTAATCCCTTCGAGGTTATTGGCTGAGTTTGCCCCCGCAGCCGGGGGCAGACTCCACGCGGACCGCTTGAACCCGGAGCGCTATCACCAGCAGAACGACTCACCAGGTAGGCAGAACATATTGAGTGCATGGGCATCCTGTACAGGGATAGGTGGGCTAGTGGTGGTGGCCCGCCCGTGAGACTCAACCACAGGACGACAGTCGGCCCGTTGTTGAGCGGGGTGGCGCGGCCAGTAAATCCAATGCCGCTCCGGCCCACCTCTGGCATGAGACCTGCCGCTTGCCTATGCGCAGCAAGCGCTCCCTGTTACCGCGCGGGCAAATCACGCTTCAGCTCACAGAACACGAGAAGCGCTGCTGCACGTGAAACGCTGCCTCAAGTCTTTCCATCCACTGTTATGTATCATGGCGCGTGCCATGTCATATGCACATGCACCCGTTGCATCGAGCCCAATGGGATATACGATCCTGTGCTCATTTTCTTTCCGTAGGTACCTAGAATGCCAACCGTATACGCCGTGGGGGGCGTCAGCGGCAGTGGCAAGACCTACCTTCGCTTAAGTGCAACTGCGCTTACTCGGCTTGCTCACTTCGACATAACGAACACGCCCGGTCAGCAGCATGCCGCCTGTGATGCAACGTCCGACGTGTGGCTTCAGGATGTGGAGCGATACATTCGCTCGTGGCCGGGGAAGAGCGTTGTGTGCGAAGCCTTCTTTGCGCCTGGCCAGCATCAGCGGCGCGAGATAGAGTGCATAGCGGGCGACCATGGCTACGATGTGCGGTGAGGAAGCAAGGACCCAATGGAGGAAGAGCAGTATGATGGAGTGAAACGCCCATATAATCTTACCCACATGTTACCGTAATTTGCTCTTACCGTACTCTGCTCTTGTGCGCATGGCAAGCAAATATATATGTCTTTTCTGACTGAAAAGTGCATCACTGCTCACCCGATGTTGCCTCCTGCACCTTCTCGTCTTACGCGTATGCATGTAACCCCCTTATCCCGCCTCTGCTGCATGCAGGTACATATGGTGCGCGGCCAAGCGGCAGATATGCTTTGACCGGATCCGCCACGATTACGACATTGGAAAATGTGGCGCTATCCAATATTACGTACGTTGCTGGCTGAAGGATGGGGGTCCGCTGTGAGGCTTAGTACTGCTGCAATACTTCACACGGGATGACGATATATAGAATGATTGAATGAGCGGCCGCAGCGTGGCGCAAGGTACAATGCAGCATCGGCACATCACGTGTAAGCTGGCGTGTACGCCGTGCTGTTTGTTTTGTTTTGATGCCCTTGCACCGCCTTGGCATGCTTGCCGACCTTGATTGTTCTTGGTGGTAGGTGATGCTTCTGCCGCACATTTTTGCAATTGATGTTTGCAGGCGCGCGTCAACTTCATCAACTCGGTCGAGGACCACCTCTTCCTGGAGCGGCCGGACGAGCACCTGCCGCCCCTGCTGGACGGCACGTGCGCAAGCTGCCGCAACCGGCCATACGAGGTGCGTGAAAGGCTCACGACAGTGGAGCATTCAAGCTAGGATAATCCTGGCCAGGCCTTATTGCTTGTTGCAATTCTCATTCGTTTGGATTCCCCTTCTCAAGAACGTCCCATGTAAAACGCCGTACGCTCACCTACCGCTGGAATTGTCACCGCACATGCGATGTGCCCCGGAGCAGCATACTACGCGTGCTGTTGCTTCTGTTGCCAACTCTCTGCCCTTGACGCCACTGCTACTTGCAGCCGCCACCGTGCCAGGAATGTGGCGACACAACGCAGGCACCCATGTGCATCTTCTGCTCACGGCAGTTTGGGCACGAATTCTACTGCACCAGCTGCGGCAGGCGGGAGCGCCGGCGCCGCCATCGGCAGCGGCGCCAGCAGGACGCTTTGGGCTGGGGTTTCGGTGACGGTGGCGGGTTCACTAGCTGTGGCAGCATGCATGGCAGCGGCCGGTTCAGCGAGCCTGGGGACACCTACAGAGGGCCTGAAGGAGCATTTGGCAGGCCTGGAGGAGGCTACAACGGGCCCGAAGAAGGCTACAACGGGCCCGAAGAAGGCTACAATGGGCCTGGAGGAGACTACGGCGGGCCTGGACGCGGCTACGACGGGCCTGTGCAAGGCAACGGCGCGCCCCGGCGAGGAGGTTCTGGCAGGCCTCGGGGAGGCGATGGCAGGCCTGGACGAGGCTATGGGGGGCGCGCACACAACAGCTACGGTAAATAGTGCGGGCACAGGTAACATGGTCGAGGTGAGGGTGCTTCACCAATTAACGGTCACAGATGCATGCTATTAATGTCTGTAGGGCTGACAATGCCCGTTGTGGATTAGGGAATGAACTTGCATGGAGTTCGGGAGTAAACAGCAGGGGCACCACTGGTGTTCAGGTTGAGGAGCCGTGCATGTTATCATAAGGCGTTGTGAGCATCAGTCGCAAACAGCAGCTGTCTGCTGAAGCTATTTATGTTTTTGGGCTGAGCCCCTCCCAGCGAAGCGTCCCGGAGGGGGGGGGCGAAGCGGCCGAAGCCCCCCCGATTCACCCCGGTCCGTTCGTGTGTGCGTGCGTGCGTGTGTGCGTGCGTGCGTGCGTGGCTGCGTCGGCAAAAAGTATCATATTGGCACAAACTGCGACTGCCACGTATTAGGATTTGTAATTTTCTACTGCGTGTAATTAGGCAGGGCAGGGAAAATACGGGCGGAGCGAGAAGTGCCTTCGCGCGTCCATGGACATTCCACATTACATCGGTCCACAAACATTTCTCAATATGCACGTCCACGTCACACGACACGCCCACGCCCGCTACGGCAGCTATAACGTCACCCCCCACGCGCCAGCTACGCCAACAAGCAAGAACCCACACACGCAGCATCTAACATGTGCATCGGGGGATGCAATATTTGGGCATGCGAGCCGCATGCAGCAACCCTAGCTAGCTCTAGGGCCAGCCACAGGCAGCTCGCGGGCTCCGCCTTGCGCGCGCTATCCACACTCCGGCAAAAGCGGAGGGCAAACCCCCGAAGCAACTTCACGTAAAGGGTGGGTGGGTGGGGGACAAGGGGTGTCAGCTTTGTACAGCTGGAAAATGGGCTGAGCACCAACATGGTCACAGGCTGGGTGGCTACTTCAAGCGAATGAGCTTTAGACCCGTGCCGACAATGCGCGAGCTCGGGGCTTAGGACTCGGTCAGCACAAGGCACGCGTGCCTGAATCCCACACGCTGTCCACGCGAGTCAAGGGCCCCCTTGCCACCAAGTCCAAGCATTTTGTTGCCCTCTACCGCACTGCAGACGTCCCCGATGCCCGTCACTCCTCGGGCTGGGCGCGGGGTGGGAGCGACCTCGGGGCCCCTCGGCATTTTAGGAGGGGCGACAGACATGGCTCCACAAGTTGCCACAAACTCGCGCTTTAGTTCCCCGAGCTGCTTGCCGCCAACAAAGACGGCTTTATAGACCCTATAAACGCGGGCGTAGGTGACTATCCTCGCGACCTCGCGAAAGTCAATTGTCCATGGACGCGCAAAGGCACTTCTCGCTCCGGCCGAATTTTCCCTGCTGCCTATTTATATGCAGTAGACAATAGCAAATATTAATACGTGGCAGTCTCAGTTTGTGCCAGTATGATACTTTTTGCCGACGCAGCCACGAACGAACGAACGCACGCACGCACGCACGAACGCACGGACAGGGGTGTTTTGGGGGGGCTTCGCCCCCCCTCCGGGACGCTTCGCTGGGGGGGGCTCAGCCCAAAAAGCCATTAGGACGGGCTGCGCAAGCGACAGCACCTCATGACTTGTCAGGCAGGCCACTGCTCAGAAAGCGGTCGCGTAAGGTGAAGCAGGAAGGCAATCCGCAAAACGTGACCAGCCGGCATACGTCACCACAACGTCGCAAACAGCAATGAACGCAAGTCAGCTCGTGAACAACTACTGTCAGTGAGAGGACCCGCACCGCGGAAACATAGCAAACGCGACTTCACCCGGGAGGCAAACCACTACCGATGTGCCAAACACCGTGCCAAACACCATGTCAAAGCCCGACCCTCAACGGCGAGGGTCACATACCCGGCCAGGGTTGTTCAATGTTGTGTCCCTCAGTTGTGGAAATGTATGCCTCTAGGGAACCTAGAGGCTAATTCCACATTACATCGGTCCACAAACATTTCTCAATATGCACGTCCACGTCACACGACACGCCCACGCCCGCTACGGCAGCTATAACGTCACCTCCCACGCGCCAGCTACGCCAACAAGCAAGTACCCACACACGCAGCATCCAACATGTGCATCGGGGGATGCGATATTTGGGCATGCGAGCCGCATGCAGCAACCCTAGCTAGCTCTAGGGCCAGCCACAGGCAGCTCGCGGGCTCCGCCTTAGCTTGCGCGCGCTATCCACACTCCGGCAAAGGCGGAGGGCAAACCCCTTAATTATAGCGCGCGCCCACAGCATGTGCCTGTCGTGACTCTTAGCAAGCCCGGGTTTCCCGATCGTCGTAGGCACAACGATTTGCCTACACTACGCATGTACACTCGATTACGGTACCCAGCAAGCATCAGGCGGCAGGGAAAACGGGAACCCGGGAAAGCGCAAAACCTGCCGCCACCTAGATGCCGCTTTTTTTTTGATACTTCTTCCTTACAGAGTTGGACGGAGGCAGACGCACTGCCCCCCTGCTGCTGGGCATGTAGCCCCAACACAGCCTGGACCCGAAGACCAGAACCCTGACAGGGCCAAAAGAAAAAGGAAAGAAAAAGAAAGAGGAAAAAACCTGAGGGCGCGCACGCACAGGCGCCGCCTCTCCAACACCTAAACGGCCGCTGCACCCTCAGGCGCTTGCAAGCTTCCTCACTGATGGCCGTGCCCTAAGACTGTCATACGCAAGAACCATCCACGTCTGAGTGCGCCATATGCTGCGTTTGCCGGCTGTGCGCCCGATGAGCATTAGAGTACGCCTCGCTTGCGCACACCGTAGCTTGGCATGCCAGAAGACACTTGAGTGCATGCCTGAGCACGCTTGAGCACGCCCAAATGCACCTGGAGAGCCTGTGAGCAGTCTAATAGCGTGGACTAGGCAGCGTTAACGGCCAGGCCCCCCCCGGCCCACAACAGCCTCAGCATGCCAGCCATACGCCCTGGCCCCCCTTGTCTAGCTTGCTCTACTGGCGCCCGGGGCACCAACATGTCCCCACATCACTCCTCCACGCGCAGCACACACGCAACACCTAACAGATTGGCCTATGGTCACCTGGCGGCATGAAGTCGACGGTATCTCCGTGTTTGTATTCCACTGAGAGAAAGCTGCTTCCCGCGCAGAATCGCTGCTGTCGCTGCTATCGCTGCTGCCCCTATTGCTGCCATTTGGTGCAACGCCCGCTGCAGCGTGCTGCCGAAGCGCAAGGCTCTCCATGCCACGGCAGGTGCTGCTGCCCTCGAGACTTGTCGCCCTTGGGACCCCGCGGACGCGGCTCCTGAGCACGTCAGAGCACGTTTAAGCCCGCCTGCTGCATGGAGTCGGCAGGCGGTGTCGCTGTGCGTGTACGCCCGCAGCCGCCGCCGACCGCCGGTCAGGCGTTGCCTTCCGCCACGCCCCGCACTCCCACGCTGCTGGGAGCGAGCCTCTGAAGCCAGCCCGCGACTGCTGCTGAATCGCTTGCACCACTGCCACCGTAACGCTATGGTCGACGCGGGACCTCGCTCGCACGCCAAACCTTACAGGATTGAACGGAAGCAGACGCACTGCCTCCCAACCGCTGGGCAAAGAGACCCGAAGCAGCCTGGTCTTGGAGACCAGAATCCCGACAGGGCAAGAAGAGAAGAGAAGAGAAGAAGTCTGAGACAAACCACCTGAAAAACCAAAACCACCTGAACCAAATCACCTACCGCCACCCCATCCCACACCCACCCACCCCACCCCGACCCGGCAGACAGAGCAGGAGGCTGGCCCCCCCGCCCCCCGGTAGGGGTTTCCACAAACACCACCAGACCTAAGCCAAGCAACCGCTACACCAAGAGCCCGAGGGCAAGCACCATCGGCAGAGACGCACCTCCACACTTCAAACACAAACGCACCCACGGTATGCACACAACAGACAGCAGGACGCTTCCCGCCCAAACCCACCCCACCCCCGCAAGTCGGTTGCTTAAGCAACACCCCATCAGAAGCAAGGAAGCACACACAGATGCAGAAGCAGAGCGGGCCAGATGTGGCTCTGACATAGCAATCTCATTAAATCTCGGCGGAGTGCTGCTGCCCACGCCCGCGCCGCTGACCGATGCCGATGCCAGGCGGCGCGCTGGGTGTGGGATGGGGTGGCGGTAGGTGTTTTGGTTCAGGTGGTTTTGGTTTTTCAGGTGGTTTGTTTCAGACTTCTTCTCTTCTCTTCTCTTCTTGCCCTGTCGGGATTCTGGTCTCCAAGTCAGGCAGGGACAGGGTGAGCAGCACCCCGTGAGCACAGGGGACAGGGGACAGGGGACAGGGACAGGGGACAGGGTGAGCAGCACCCCGTGGTGATCTCCCGGCGTGCCAAATGTGCGCGCGACATCAGATACCCACGGCAAGGCGGCAGCACCGACATACCACCGATCCAGGCGGGCAGGTGTGGCCGGCTTGGGCGTGGCCGGATGCGTGTAGCCCTTGGCGCTGCCCCGCCTTTTTTTTTGAGGATTCATCCTTACAGGATTGAACGGAAGCAGACGCACTGCCTCCCAACCGCTGGGCAAAGAGACCCGAAGCAGCCTGGTCTTGGAGACCAGAATCCCGACAGGGCAAGAAGAGAAGAGAAGAGAAGAAGTCTGAGACAAACCACCTGAAAAACCAAAACCACCTGAACCAAATCACCTACCGCCACCCCATCCCACACCCACCCACCCCACCCCGACCCGGCAGACAGAGCAGGAGGCTGGCCCCCCCGCCCCCCGGTAGGGGTTTCCACAAACACCACCAGACCTAAGCCAAGCAACCGCTACACCAAGAGCCCGAGGCCAAGCACCATCGGCAGAGACGCACCTCCACACTTCAAACACAAACGCACCCACGGTATGCACACAACAGACAGCAGGACGCTTCCCGCCCAAACCCACCCCACCCCCGCAAGTCGGTTGCTTAAGCAACACCCCATCAGAAGCAAGGAAGCACACACAGATGCAGAAGCAGAGCGGGCCAGATGTGGCTCTGACATAGCAATCTCATTAAATCTCGGCGGAGTGCTGCTGCCCACGCCCGCGCCGCTGACCGATGCCGATGCCAGGCGGCGCGCTGGGTGTGGGATGGGGTGGCGGTAGGTGTTTTGGTTCAGGTGGTTTTGGTTTTTCAGGTGGTTTGTTTCAGACTTCTTCTCTTCTCTTCTCTTCTTGCCCTGTCGGGATTCTGGTCTCCAAGTCAGGCAGGGACAGGGTGAGCAGCACCCCGTGAGCACAGGGGACAGGGGACAGGGGACAGGGACAGGGGACAGGGTGAGCAGCACCCCGTGGTGATCTCCCGGCGTGCCAAATGTGCGCGCGACATCAGATACCCACGGCAAGGCGGCAAGTGTGGAAGTGCAGGGGCACGAGCTGGCGGCATGTGGTGGCACTCGACTTGGGAGGCGCCTCCTGCAGCACCTGCGGGACCTGGGGCCCGGCACTTCTGGCCTGCCTGTCTGCCTTGTGCCTGCAGGCCGCACCGCAGTCATGCGGCAGCTCCAAGACGAGCTTCCCAACTGGGCACGCCTGTTCTCTGGTCAGCGGGCGGGAGCGCCCCTACCGGACGAGGTAGCGCAGCAGCTGCAGGACACAGCAGAACTCGTGCAAGCAGCCTACACGCGCTGGACACTTCAGCGGCGCACCCTGCGGCAGTCTCAGCGCGGGCGCGTGGAGCCCAGCACAACCCCCAACGGCACGGCCCGACCGGGCCGCCCTCGGCGCAGCGCTAGCAAGGGCAGCTGCATGAGTGTGGACAGCATTCCAAGCAGCGTCGGTGGCGCCAGTGCCAACACCACCGACATGAGCGTCAGCTAGCAGCGGCGGCACTCTCCCTGTGCCGCTGAATCGTGGCCGGGGCCGCTCTGGCCGCAACCGTCACAACCGCCACCGCCACGGCTCAGCCGCGGCCGGCGGGGGCCAGTAATGCGACCACGAGGAGCGGCGGCGACCCTTCGGCTGGTGACAGTCAATGTCAATGGCCTGGGATCGCCGCTCAAGGCGCGGGCGCTGTGGTCTTACCTGCAACAAGTGGGTGCTGACTTTACGCTCCTGCAGGAGACTCATGCGGTGGACACCACAGCACTGGAGTCTTGCCTTCGCGCCGGTCGGGGGCCCTGCCTCCAGTGGCGCTACTGCCTGGCGGCCAGCCCCGCGGTGTCACCCCAATCGTGTGGGGCGGCCATCCTGGCGCGCACCAGGCTGGGCCTGCCCGGCTGCGTCCCTCAAGCACCCTCGGCGGATGCTGCTGGCCGTGTGGTATGTTGGGACTGGGATATGGGCCATGTGCGGGTGCGTTTTGTCTGTGTCTACGCGCCCACCGAAGTTGCGGCAAAGCCTGCCTTCTTTGCGGGTCTGCAGTCGCACCTGGCGACGGATAGGGTTCTGATCGTCGGGGGGGACTGGAACTGCATTACGGACGCCAGCCAAGAGGCTGCCCCCAGCCACTCTAGAGCTGCAGGCGGCTCCCAACTCGCCAGCCTGCTGGCCCAGCACAACCTGGTGGATCCCTGGTCTAGCAAGCGGGCTGGCGCCAAGGGCTACACGCACCCTGCTACTCCCAAGCCTGCCTCTGCGGCACGCCTGGATCGGTGGTATGTCAGTGCTGCTGCCTTGCCGTGGGTCTGCGACATAGCTCGTACGTATGGGGCGCCAGGGGATCACAACGGGGTGCTGCTCACGCTGTCCCTGCCGGACCTGCCGTGTGCTCACCGGGAGCAGTGGCGCTTCCCCACCTACCTGCTGTTCCACCCCAGCCTCCGCCAGGAGCTTACACAGCGCCTGGAGGCGCATGTTGCTGCTCAGCCCATGCCCGCTGCAGGCAGCAGCGCATGCACACAGCAATGGGAGGCCGACAAGGGCTTCCTGCGGGAGGTCGCCACAGAGCTTCATCGCCAGCACTCTCGGCGGACACACGACGCTCTTCACGATGTGATCCTTACTGCCGAAGTCGCTGCGGCCTTGGCAGATCAGCCGGGTGCTCCGGCTGGGCAGCGCCAGGCTGCAGCCGCCGCCAACTTGGCAGTGCGGGAGGTGCAGGACGCCGCAGCAGCTGCCAGCCACAACGCCCGCTCGGCGCTGATGGAGGAGCATGGTGAGCGGGGCACACGCTGGTTCCATCGGCTGGCGGAGGAGCCAGCCTCGGGAGCCCAGGAGCCCATCACGCACCTGAAGGTGCCGGGGCAGTCGGAGCCCGTGGCGCTCACTGGCCCTGGCACGCGCAGCACCATCTCGGCTGCAGCCACGGCCATGTACAGCAGTGCTAGCCCCACCGGCCTCTTCCGCGTGGAGCCCGTCTGCCAGGCATCACAACAGCAGCTGTTGGCGGCCGTTCAGCAGAAGGTGCCACTGGACCTTCAGGCGGCTGCGGAGGGGCCTGATGACGGCGCTCTCAGCCCTCTGGAGCTGTTTGCAGCGCTGGGCAGCTCTGCCAACGGTAAAGCCCCGGGCTCGGACGGTTTGCCGTATGAGGTGTACAAGGTGTTCTGGGCGCTGCTGGGTCCGCGCTTGTGCGCCGCTGCCGCTGCCGCCTTTGCCGCTGCTGCAGGCGCAACGGACGGTGCTGAAATGGCGGCAGTGTTGCCGTCTTCGTGGCGGGAGGGCATCATCACCCTCATCTACAAGGGCAAAGGCCTGGACCGCGCGGAGCTGCCGTCCTACCGCCCCATCACGCTGCTCAACTGCGACTTCAAGGTGGTGTCCAAGGCCATCAGTAGCCGCCTGCAGCCGGCCCTGGACGCCGTGGTCGACCCACTGCAGACGGCGTTCATCACCGGACGCTGGATAGGAGACAACGCGCTCTACCACCAAGGCCTCATTGAGTGGCTGCGCCTGGACGTGGATGCTTTTTTTTTTGAGGATTCATCCTTACAGGATTGAACGGAAGCAGACGCACTGCCTCCCAACTGGTGGCGCGCCCCGTCAGGGTGGTGCGTTGTACTTTTTAGACATCGAGAAAGCCTATGACAGGGTGCACAGGCAGTGGCTGTATGCGGCCGTGGAGGGGCTGGGGCTGGGGCCGCGGATGCTGCGCTGGATCCGCTTGCTCACCGCTGATAGCTCCGCCCGTGTCTGTGTGAATGGCGTGCTGTCTGACGCCTTTCCAGTGCACAACGGCCTGCCGCAGGGCAGCACGCTCTCACCTCCCCTTTGGGTGATCCAACTGCAGCCCCTCACAGCCTATCTGCGCCGCCAGGTCGAGATCGGGGCGCTCCGCACCCCCCTCCTCCCCAATGGCGAGCAAGCTCCACCTGCTGGCCACCATGCTGATGACACGGCCCTCACCGTGCGCGACCCAGCCGTGGATGGACCGGTGGCGATGGCGGCCGTGGAGCTCTTCTGCCGCGCCTCTAATAACGCCCGTGTCCACCCCGCCAAGAGCAAGGCGATTGGCCTGGGCCGGCTGGCTCATCTGACGGGGCCCTGCCCGCACACAGGGGTGCCCTTCACACAGGATGCCGTCATTCATCTGGGCGTGCCACTCTCGTGGGCGTCGGAGGCTGCGGCCAAGACCCTGTACGACAAGCGTGCCAAGGGGATGAGCCACGTGGCGCGCTTGTGGGCTGCCCTGTCCCTCACCCTGGTTGGCCGTGTCCACATTGCCAAGCAGGTGCTGGCGGCAAAGCTTGCCTACCACTTCAGCTTCCTCAACCCGTCGCCAGCACAACTACAGGAGCTGACGGCCATCGTGGACCGGTTTGCTGCGCACTCCCTGCATGCAGAGGATGCTAGTCTATGGTCGCACGGGAGCGCTATCCTGCTGCCGAAGCGGGGGACTGCTTGCCTGCCGTACAAGGACGGGGGGGTGAACCACGTCGACCTGCCTGCGTTCTTGACTGCGCTGCAAGCTAAGATGCTGGCCCTGATTGCCCAGCCAGGTCGGCAGCCCTGGAAGACGCTCACCCGGGCTCTGCTTGACCACGTGCGGCCGGCAGTGGCTAGCAACTGGGCGTGGATCTATGGGGACACGCCGGTGCCGGAGGCCCTGCCCGCCCGCCTGGCTGCCGCCGTGGGCCACCTGCGGCAGGCGGGTGTGGAGCAGCAGCAGCCACCTGCCATCGCCCAGCCGCCACCTACCAACCCACCGGAGTGGCGCGTTAGCTTGGACCAGCTCTGGGTGGTTGACGCCGCGGGTGCCGTGTCCTACGTCCACTACAGCGGGCGGCTGATGCGGCCCAGCCCAGGTATGGCCCCCCCAGCTGTTAGTGCGTTGTGGCCGCCTGCCTGCGTGCTGCCGACCTGCAAGCCACGGCATCTGTGGACTCTTGATGAGCGTGCAGCGTATGATGCGGCGGCTCCACATGAACGGGGGGCTGCTTGGCCGCGGGTGCCGTCATTCTTGGCGCCGGAAGCGGAGGTGGTGGCTCACCCTGAGCGCTGCCGGGTGGCGGGGATCAGCCTGGCGGACTACACCGTGCGTGAGGTGAGGCGGGCCGTCACCAGGGCCAACCCCGCAGCACCACCTGCCCCCACGCGCCCGGCAGCCATGCCCAGCCCGGAAGCAGTCGCAGCAGCAGCCGCACAGCCAGCTGGCTCGGCCAGCCCGCCGGCAGCAACGTCACGGCTGGCTGAGAAGGAAGCGGAGTGGCAGCGCGCAGCTACCCAGCTGACGGCGTCTCAGGCGCAGCACTTCCGCAACAACCCGGTGGCCCTGGAGCCCTGGCTCCACCGCACTTCGGCTGCGGCACAGCAGCAGAACACGCCAGCCAGGGAACTGCAGGGGTACGGGTCTGCCTCCCAGCCGTCCAGCGAGGGGCACCGGAGATCCTCAAGGCTGCTGGCGCAGGCCGCAGCAGGAGCTGTAGCTACAGGGGCGGGGCCCAGCACTGGCCCGCCCGCGGCTGCCGCTGCGGGGGCCATCCCTGCTGTACCAACGCCGGCAACACCACCACCGGATGCGGGCGCGCTGCACCGCACGTGGCAGCGGCTGTGGGACAGCCATGCCAGTCGGGGAGCCAAGGTGCTGGTCTACCGGCTACAGCATGCCTACCTGCCGTGTGGTTTGTACAGGGCGGGCAAGGGCATCTTCCCACGGGCATCTGCTGCAGGGCGCCGGGGTCTGGGGCCTTATTGCCCTTACCACGCCTGCGGGCCGCCTGGCCCGAGGGCGTGGGCAAGCCTGACGCACGTCTTCCTGGAGTGCCCCGCCTACACACAGGCGCGGACATGGCTGCAGCAGCTGTGGGCCCACATCGCGCCACAGGCGGTGCCTCCGCCGGTCTCCAATGCGGCCTTCATGCTGGGGGACGACATGGGCATCTGGGCTTCAAGCCCACGAGGGGCGGGCGCCCTGTTGTGGAGCACGTTGCGGGCCACGTTCCTAAACGCCATCTGGAGTGCGTACTGGTCTCGTGAGCCGGCCCAGCAGACGTCGGTGTACGTGGTCAGGGAGGTGATCACAGAGCTGCGAAGGGTCATGCAACTGCGGTTCACTGCTGCTACTCTTACACCTGAAACCCTGTCGGCTCTTCCCACTCAGCTGCTCACTGCGCAGTTGAAAGCCGCCAAGCTGGAGCGTTTTGTAGCTATCTGGTCGGCGAGTGGGGCCCTTTGTGAAGTGGATCAAGTGGACGGTGGGTCTCCGCAGCTGCGCCTGAAGCTGACGTTCTCATCACCTGTGCAGGCGCCCTAAGGTGGAGGCGGTACCCTACCAAAACACCCCCCCTAAACCAACGGTCTATTGTCGGTCTACCACTGGTTTGTGCCAGCATACCGACAGGGGCTACCGACCGGAACCGAGGCCTACATTCGGTCGACCTAAGTCTTTTACCGCCTAATCCTCGGTTTGGTTGCCTACCGAAGGTTGACGTTCGGTAAGGCAGAAGCCCTTCAGACTGGCACTAACCAAAGACGGAACCGAACCACATGGTAACCGACCACTTGACCAGTCCGTAACATGTCGGTAACTGATTGGTTGGTGAATGGTAGCCCAGAAAGGACCGGTTCGGTTACACTTCGGTGAACCTGCTTTCAACCGCCCAGCCCTCGCCCCGCCCAGCCCTCGCCTCGCCCCGCCCAGCCCTCGCCTCGCCCCGCCCAGCCCTCACCCCGCCCAGCCCTCGCCCCGCCCCGCCCAGCCCTCGCCCCGCCCAGCCCCCGCCCCGCCCAGCCCCCGCCCCGCCCAGCCCAGCCCTCGCCCCGCCCAGCCCTCGCCCCGCCCAGCCCTCGCGCCCAGCCCCCTCGCCTCGCCCCGCCCAGCCCCCGCCCCGCCCAGCCCTCGTCCTTGCCCAGCTCCCACGCGGGCCCGATCCTGCACTTTGCCTGGCCCAACCACCATGTCACTTCCAGTCCGGCTAGGCAGATCGTTCAACCTTGTAGCTATGCACCTCAGCGTTGGTCGTGTTCATGCTTGGACCTAGGTGCATGCGCTAGCCCGATCACCAAAACATGTGCTTTGACCAACATTAACACACCGACTTCACGTTCTTCTCCTGCCACACATATTAATCAGCCATCCTTAGTGGCGTTCTGCAGTTGGTTGGCAGTCACGCCAAAAGAAGCGGCTGTCTTCTCCTCCCAGCTGGTGAAGATGCCCTCCACCGGCCATGCCACCTGCAGTCGTCAGTCGGCACACGATTAGGGCAGTTAGGGTAGGTTTTACGTAGGTAGGGTAGGTACCCTTTTGCAAAGGATCCAGCCCGCTTCGAACCCCTTCATACCGTCTTAGCGTTCTTCGTGTAGCTGAAGGTCTTCAGGCCCAGCTCAGCAGCTCATCCCGGCCATCCCGGCCCGCTTCCCAGCCATCCCGGCCCGCACCCGCTCGTCCCCCGCCCCCACACACCCTCTCCTCGCCCCCCAGCCATCCCACCCCCACCCCCCGCTCTCGCCCGGCCGCCCACATGCATGGCGTCTAAAGACACCTTGTGTTATCAATCCTACTTCCCCCTATAATAACACTCACTCACCGAATTGTGCTAAGCGCCAGTCCAGGATGGCCAGACATCCTGCGAGCCACTGCGAGCAAGTCGGGAAAATCAAAGCACTCGGAAGTCGATTAGGCATTCATAAGGACTGTGTGTGCCCGTGACTGAGCGGGTCCGCAATACCATCATTGTGACGGGCGACCGGTTAACAACCGGACGCGGCGAGATATGGGAGGACAAATGCTTCAGCTGTGATTTAAATTGTGAGGAATATCAGCACCCAGGCTGGGGAGCAGGGAACGACGCGAAAGAACAGTCCGCGATTGACTGAGCCTTGACAGCACAATAACTCATTAGCACGCACCGCTTATGTGAAGCATATAGGTTGTCAATGCATAAGCGAAAGCCCACTGCAGGCCACACTGAGGCCACAGCCTGTCGCGACCAAAGCCGTCGGGTTGACTGCGTTGACCGCGATGCACGCCCCGCTCGTAGACGTTTCCGCGGGTTATCTGACTCGCAGTGTGGCAATTTTAGTATCAAGTCACGTACAAGATTGATAGAAAGTGAACATAGACTGAAATGAGGCGCTACGAGTTGGATGCTTAAAAGCATGCTGTAGGGCAGGCTATGATTTTGTCGAGGAGAATAAGTTTGTATATATGTGTGCTGAGTTTGAACGTTTCATATGTCTGTATAAATGCTATGTAAGCACCGCGACTTAATCAGTGGCCGTTGTTAGCGCCATGCGCCCCCATGCAAGACCCATGCTGGGGGCGCGCTCCCCTGCCCCCGCCCCCCCTGTCACATGTGCAGACGGGCGCGAACAGACCCTAACGTTCGTCAGCATTTAGTAACATCAGCGACATGGGGGTGGATGTGGCATGGGTACCGCACCTGGCACCCTACCCAGACCACGCTCCAGCCCCACCCACGCATGCAAAGGCCAATGCCCAGCCCTGCGCTCTTGCCTATGGCCGTGTCTATACGTGAGAGGGATGGGAGTGCAGTATGGCTGTGTGATTCCGTCGGGTAGGATTGTGGCAGGGGTCGAGATGTGGATGTGGCATGGGTACCGCACCTGGCACCCTACCCAGACCACGCTCCAGCCCCACCCACGCATGCAAAGGCCAACGCCGCGGGGGGCGCTCTCCAAGATGTAGGATGGCCAGTGCAGGGTTACACGTGGCGTGCTTGAAGGCCTGACGCTTTTAATTAATAGAGCATACCTATTTCGGGAGGTATGGCTCACAAGACACGAAGAATTCAGCGCGTATGCGAAACGGGCCGGGGGGCATTGGCCAATGCCCCCCGGCCCGTTTCGCCTATGGGCCCCCTCGAGGTGTGCTCTTGGTATATATTGCTTTGTACATATACCCTCTACTGCTATACAGATTAATTTCACAGCCAGGCCGCCTACAGAGCGCCCCCTCCCGATGGACGAATTCCAGTGTTATTCTTGGCCCCAAACACGGTCTGGCGCGTGTGTAGAACTGTAAAACTCTCGCAAATTGCGGCCTGGCTGGGGATCCCTGAATATCGGTTGGGCCAAGCGTTGCCAGGGTCCGTGCGGCCCCTGGCCCCTCCCGCCCTGCCCCTGCCTGGCTGTCCGAAACCCCTGGTCCGAAGGTCATTCGGACCAGGTTCGGACCAGGTTCGGACCAGGTTCGGACCACGCACAGCCACGTTCGGACCGCCCCGGTTTCCCCGAGTGAAGGGGGCCGCATGTCTTGACCACCGCCATGGTAATCAAGTCCGTGGGCTGCATCTTCTCGTGCTGCAATGGACAGTGTTTGGCATGGCGGGCATTGATGTCAGTACAGGGATGATCACGCAAGGAAGATCCGGCCCTATTCGCGCATTCCACTTATGCTCGCTAGGGTGCTCACCAAACTCGCCCTGGATGCGCCTTTCCTTGATGCTCACCAGTGTGCTCTTCGGCATGCCAACCGCCACCACGCCCACGTTCTCCTGCTTCCCCCATAAGCCGCACAAGAGGAAGCCCTTGGACACGTCCGCATTGGCGAGGTCCAGCACGTGCTGGTTGTCGCCGCCAGCAGCAGACTTGCCTTGCTGGGCTTGCTGGTCCTACAGTGGTTGCCGTTGCGCCTCTGGGGCACGGTCCTCGGGCTCGGCCGCTTGCTCGGCAGCGGCCCCGGCCACCGGCGCGGCCGTGGTCGCGGCGGCCGTGCCCGCGGCGGCCGTGGTCGCTGCCGCGGCGGCCGTGGTCGCTCCCGTGGCGGCCACGTCCGCTGCCATGGCAGTCCGACGAGCACGCGCATTGTATTCCACGCAATTCTCCGCACCTATTCCGTCCGGTGAAAGGATTATTACTTAAGTGTATTATGAGAGCTCACGTCCCTAACCCCAACCCCTCAAAAAGCAATCCCCCTCCCAAACCATAGTGTCATACATAGGCATGCGCTTGCTTACGTCCACGCTTGGCGCCCTTCTGCTTCTTGATGTTGCTGATATTCTGTCCGAGCACCACCTTCAGCGACTGGTACCGGTACGCCGAGTCAAAGCTGTTGAAGAGGCCCTTGCCCACCTGCCACGGGCCTTTAGACTTGCCCACGAAGCGGTTCCATCTCATCCGCAGCTTGTTGTCAAACTCGGCCTTACCCTGCATGGCAGCCAACCAAACCAGCCAAGCTCCACGTACGCACGGCCAGTCACAATTGGAACACAAGATCATGGAGCGTCTTAGACACCCTGCGTGCCTGGCTTCTGCGTGTACAAAGTCCCATAGCCAGGCTAAGCTCCCCCCGAAGCCAGCACACCCACCAGGTTGGTTATCATCGCAGTGACCGTCATGCCACCGGCGATCTCCTCCGCAAAGACCGTCGCCAGCTGCATAGTGAGGTTCACCGACGACCTTCCTCCTCCGTTGTATTGGACCGTGTCGCTTGGGTCCGGGTCGTGGCTGATGGACTTGCGGTTTCCAGCGCGGTCACGCAGGCGACCACGATGTCGTCATGTTGTAACGTATGATGTGATCTTGCTCGTTGCAATGCGTACTCTCGACCATGGGTTGGGGGGCTAAGTGGGGCGAGGGCGGGGCGGGGCGGGGCAAAGGCTGGGCGGGGCGAGGGCGGGGCGGGGCGGGGCAAAGGCTGGGCGGGGCGAGGGCTGGGCGGGGCGAGGGCTGGGCGGGGCGAGGGCTGGGCGGGGCGAGGGCTGGGGTAGGCGGGGCCTCAGCAGCCTTTCAACTTGCTTCAGTCACCGACACACTACCGAACTTGCTGCTCTGTCACCGACTCCTTACCGAAATTGCTGCTCAGTCACCGACAAACTACCGAACTTGCTGCTCCTGCACACCAACAGTCACCGAAAGGTTGACAACATTCCGGCTACAAACCAACGGTTACCGAAATCCAACACACCAATGAGGCCCTACCGATCCTGACCGACGCTGACCGGCGGTCACTGTCTGTCAGTTTTGGTGACCTCCCCGGGACCAATCGGTTTAGGGGGGGGTGTTTTGGTAGGGGTACAGGGAGTTTTCAGGGGTGTAGGATTGGAGCTCTGGGCCTGCCAACTGGAGAGCTCTGGACAAGTTTCAAGACCCGTCAAGCTGAGCTCTGGGCCCGACAACTGGAGAGCTCTGGCCAAGACTCAAGACCCGCCAAGCTGAGCTCTGGGCCTGCCAACTGGAGAGCTCTGGCCAAGATTCAAGACCCGTTCAAGCTGAGCTCTGGGCCTGCCAACTTATGGGTGTCCCAGCGCGTGTATGCCCTATGGCAGCCTTTTGCCTCCTTGGCTGCTGAGGAGCCTCCTTACCCCTCCTTACCCCCTCCCCAGCCCCAAACACACTTCGCGGGGCGGGCCTTTTCGGCGCTTTCATGAGTTCATATATGATATAGATACTACATGTTAACGTTTGGTACTCCCAGCACCCTTAACAAAGTGCCCTGAAAGCCAACATGACAATGTGGTCGCGCGTACTAGAGAACATGGCCTCCTTAGGCATAACAGCGAGCCACAAGGGGCTTACAGTAGTAGTATGTTAGCTTAGTAGCCGCGGTGCCGGCTTTGCGCGCTTGGAAGCCGCGGGGGGCGCTCTCCAAGATGTAGGATGGCCAGTGCAGGGTTGCACGTCGCGTGCTTGAAGGCCTGACGCTTTTAATTAATAGAGCATACCTATTTCGGGAGTTATGGCTCACAAGACCCGAAGAATTCAGCGCGTATGCGAAACGGGCCGGGGGGCATCGGCCAATGCCCCCCGGCCCGTTTCGCCTATGGGCCCCCTCGAGGTGTGATCTTTGTATATATTGCTTTGTACATATACCCTCTACTGTTATACAGAGTAATTTCACGGCCAGGCCCTCTACAGAGCGCCCCGTCCCGATGGACGAATTCCGCTGCGCCGTGGAGCGTTATTAGGGCCCCAAACGCGGCCTGGCGCATGTGTGGAACTGTAAAGATCTTGCAGGATAGCTTCCTGGCTGGGGATCCCTGAATACCGGTCGGGCCAAGTGTTGCCAGGGTCCGGCCCCCTGGGTGGCATCTCGGCGAGCCGTGGTTCAGAAGCGTTGCGGCCCGGGCCACTCGGCCATGGACCCGACCGACAATGCACTGCCTGCCGGAGCACGGCTGAAACCGCCGGTGCTGCAGAAATCAGTGGCGATTCCACGACAGGCCGTTTCGCGCACGGACCGCTTTTTGTTCATCTCATTCGTGCAAGCAATAGTATAGATTGTTAGCTATCATAAAAATTGGATATTATAGCAAGAATCGCCAGGAGCGCGTCCTCAATGGCAGCGGTCGACGCTGTCTGTTTGAGCCGCCCGCGGGCGACCAGCATAATGGCTATACTAATGCTTCATATACAACTAGATATACATGCAACATGTTAAGGCGGGCCTTCGTGCCTTCATTCTTTTCGCTCGGTCAAGGCGGATGTGGCGTTGGTGCCTAAGCTGCAGCGCTGATGGCGCAGCAAACCATACGCGGATGCGTCAAAGAGTGTATGGAGCTTTGCATCTGTTTGGCAAGGTGAGAGGGTCAACCTGTTTGCAGAACGGAGCAACAACGGGTTGACCACCGACAGGCAGCGCCATTGTCAGCGCAATGGCTGCGCGCGCATAAATAACCTAAGTCAAATCGGTCAAGCACCACATATCTTGTGTTGCAGGCACAATCCTACCGAGCCTTGTTCCCGGCAGAGCATCCCCGGCACTTCACCACTTCGCTGGCCATCATCCATACCGGTAAGGCAGGTATAAGATGAGGATCATTCAGCATCAAGTTGGAGCATTTAGCATCAGATACGTGCCTTGAGGTGTCACCGCCGCGCGCCCTCGGCCCTCGGCAGTGCCGTGCATGTCTTCCCCTCGCCTACGTACCCGGCGTTCTCGAGTTCCCCCGCTTATCATGGACTTCTGTGCGTGTTCATTCTTTGCAGGTTCTTGGAAAGCATGGAGCTTGTTTGGCAGGATGGGCTTGTGTGTGGCACGAGTTCCTGGCGCTATTTCTGGTATCCTGCGAGGCGGCTGCAGTGCTGCACTAGTCCGCAGCCCAGGGGAGGGGTGTGTGCAACTCGGGCGTCACGCCCCCACCGGCCTGCATGGGGGCCGGCCAAAACGTGTTCGGACCCCGCAGCAGGACGTTTTGTCCGGTCCCCATGCTGGCCGGTGGGGGCGTGACGCCCGAGTTGTACACCCCCCTCAGCCAGTCAATTCGCGGCTACTGATGAGTTATCGTTGGTGCGCAAAGGACGGACATCTGCGCCCACTCAGCTGGCTTGGGGGCTTGCACGTAGTGCACGTAGCAGACTGGGTACTTGTGGCTGTGAGCGATAGTGACTGTGCTCAGGTTGCATGCCGCCTGGCTGTACTTGAAGAGTATAGTCGGAGGTCGACGGTGAGTAGTGCTGCTTGCAAGCCAAGCAATTGGATGCTCCATCCATTCAGATATGGTGTGGCTGTGAGCGAGAGTAGCTGTGCTCAGGTTGCATGCCGCCTGGCAGTACTAAGGAAAATATAGAATATATGAATGGCAATGCAAGTACTGTAACGATTATAGCTGTGCATCAGCTGCCTGGGCTAAGGAGGGCAAGGAGGGGAAGGAGGGCAGGAGGGGGCTCCTTCGTACCCTCCTCGAGGAGGCAAAGGAGGTTCCAAGTGACAGGTACCCCCGAGGAGGGTGCAAGGAGGCCCCCCCCTCCTTGGGGCCTCCTTAGGGGGGGCTAAGGAGGCAAAAGGCTGCCATAGGGATGGGGTGATTCAAGTCAACGCCACAGGTTACGCTGCAGACTCACCGTAGCTGGCAAACACGGTAACGTGCCTATTGACTCGTCAGAGTCAGCATATACCAGGCCTGCCACTCACCAGCTTTGGTGGCTAGCACTAGCAGCCTTGGTGATGTGCACGTTGCCGTTCGACATCTCCGTAACGTAAGCGAATGGAGCCCAAGCGACAACACATCCAGGGCTACATGAGTCCGGGTTGATTATAGAACTGCGGCAGAGGTGGAAGCCTCCGGGCTTGGCTGCCCAGTGCACACGGTCAGCGAGACTCTCGTGACATCTTTGACTGGCTAGCGCCCCCCCCCCCCCCCGTGTTACCTCTGGAGCGCCTCTGGGCTTGGCCTCTATATTTGAAGCCATCGCATCGCTTATCGCATTCATAAGGGTCATGCAGCTGCGTTTCACTGCCGCCACGCTAACCCCTGACACCCTGTCGGCCCTGCCCACTCAGCTTCTCACGGCGCAGCTGAAGTCGGCCAAGTTGGAGAGCTTTGTGGCTATCTGGACGGCGGGTGGCGCCCTCTGTGAAGTGGAGGATACGGAGGGTGGGTCGCCGCAGCTGTGCATCCGGCTGACGCTTGCATCGCCCGTGCAGGCACCCTAGTTTCTGTGGGCGGCGGTTTTCAAGGCGATGGCGTGGCTTGCCTCCGCTGTGTATCATATAACTGGGTGGCGCTGCAGCGCCGTCCTTCCTCAGCCTTCGTGGACTTCTTACAGCGGGCTGGGCCCTGCTATATAATGAGTTTGCTATGTCAGCGCCACATCTGGCCCGCTCTGCTTCTGCATCTGTGTGTGCTTCTTTGCTTCTGATGGGGTGTTGCTTAAGCAACCGACTTGCGGGGGTGGGGTGGGTTTGGGCGGGAAGCGTCCTGCTGTCTGTTGTGAGCGTACCGTGGGTGCGTTTGTGTTTGAAGTGTGGAGGTGCGTCTCTGCCGGTGGTGCTTGCCTTCGGGCTTTTTGGTGTAGCGGTTGCTTGGCTTAGGTCTGGCGGTGTTTGTGGAAACCCCTACCGGGGGGCGGGGGGGCCAGCCTCCTGCTCTGTCTGCCGGGTCGGGGTGGGGTGGGTGGGTGTGGGACGGGGTGGCGGTAGGTGTTTTGGTTCAGGTGGTTTTTGGTTTTTCAGGTGGTCTGTCCCTGACTTCTTCTCTTCTCTTCTTGCCCTGTCGAGATTCTGGTCTCCAAGACCAGGCTGCTTCGGGTGTCTTTGCCCAGCGGTTGGGAGGCAGTGCGTCTGCTTCCGTTCAATCCTGTAAGGATGAATTCTCAAAAAAAAAATAATGCAGAAGGAAATCGAAGCGGGTGAGTCAGCGGGGGAGCTCCCGCGAAAGCACAGCGACCTCCGCGACTTCCGTCGGGCCTTAATATACAGTAATAATGCTACAATGCTCAGGTTCACGCTGGTCAAAATTGAAAAGACTTGTGCAGCTTACGGTCGACAGATCGATGGCAGATCGAAATACCGATGTAATAAGTATACAGTAATGTAATTTATGAGTGTAGGTATTGAGTGTGCACAAACATGCAAAGACAGGAAGAGAAGACAGTCTGGATTCTGCATCCAATGGCGGTGTGTCTGAATTCAAACGCATTGTCACTAAATATTGTGTATAGTACAGCCGTATGATTCAAACAAAACAGGAAACAAGACGCACCTCCTCAGCACAGCAAAACAGCAAAACAGCAAAACAATGTCGTGGGTGCACATCACCGGGATGGGCGCACATCCCGACCACAACTGGCTGGACAAATAAACGCTGCTCTAAGCTTCGGGTGTTTGCAGTAATAATCAAAACACAGGCTGGAATGCATGTGGAAACACAGGGCAGGTGGCAGGGCGCGGCTTGGGGCGTGCACCGGAATAATCTGCGTGTCAGAGCGTGAAACACAGGCTGGGATGCATGTGGAAACACAGGGCAGGTGGCGGGGCGCGGCTTGGGGCGTGCGCTGGAATAATCTGCGTGTCAGAGCGCGAGACACAGGCTGGAATGCATGTGGAAACACAGGGCAGGTGGCGGGGCGCGGCTTGGGGCGTGCGCTGGAATAATCTGCGTGTCAGAGCGCGAGACACAGGCTGGGATGCATGTGGAAACACAGGGCAGGTGGCGGGGCGCGGCTTGGGGCGTGCGCTGGAATAATCTGCGTGTCAGAGCGCGAGACACAGGCTGGAATGCATGTGGAAACACAGGGCAGGTGGCGGGGCGCGGCTTGGGGCGTGCGCCGGAATAATCTGCATGTCAGAGCGCGAGACACAGGCTGGGATGCATGTGGAAACACAGGGCAGGTGGCGGGGCGCGGCTTGGGGCGTGCGCCGGAATAATCTGCGTGTCAGAGCGCGAGACACAGGCTGGGATGCATGTGGAAACACAGGGCAGGTGGCAGGGCGCGGCTTGGGGCGTGCGCCGGAATAATCTGCGTGTCAGAGTGCGAGACACAGGCTGGGATGCATGTGGAAACACACGGCAGGTGGCGGGGCGCGGCTTGGGGCGTGCGCCGGAATAATCTGCGTGTCAGAGCGCGAGACACAGGCTGGATGCATGTGGAAACACAGGGCAGGTGGCAGGGCGCGGCTTGGGGCGTGCGCCGGAATAATCTGCGTGTCAGAGCGTGAAGCACAGGCTGGGATGCATGCATAAACATCATGCCAATCAAGCCGTCCAGTGCTAGCGCGCAGCTGCACATGAGGCCGCCTGCCAGCCTGCGGGGCAGAGGCACCTGCCCGCCGCACACACGTCGGCGACCAGGGCGCCGCGCCGGGTCGCTCACACCTCAACGTGCGCAGTGCCGCCTGTCCCATTCCACACGGCCCTCGTACACATAAACATCATGCCAATCAAGCGTCCAGTGCTAGCGCGCAGCTGCACATGAGGCCGCCTGCCAGCCTGCGGGGCAGAGGCACCTGCCCGCCGCACACACGCCGGCGACCAGGGCGCCGCGCCGGGTCGCCCACACCTCAACGTGCGCAGTGCCGCCTGTCCCATTCCACACGGCCCTCGTACACATAAACATCATGCCAATCAAGCGTCCAGTGCTAGCGTGCAGCTGCACATGAGGCCGCCTGCCAGCCTGCGGGGCAGAGGCACCTGCCCGCCGCACACACGTCGGCGACCAGGGCGCCGCGCCGGGTCGCTCACACCTCAACGTGCGCAGTGCCGCCTGTCCCATTCCACACGGCCCTCGTACACATAAACATCATGCCAATCAAGCGTCCAGTGCTAGCGCGCAGCTGCACATGAGGCCGCCTGCCAGCCTGCGGGGCCAACAATAGGCAAGTCTTGTGAAATTGTTGCGAAGATTAACGTGTCTTTCAAAATTTTCAAGCCACGTATCGACTGCGCGAAACCAGGCGCGAAACCAGGCGCGAAAGCACTTGCTCACTTGCTTGTTGTATTCGGTTCCTGAATGCATTTAAACTACGCGCGTTAGAGACATATCACTATATCAAAGCGCATGGCTGGCGGCAGCACGAGCATCGATAAGCCCATCGCACACGCCAAAACGCACACGCCGGCACGAGGCACGCGCCTGCTTGCCCCAGTGTCATGGACAGGAAAGCGGAGCGATGAGCTGCTGCTTCCTTATAGTGCTCAAAAATGTTTGTTTGATAGCAGGGTGGGCGGGGGGCATGAATGGGGCACTTGCAGAAGTGGCAAAAGTGCAGAGGTGGTGCAGCAGCAACGGAGCATCGCGTCTCAGAGTCCGCGTTACATGACGCGAGCAGACGCGTGCTGACCCGCCCCAACGCGGTCAGACGCGCCGAGACGTACCGTCGTCATAGTGGGGCTGGGGCCGCGGATGCTGCGCTGGATCCGCCTGCTCACCGCTGATAGCTCCGCCCGGGTCTGTGTGAATGGCGTGCTGTCTGACGCCTTTCCAGTTCACAACGGCCTGCCGCAGGGCAGCACGCTCTCACCTCCCCTTTGGGTGATCCAACTGCAGCCCCTCACAGCCTATCTGCGCCGCCAGGTCGAGATCGGGGCGCTCCGCACCCCCCTCCTCCCCAACGGCGAGCAAGCTCCACCTGCTGGCCACCATGCTGATGACACGGCACTCACCGTGCGCGACCCAGCCGTGGATGGACCGGTGGCGATGGCGGCCGTGGAGCTCTTCTGCCGCGCCTCTAACGCCCGTGTCCACCCCGCCAAGAGCAAGGCGATTGGCCTGGGCCAGCTGGCTCATCTGACGGGGCCCTGCCCGCACACAGGGGTGCCCTTCACACAGGATGCCGTCATTCATCTGGGCGTGCCACTCTCGTGGGCGTCGGAGGCCGCGGCCAAGACCCTGTATGCCAAGCGTTCCAAGGGGATGAGCCACGTGGCGCGCTTGTGGGCTGCCCTGTCCCTCACCCTGGTTGGCCGTGTGCACATTGCGAAGCAGGTGCTGGCCGCGAAGCTCGCCTACCACTTCAGCTTCCTCAACCCGTCGCCAGCACAACTACAGGAGCTGACGGTCATCGTGGACCGGTTTGCTGCGCACTCCCTGCATGCAGAGGATGCTAGCCTATGGTCACACGGGAGCGCTATCCTGCTGCCGAAGCGGGGGACCGCTTGCCTGCCGTACAAGGACGGGGGGGTGAACCACGTCGACCTGCCTGCGTTCTTGACTGCGCTGCAAGCTAAGATGCTGGCCCTGATTGCCCAGCCAGGTCGGCAGCCCTGGAAGACGCTCACCCGGGCTCTGCTTAACCACGTGCGGCCGGCGGTGGCTAGCAACTGGGCGTGGATCTATGGGGACACGCCGGTGCCGGAGGCTCTGCCCGCCCGCCTGGCTGCCGCCGTGGGCCACCTGCGGCAGGCGGGTGTGGAGCAGCAGCAGCCACCTGCCATCGCCCAGCCGCCACCTACCAACCCACCGGAGTGGCGCGTTAGCTTGGACCAGCTCTGGGTGGTTGACGCCGCGGGTGCCGTGTCCTACGTCCACTACAGCGGGTGGCTGATGCGGCCCAGCCCAGGTATGGCCCCCCCAGCTGTTAGTGCGTTGTGGCCGCCTGCCTGCGTGCTGCCGACCCGCAAGCCACGGCATCTGTGGACTCTTGATGAGCGTGCAGCTTATGATGCGGCGGCTCCACATGAACGGGGGGCTGCTTGGCCGCGGGTGCCGTCGTTCTTGGCGCCGGAAGCGGAGGTGGTGGCCCACCCTGAGCGCTGCCGGGTGGCGGGGATCAGCCTGGCGGACTACACCGTGCGTGAGGTGCGGCGGGCCGTCACTAGGGCCGACCCCGCAGCACCACCTGCCCCCACGCGCCCGGCAGCCATGCCCAGCCCTGAAGCAGTCGCAGCAGCAGCCGCACAGCCAGGTGGCTCGGCCAGCCCGCCGGCAGCAACATCACGGCTGGCTGAGAAGGAAGCGGAGTGGCAGCGCGCAGCTACCCAGCTGACGGCGTCTCAGGGGCAGCACTTCCGCAACAACCCGGTGGCCCTGGAGCCCTGGCTCCACCGCACTTCGGCTGCGGCACAGCAGCAGAACACGCCAGCCAGGGAACTGCAGGGGTACGGGTCTGCCTCCCAGCCGTCCAGCGAGGGGCAGCGGCGATTATCAAGGCTGCTGGCGCAGGCCGCAGCAGGAGCTGTAGCTACAGGGGCGGGGCCCAGCACTGGCCCGCCCGCGGCTGCCGCTGCGGGGGCCATCCCTGCCGTACCAACGCCGGCAACACCACCACCGGATGCGGGCGCGCTGCACCGCACGTGGCAGCGGCTGTGGGAAAGCCACGCCAGTCGGGGAGCCAAGGTGCTGGTCTACCGGCTACAGCATGCCTACCTGCCGTGTGGTTTGTACAGGGCGGGCAAGGGCATCTTTCCACGGGCATCTGCTGCAGGGCGCCGGGGTCTGGGGCCTTATTGCCCTTACCACGCCTGCGGGCCGCCTGGCCCGCGGGCGTGGGCAAGCCTGACGCACGTCTTCCTGGAGTGCCCCGCCTACACACAGGCGTGGACATGGCTGCAGCAGCTGTGGGCCCACATCGCGCCACAGGCGGTGCCTCCGCCTGTCTCCAATGCGGCCTTCATGCTGGGGGACGACATGGGCATCTGGGCTTCAAGCCCACAAGGGGCGGGCGCCCTGTTGTGGAGCACGTTGCGGGCCACGTTCCTGAACGCCATCTGGAGTGCGTACTGGTCTCGTGAGCCGGCCCAGCAGACGTCGGTGTACGTGGTCAGGGAGGTGATCACAGAGCTGCGAAGGGTCATGCAACTGCGGTTCACTGCTGCTACTCTTACACCTGAAACCCTGTCGGCTCTTCCCACTCAGCTGCTCACTGCGCAGTTGAAAGCCGCCAAGCTGGAGCGTTTTGTAGCTATCTGGTCGGCGAGTGGGGCCCTTTGTGAAGTGGATCAAGTGGACGGTGGGTCGCCGCAGCTGCGCCTGAAGCTGACGTTCTCATCACCTGTGCAGGCGCCCTAAGGTGGAGGCGGTACAGGGAGTTTTCAGGGGTGTAGGATTGGAGCTCTGGGCCTGCCAACTGGAGAGCTCTGGACAATTTTCATGACCCATCTAGCTGAGCTCTGGGCCCGACAACTGGAGAGCTCTGGACAAGTGTCAAGTTTATTAAGAGGAGCTCTGGGCCCGCCAACTGGAGAGCTCTGGACAAGTTTCAAGTTTATCAAGAGGAGCTCTGGGCCTGGCAACTGGAGAGCTCTGTTGTCTGTCTTTGTTTGTTCTGCTGGGTAGGAGGGAGAGGGGTGCGCGTTGCTGCCACCTGTGGTGTTGTGCGGCGCTGCCGCGTGGGGTGTAGAGCGGTTTTTAACCGCTTGGTGTGGAGCGGTGCGGTGTCTAGGTTTGGCCCTTTTAGCAGCCCTGATGAGGGCTGAGGCGTGTGCAGGTCGTGGGTTCTGTGGCGGTGAGGGGGTAGCCGCGCGGCTTGCTGTGGCCGTGGTCGGGCTCGGCGTTTATGGGCAGTTGGGTAGGCTCTGAGGAGCCATAGGCACCTGCTGCCGCGCCGTTTAGGTGTTGGAGAGGCGGCGCCTGTGCGTGCGCGCCCTCAGGTTTTTTTCTCTTTCTTTTTTCTTTCCTTTTCCTTTTGGCCCTGTCAGGGTTCTGGTCTTCGGGTCCAGGCTGTGTTGGGGCTACATGCCCAGCAGCAGGGGGGCAGTGCGTCTGCCTCCGTCCAACTCTGTAAGGAAGAAGTATCAAAAAAAAAAGAGGGGGCGCTCGGATGGGGGCGGGGCGTGGGGGTATGGTGGTGTGGTTGGCAGTAGTGGGTCCGTTGGTGGGGGGGCTGGGAGGTGGGACGGCGGGGGGGGGGGGGCGGGGGGAGCAGCGGGGGGAGCAGTGACGGGTGGGAGTGGGGGCCGCGCTTGGGGGGCATTGCCTGTTGGCGGGGCGGGTTGGGTGCGTGTCTCAGGGTGGCGTGTGCGTTTTGTTCCGGCCTGCGGGTTAACGGTGGTGGTGTGAGTGCGGATGGGTGTGGTGCGTATGCCCTCGTGTGAGAGGGTGATACGGGTCGTGGGGGGGTGTGCGGGCTGGAGTGTCTGGATGTGGGGGTCGCATGAGACGAGTGGGTGCTGTGTGTATGTTAGGGTGAGAGCAAGGCCTCGCCCGAGGTCGGCCCATCTAAAGTAGCCGGGCTGGGCGGTTTCGGCGTTGGTTAGGGGGATGGGGTGTGGTGCGAGCGAGTCGTGTAGCCACCATCTTCCGTTTTCGTGTTTGATGGTGCGGGCGTGACGGTCATGTATGAGAATGAAGCCCATGTGCCAGGATTCGGATGGGAGGGCGCGCAGCGTTGCTTGCTGGGATAACCCGCCCGGGAAGGAGCGGGTCTCGAGCTGGATGTAGGGAAGCGCGGGCAGGGGAGAGCGGGTGCTGGCCTTCAGGCAGTGGTTTATCAGGCTGTAGTCGATGCTGTCGGCGGTCCAAGCGGCGCGCTGGGTGTGGGATGGGGTGGCGGTAGGTGTTTTGGTTCAGGTGGTTTTGGTTTTTCAGGTGGTTTGTCTCAGACTTCTTCTCTTCTCTTCTTGCCCTGTCGGGATTCTGGTCTCCAAGACCAGGCTGCTTCGGGTCTCTTTGCCCAGCGGGAGGCAGTGCGTCTGCTTCCGTTCAATCCTGTAAGGATGAATCCTAAAAAAAAAGGTGGTTTGTTTCAGACTTCTTCTCTTCTCTTCTCTTCTTGCCCTGTCGGGATTCTGGTCTCCAAGTCAGGCAGGGACAGGGTGAGCAGCGCCCCGTGAGCACAGGGGACAGGGGACAGGGACAGGGGACAGGGTGAGCAGCACCCCGTGGTGATCTCCCGGCGTGCCAAATGTGCGCGCGACATCAGATACCCATGGCAAGGCGGCAGCACCGACATACCACCGATCCAGGCGGGCAGGTGTGGCCGGCTTGGGCGTGGCCGGATGCGTGTAGCCCTTGGTGCTGCCCCGCCTGCTCGCCCAGGGGTCCACCAGGTTGAACTGAGCCAGCAAGCTGGAGAGATTTTTTGAGATTCATCCTTACAGGATTGAACGGAAGCAGACGCACTGCCTCCCAACCGCTGGGCAAAGAGACCCAAAGCAGCCTGGTCTTGGAGACCAGAATCCCAACAGGGCAAGAAGAGAAGAGAAGAGAAGAAGTCTGAGACAAACCACCTGAAAAACCAAAACCACCTGAACCAAAACACCTACCGCCACCCCATCCCACACCCACCCACCCCACCCCGACCCGGCAGACAGAGCAGGAAAGAAAGAAAGAAAGAAAGGTTACACTGGACCGTAGGTCCTAGCGTGGATTAACGGAGAATTGTCTGCAAGCGCAACCCTAGCACTGTCAGACTAACTCTACGATTCTTCACCACTGTATCCTAGCCACCATCATATCCTAGAACATCCGAGCCACCCTATCCTAGCCATCACCCTATGCCGCTAGGGAAACGCCGCATTAAAGCTGCGGAGCACTGCCAGTTAGCGCAACTTGCCAGAGCCTGGCGCTCCTGTTTTATGACCACCAACTTCGGACTCTGCCTGCACCACGAGCTATTTCATTCGTGGGATCACCGATCGGTCTCTCACCAATCTTACGCCCGTGCATAATTGGGCTTCATCCGGATTCGAACCCGGGTCCCTTCAGCCATAAGGACGTATCAAATTGCTAATCGAATAAACGAATTAGCAACTGGTGATCGACAGAGCAGGAGGCTGGCCCCCCCGCCCCCCGGTAGGGGTTTCCACAAACACCACCAGACCTAAGCCAAGCAACCGCTACACCAAGAGCCCGAGGGCAAGCACCATCGGCAGAGATGCACCTCCACACTTCAAACACAAACACACCCACGGTATGCACACAACAGACAGCAGGACGCTTCCCGCCCAAACCCACCCCACCCCCGCAAGTCGGTTGCTTAAGCAACACCCCATCAGAAGCAAGGAAGCACACACAGATGCAGAAGCAGAGCAGGCCAGATGTGGCGCTGACATAGCAATCTCATTATATAGCAGGGCCCAGCCCGCTGTAAGAAGTCCACAAAGGCTGAGGAAGGACGGCGCTGCAGCGCCACCCAGTGATATGATACACAGCGGAGGCAAGCCACGCCATCGCCTTGAAAACCGCCGCCCACAGAAACTAGGGTGCCTGCACGGGCGATGCAAGCGTCAGCCGGACGCGCAGCTGCGGCGACCCACCCTCCGTATCCTCCACTTCACAGAGGATACGGGGGGTCGTCTAAATGGTTAAGACACTCGTGCCAATTTCGTCAAGGCTTCGAGAGATCCAGGTTCGAATCCCGGTCACCCCACCAGGGTTGGGTCCTGGTTTATCAAAACCCTGTCTCTTCTCTTCTCTTCTCTTCTGGCCCTTGCGTGGTTCGGTGAGTATTCCCGGCTGCTGTGCTTCTAAGCACAGTGGTAGGGGGACAGCGCGTCTGTCCCCGTTCAACCATGTGAGGATGAATGTAAAAAAATTAAAAAAAAGAGGGCGCCACCCGCCATCCAGATAGCCACAAAGCTCTCCAACTTGGCCGCCTTCAGCTGCACCGTAAGAAGCTGGGTGGGCAGAGCCGACAGGGTGTCAGGGGTTAGCGTGGCGGCAGTGAAACGCAGCTGCATGACCCTGCGCAGCTCGCTGACCACCTCACAAACCACGTGCTCGGATGTCTGCTTGGCCAGCTCACGGGACCAGTACGCACACCAGATTTTTTTTTGAGGATTCATCCTTACAGGATTGAACGGAAGCAGACGCACTGCCTCCCAACCGCTGGGCAAAGAGACCCGAAGCAGCCTGGTCTTGGAGACCAGAATCCCGACAGGGCAAGAAGAGAAGAGAAGAGAAGAAGTCTGAGACAAACCACCTGAAAAACCAAAACCACCTGAACCAAATCACCTACCGCCACCCCATCCCACACCCACCCACCCCACCCCGACCCGGCAGACAGAGCAGGAGGCTGGCCCCCCCGCCCCCCGGTAGGGGTTTCCACAAACACCACCAGACCTAAGCCAAGCAACCGCTACACCAAAAGCCCGAGGGCAAGCACCATCGGCAGAGACGCACCTCCACACTTCAAACACAAACGCACCCACGGTATGCACACAACAGACAGCAGGACGCTTCCCGCCCAAACCCACCCCACCCCCGCAAGTCGGTTGCTTAAGCAACACCCCATCAGAAGCAAGGAAGCACACACAGATGCAGAAGCAGAGCGGGCCAGATGTGGCGCTGACATAGCAATCTTATTATATAGCAGGGCCCAGCCCGCTGTAAGAAGTCCACGAAGGCTGAGGAAGGACGGCGCTGCAGCCACTCGGGGAAAGCACCCTGTCCGAACGTGGTCCGAACGCGGTCCGAAGGCCGCAGTCCGAACGCGGTCCGAATCTGGTCCGAATCTGGTCCGAAGGCCGGTCTGTTCGGACCGGGGTGAAGCATGCTTCGGTCCGAAGCCGGTCCGAATTACCCCGTCCGATTCTGGTCCGATTCTGGTCCGATTCTGGTCCGAAACCTCGTCGGACCATGAACGTTCGGACCAGCCCTCAAGTGTTCGGACCAGACCGTTCGGACGCAGCGGCCAGCAGCTCATCCCGGCCATCCCGGCCCGCTTCCCAGCCATCCCGGCCCGCACCCGCTCGTCCCCCCCCCCCCCACCCTCTCCTCGCCCCCCAGCCATCCCACCCCCACCCCCCGCTCTCGCCCGGCCGCCCACATGCATGGCGTCTAAAGACACCTTGTGTTATCAATCCTGTTTCCCCCTATAATAACACTCACTCACCGAATTGTGCTAAGCGCCAGTCCAGGATGGCCAGACATCCTGCGAGCCACTGCGAGCAAGTCGGGAAAATCAAAGCACTCGGAAGTCGACTAGGCATACATAAGGACTGTGTGTGCCCGTGACTGAGCGGGTCCGCAATACCATCATTGTGACGGGCGACCGGTTAACAACCGGACGCGGCGAGATATGGGAGGACAAATGCTTCAGCTGTGATTTAAATTGTGAGGAATATCAGCACCCAGGCTGGGGAGCAGGGAACGACGCGAAAGAACAGTCCGCGATTGACTGAGCCTTGACAACACAATAACTCATTAGCACGCACCGCTTATGTGAAGCATATAGGTTGTCAATGCATAAGAGAAAGCCCACTGCAGGCCACAGTGAGGCCACAGCCTGTCGCGACCAAAGCCGTCGGGTTGACCGCGTTGACCGCGATGCACGCCCCGCTCGTAGACGTTTCCGCGGGTTATCTAACTCGCAGTGTGGCAATTTAAGTATCAAGTCACGTACAAGATTGATAGAAAGTGAACATAGACTGAAATGAGGCGCAACGAGTTGGATGTTTAAAAGCATGCTGTAGGGCAGGCTATGATTATGTCGAGGAGAATAAGTTTGTATATATGTGTGCTGAGTTTGAACGTTTCATATGTCTGTATAAATGCTATGTAAGCACCGCGACTTAAGGAGTGGCCGTTGTTAGCGCCATGCGCCCCCATGCAAGACCCATGCTGGGGGCGCGCTCCCCTGCCCCCGCCCCCCCTGTCACATGTGCAGACGGGCGCGAACAGACCCTAACGTTCGTCAGCATTTAGTAACATCAGCGACATGGGGGTGGATGTGGCATGGCTACCGCACCTGGCACCCTACCCAGACCACGCTCCAGCCCCACCCACGCATGCAAAGGCCAACGCCCAGCCCTGCGCTCTTGCCTATGGCCGTGTCTATACGTGAGAGGGATGGGAGTGCAGTATGGCTGTGTGATTCCGTCGGGTAGGATTGTGGCAGGGGTCGAGATGTGGATGTGGCATGGGTACCGCACCTGGCACCCTACCCAGACCACGCTCTAGCCCCACCCACGCATGCAAAGGCCAACGCCCAGCCCTGCGCTCTTGCATATGGCCGTGTCTATACGTGAGAGGGATGGGAGTGCAGTATGGCTGTGTGATTCCGTCGGGTAGGATTGTGGCAGGGGTCGAGATGTGGATGTGGCAGGGGTACCGCACCTGGCACCCTACCCAGACTACGCTCTAGCCCCACCCACGCATGCAAAGGCCAACGCCCAGCCCTGCGCTCTTGCCTATGGCCGTGTCTATACGTGAGAGGGATGGGAGTGCAGTATGGCTGTGTGATTCCGTCGGGTAGGATTGTGGCAGGGGTCGAGATGTGGATGTGGCATGGCTACCGCACCTGGCACCCTACCCAGACCACGCTCCAGCCCCACCCACGCATGCAAAGGCCAACGCCCAGCCCTGCGCTCTTGCCTATGGCCGTGTCTATACGTGAGAGGGATGGGAGTGCAGTATGGCTGTGTGATTCCGTCGGGTAGGATTGTGGCAGGGGTCGAGATGTGGATGTGGCATGGCTACCGCACCTGGCACCCTACCCAGACCACGCTCCAGCCCCACCCACGCATGCAAAGGCCAACGCCCAGCCCTGCGCTCTTGCCTATGGCCGTGTCTATACGTGAGAGGGATGGGAGTGCAGTATGGCTGTGTGATTCCGTCGGGTAGGATTGTGGCAGGGGTCGAGATGTGGATGTGGCATGGCTACCGCACCTGGCACCCTACCCAGACCACGCTCCAGCCCCACCCACGCATGCAAAGGCCAACGCCCAGCCCTGCGCTCTTGCCTATGGCCGTGTCTATACGTGAGAGGGATGGGAGTGCAGTATGGCTGTGTGATTCCGTCGGGTAGGATTGTGGCAGGGGTCGAGATGTGGATGTGGCATGGGTACCGCACCTGGCACCCTACCCAGACCACGCTCTAGCCCCACCCACGCATGCAAAGGCCAACGCCCAGCCCTGCGCTCTTGCCTATGGCCGTGTCTATACGTGAGAGGGATGGGAGTGCAGTATGGCTGTGTGATTCCGTCGGGTAGGATTGTGGCAGGGGTCGAGATGTGGATGTGGCAGGGGTACCGCACCTGGCACCCTACCCAGACTACGCTCTAGCCCCACCCACGCATGCAAAGGCCAACGCCCAGCCCTGCACTCTTGCCTATGGCCGTGTCTATACGTGAGAGGGATGGGAGTGCAGTATGGCTGTGTGATTCCGTCGGGTAGGATTGTGGCAGGGGTCGAGATGTGGATGTGGCATGGGTACCGCACCTGGCACCCTACCCAGACCACGCTCCAGCCCCACCCACGCATGCAAAGGCCAACGCCCAGCCCTGCGCTCTTGCCTATGGCCGTGTCTATACGTGAGAGGGATGGGAGTGCAGTATGGCTGTGTGATTCCGTCGGGTAGGATTGTGGCAGGGGTCGAGATGTGGATGTGGCATGGCTACCGCACCTGGCACCCTACCCAGACCACGCTCCAGCCCCACCCACGCATGCAAAGGCCAACGCCCAGCCCTGCGCTCTTGCCTATGGCCGTGTCTATACGTGAGAGGGATGGGAGTGCAGTATGGCTGTGTGATTCCGTCGGGTAGGATTGTGGCAGGGGTCGAGATGTGGATGTGGCATGGGTACCGCACCTGGCACCCTACCCAGACCACGCTCCAGCCCCACCCACGCATGCAAAGGCCAACGCCCAGCCCGGAGGCGCGGCTGAACCTCACCCTGCACTGTGCTGCCATGACGCGACGCGGGGCGGGGCAGGGTGGCCGTGAGGGCTTCCGCCCCTCATCCTTCGGGGACGGGACGGCACATTTTCGGCGCTTTCATGAGTTCATATATGCTATAGATACTATATGTTAACGTTCGGTACTCCCAGCACCCTTAACCAAGTGCCCTGAAAGCCAACATGACAATGTGGTCGCGGGTACTAGAGAACATGGCCTCCTTAGGCATAACAGCGAGCCACAAGGGGCTTACAGTAGTAGTATGGTAGCTTAGTAGCTGCGGTGCCGGCTTTGCGCGCTTGGAAGCCGCGGGGGGCGCTCTCCAAGATGTAGGATGGCCAGTGCAGGGTTGCACGTGGCGTGCTTGAAGGCCTGACGCTTTTAATTAATAGAGCATACCTATTTCGGGAGGTATGGCTCACAAGACACGAAGAATTCAGCGCGTATGCGAAACGGGCCGGGGGGCATTGGCCAATGCCCCCCGGCCCGTTTCGCCTATGGGCCCCCTCGAGGTGTGCTCTTGGTATATATTGCTTTGTACATATACCCTCTACTGCTATACAGATTAATTTCACAGCCAGGCCGCCTACAGAGCGCCCCCTCCCGATGGACGAATTCCAGTGTTATTCTTGGCCCCAAACGCGGTCTGGCGCGTGTGTAGAACTGTAAAACTCTCGCAAATTGCGGCCTGGCTGGGGATCCCTGAATATCGGTTGGGCCAAGCGTTGCCAGGGTCCGTCGGCCCCTGGCCCCTCCCGCCCTGCCCCTGCCTGGCTGTCCGAAACCCCTGGTCCGACGGTCATTCGGACCAGGTTCGGACCAGGTTCGGACCAGGTTCGGACCACGCACAGCCACGTTCGGACCGCCCCGGTTTCCCCGAGTGCCACCCAGTGATATGATACACAGCGGAGGCAAGCCACGCCATCGCCTTGAAAACCGCCGCCCACAGAAGCTAGGGTGCCTGCACGGGCGATGCAAGCGTCAGCCGGATGCGCAGCTGCGGCGACCCACCCTCCGTATCCTCCACTTCACAGAGGGCGCCACCCGCCGTCCAGATAGCCACAAGGCTCTCCAACTTGGCCGCCTTCAGCTGCACCGTGAGAAGCTGGGTGGGCAGAGCCGACAGGGTGTCAGGGGTGAGCGTGGCGGCAGTGAAACGCAGCTGCATGACCCTGCGCAGCTCGCTGACCACCTCACGAACCACGCTGCTCGGACGTCTGCTTGGCCGGCTCACGGGACCAGTACGCACACCAGATGGCGTACAGGAACGTTGCCCGCAGCGTGCTCCACAGCAGCGCGCCCGCGCCGCGCGGGCTGGAGGCCCACGCGCCCATGTGGTCCCCAAGCATGAAGGCCGCGTCCGTCACCGGCGGTGGCGCCGCCTGGGGCGCCACGCAGGCCCACAGCTGCTGCAGCCACGCCCGTGCCTGCGCATAAGCCGGGCACTCCAGGAACACGTGGGTCAGGCTGGCCCACGCCTGCGGGCCAGGCGGCCCGCAGGCGGGGTGAGGGCAGTGCGGCCCCAACCCCCCGCGCCCTGTGGCCACCCGTGGCCGAATGCCCTTGCCTGCCCGGTACAACCCGCAGGGCAGGTAAGCATGTTGCAGCCGGTATACCAGCACCTTTGCGGCTCGAGTGGCGTGGCTGTCCCACAAGCGCTGCCACAATCCGCGCAGCAGCGCCCCATCCGGGGGCGGCGGCCGAGGGGTGCCCTCAACGGCAGCGGCGGCTGCCGCCGCCGCCGTGGCCTGCCCCATGCTAGGCCCCGCGCCGCCCGCCGCCTGATCCTGCAACCGCGCTGAACGCCGCGGCCCCTCACCCGACGGCTGGGTGGGTGACGCGTACGACCGTAGCTCGCGCGCCGGCGTGCTCTGCTGTCCGGCAGCAGCTGAGGTGCGGTGGAGCCAGGGGTCCAGGGCCACTGGGTTGTTGCGGAAGTGCTGTGCCTGCGACGCCGCCAGCTGGGTGATTTGGTTCAGGTGGTTTTGGTTTTTTCTGGTGGTTTGTCTCAGACTTCTTCTCTTCTCTTCTTGCCCTGTCGGGATTCTGGTCTCCAAGACCAGGCTGCTTCGGGTCTCTTTGCCCAGCGGTTGGGAGGCAGTGCGTCTGCTTCCGTTCAATCCTGTAAGGATGAATCCTCAAAAAAAAAAGGGGCCGTGCCTCCCGTGGCGCCACCGCCTGTCAGCCAGCCCCGCATTGTCGCCCCACTCGTGTGGAGCTGCCATCCTGGCGCGAACTCAGCTGTCGCTGCCAGGCTGCGTCCTACACTCCCCCTCCGCGGATGCTGCGGGCCGTGTGGTATGTTGGGATTGGGATGTGGGCCACCTGCGCCTGCGCCTGGTCTGTGTGTACGCACCTACGAATGGGGCGGACAAGGCTGCTTTCTTTGCGGGGCTGCAGTCGCACCTGGCCACAGACCGGGCGCTTGTTGTGGGTGGGGACTGGAACTGTGTCATAATAATAATAATAATAATAATAATAATAATAATAATAATAATAATAATAATAATAATAATATGTACGCGGTTCACAGAGGAGGCCGCGTTTCTTAAGGAGGAGTGAGTTGCGCTCACCCCACCGTGGAGCAACATGAGTGGACTTAACCGGGCTCACGTGGGGCAGGCCCACCTGTGACGGCATCGGCCGGGCGTCCAGTGGTGCGTGAGGTCACTACTCCCGTCTCACGCTCGAGCCGGTAGTACAGCAGTGCCGTTGTACACAGGCTAACGACGCAGTGCATGTGGATGTGTGTACAGCAGGATTGCGCGGTGTGAGAAGTGGCACCGAGGGTGCGGAGGAGGGGCTCAAGGGTGTTTGCGACGGTGCCACCATGCCCCAGCGTGACGATCTGCTCGTGCTTGTAGACAACCTCCCAGCCGGCGGCACGCAGCGCGTCGGCCAGACGGATATGCTGTGCTTGTTTCTGGTCACACTTCTCGCTGTGGTGCAGGTCGGAGGTGTAACCAACCTCGATGATGTACACCTTGTGTTGCCGCCGGGCGTTGGGGCTTAGGTCACTCGGCCCAGTTGCACCAACTGCGGTTCGTGGCAAGGTTGGGATGAAGAGAATGTCCGGGCGCATTTTTTCCCGGTCGGCTTTGGGGACCTCGGGGCGTAGCATCCACTTTGGGGGGCAGTTGCCCGCACAGTATTCAGGCCGGTCCGCGGCGCTGCTTGCATCCATGAGCATGTAGCCGCCGCCACTGCTGCCCCTGTGGATGCATTCGGCGATCATATGTACGGCCGCATTGTGTTTTGCGATACGTGCCCCCACCAGCTGGGGGTGGGCGCAGTGCCCTGCAATGTGTCCGGCGGTACCCCTCTCCGGGGGGGAGCCAGCTCGTGCGTGCAAGGGGGCACAGAGTGCGCATGTGTCGCTGGTGCGTAGTTTGTACAGAGCAAGGCGGGCAGGGCAGACCATGCCCCCTTGACGAGCATTCTGGATGAAGCGCCGTAGGCTGGGTCCAGCGTCGGCATGGGTCATGTAGGCTGTGCTGGCTCGGGTGTCCAGGTGCTGGGCAGACTCCGCCCACTTAGTGGTGTACAAAGTCGATTTGGCGTGCCCGCCATGGGAGGCGGGGTTCAGGGCCTTGAGCAGGCCCCGGTTCAGGTCTGAAACGTAGTATTGGGCCGTGCTTCCGTCCTCGCGGGTGATGAGGGTCGCGGGCCACCAGTGGGACGCGTGTGGGTTATTGTCGGCGTGTTCGGACACGTCGGCGGGCGTTTCTTTGGACGCCACAGCGGCAGCCCCTTTATCAGCTTCTTCATTACCATGTAGACCCGTGTGGGAGACGACTTTGAGGAAAACAGTGTTCGCGTTTCACTTCGCTCGTGCATGGAGCAAGTCGGCGATGGACTTCAAGAGTGCCTGATGTTTGCTTAAATGTAGTCGACGAGGTTCGTTGATAGCACGTTTGATTAAGTACAAACTGGCTGCAGAGTCGCTTGCAATGGTTAGCGTTGTTTTCGCGAATACTTTGTCTTCACCACCAAATTCTTCCAGGGCGGCCCTGATGGCTGCCAGCTCTGCTCTTGTAATCGTATTTGTGTAGCCCACACCATTGGGATTTACATAGACAGTGCGATCTTTGTGCCAGGCACAGGCGCCGGCGAACTGTGCTTCTTGTCCATTTTCAGTTCTTACCTTTATTACTGAACCGTCGGTCCAAACTATGTCATCTGGGCTGTGCGCCAGTGCCAGTGGTCGCTGGAATTGCGTCCGATTGAACCTGGGCGGGCCGCCGCACGGAGTGGCTGTCGTTGGGCCGGTGGGTTGGTGCGTGGTAAGGTATTTGGCGTGTTTAAGGAGGTGGAGCGGAATGTTCGGGCACGTGCGGGGGCTGGGCGTGTCGGGTCGGAGGTGCGTCCCTGCCACGGAGGCAGGCGTGTGAAGGCCTTCGAGCAGGGTGGCGCGCAGCCCCTTCCAGCCGCCCGAGAGGGCCGCGAGGCCGGCAGGGTTCCCGACAGCCACCAGTACCACCCCTCTCTGCCGCTGCAGGGTGCCGTTGCTTCCAAGGCCGGGCTCCATGCCGGCAGTGCCTGGCGTGCCGGTCTCCCCGCCGACCCATGTGGTGAGCTGCTGGCAGAGCGGGTGGCATAGCCACTGCGTGTGTGGGTAGGTTGCACATTTGGGGAGTGCGAGAAGGACCAGGGTGGGGTCTTGGGAAGTGCGCGTGGTCTCAGCGCTGGCAAGCGCCCAGAGGAGGGCCTTTCGTGCAGCCTCAGGTGTGCCCGGCGGGTGGGCGTAGTGGAGGCCCGTCCATGCTATGCTGTAGGCATCATGCCTTGCTCCGAAGGCCGAATCCGCTGCTTCACGGCTCCAGTATTCGTCTGCTTCTGTTGTGGCGTTTAGGGGGGAGGCAAACAACTCACTCACCGGTCCTTCCCCTATGTTGTGCAGGGCTCGAATGATGGCCGCGGTGGTGCTCGCGGGGAGCGACGTTTGGTGCTGTGGGGCGGCCTTCCGGTCGGTTTGGTCTGGGTCGCGGCGGTAGCGGTGGAGCAGAGCTGCAACGGCCTCCTCGAAGGCGCGGGCACGGGCGGTGGTCCGGTGGAAGCGGTCCCACAGCGCTTGCAGGCGAAGGTATGTGATAGTGCCTATCCACTATTCCCATACACTCCCCCGATTTCGGTCGGGATGAAATGCCTACGGATAAGTGGTCGGCCGGACGAGTTTAGGACTTAGTCGATGAGCCCGGATTCGGTCCACTAGGGCGGCCGCGAGCTCCTATAAAGTAAGAAGTATCGATCGATCGGGTGAACGGTTAGGCGGCAGAAGTCACGGTGGAGACGTTGGCGTGCAGGTGGCACGCCCCTGAAGTCCAGAGCAGTTCGCTCGTGACCCGGGTCACCAGGTCCTTCTTGTAACCATGCATTCTATCCACCTGCCGTTGGGGTCATAGACGTTGGCTTGCGTCGGTGCAGCCCTGCCTGTGGTTGTGGGTGTGGTGATAATGTAGGTGCCTGGGGGCGTGGTGTCCTTGGGGTGGATGGTTCAACCGCGAGTGAATAGCG
Organism: Chlamydomonas schloesseri; assembly: GCA_016834595.1. Classification (NCBI taxonomy): domain Eukaryota; kingdom Viridiplantae; phylum Chlorophyta; class Chlorophyceae; order Chlamydomonadales; family Chlamydomonadaceae; genus Chlamydomonas; species Chlamydomonas schloesseri. Next base: position 10,719 of record JAEHOD010000018.1, on the reverse strand, counting down.
TCATGGGACGAGTTTGCTCGAGGTCGTGGGTTCGATTCCCATACACTCCCCCGATTTCGGTCGGGATGAAATGCCTATGGATAAGTGGTCGGCCGGACGAGTTTAGGACTTAGTCGATGAGCCCGGATTCGGTCCACTAGGGCGGCCGCGAGCTCCTATAAAGTAAGAAGTATCGATCGATCGGGTGAACGGTTAGGCGGCAGAAGTCACGGTGGAGACGTTGGCGTGCAGGTGGCACGCCCCTGAAGTCCAGAGCAGCTCGCTCGCGACCCGGGTCACCAGGTCCTTCTTGTAACCATGCATTCTTGTACGGGTTGCAGGGGCTGGTACAGATGGTGGTTGTGGCCCGGATTTCGCGTGCCCGGGCAGCGAGGTCATCCTCAGCCGGGTCGTGCCTGCCTTGTCGCTGGCGCATGGTCAGGTTCCGGTCCCTCGGCGGGCGGGTGGGGCGGATGGGGGCGTCTGGCCCGGCAGCAAGCCGTTCGTTGTAGGCGGCCAGCAGGTCATCCCAGTCGGGGTTGTTCTTGAGGTCTTGCTCCCTTTCGCTGCTCTCTGCCCATGTGACCCGGCACAGGAGCCGTGTGGACCAGGACGAGAAGAGTGCAGCGCGCGGGGCGCAAGGTGCTGTGGGTCTGGGCGCGCCGGGTGGGGCTGGAGCCGGTGCAGGCGGTTGGACTGGAGCCGGGGCTGGAGGCATGTCGGGTTCGACTTCCATGTGGGGGGGGCGCGGCTGGCGGGGCGTCTCCCCTGGGCGGATGGGGTTTTTTGGGTCGGTTTTGCAATGGATGCTTGTAGCAACGTTCCTCCGTGACGGTTTTGTATCCCATGCGTTTAAACGCAGTCACTAGGCCCGGGGGTGTGACTGAGGCTTTCCATTGTACTGTAAAGTACTGTTCACGGGAGCCAGATGTGTCTTCGCCGGCCTTGCGCTTCTTCTCAATGTCCTTGTCGGTCATGTTTTGTTGCTTGCTGCCATATAGGACGGACTCAAGTTCCTGTCCGTCATTGTCGAGGTCGTAGGTCAGTTGCGCGTCACCGTTGGTGCAGTCGTCCGTGCGGGGGTGAATCAGGTCCTTGACGACTCGGGTCCTGGCAAGCTGCCAGTTGAGGCGCGCGCCGTCTCGCCTGGGGTGGGGCGCGTGGGTGGGTGCCACCTGTGCGGTGTCGATATCCATGTCGTCTGCTGCTGATGCAGGCTTGTCAACATCCATGGGGCCAGCGGTGGCGGCTGCGGCAGCCGCCTGTTCCTTCTCATGGAGGTAGGTGTGGACCGTGTTAAGTTGTGGAGGGTGTTGGTTGGCATTTAGCAGGGCCGTGATGGCAGGGGGTAGCTGGCGTGTGCGCGGGTGCGGTCGAGGGCTTTGCATGAGAGGGGCTGGGTCCTGGGGCTGCGTTTTGCACAGCTGGGCATGCTTGCAACAACAACAACATTGTTACATGGATTCGGGTCCATGTAGGCCCCACTAACTCATCAGGAGTCCGGAGGCGCGACAGACACGTGCCGAAATCAGGCTATAGCGACCCGACAGATCGAGCTACTTGCTTTATAGAGCGCTCACCACCATCCTTAAGGCCTCATCTGATCCCGTCAACCAAGATCTAAACTCGTCCAGACAGCAACTAGCTCATAGGCATTTCACCCGATCGAAATCGGGGGGTTGTATGGGAATCGAACCCATGACCTCGAGTGAATACGTCCCCTGACGCTATCCAAACGAAGCGGAACCTCCCAACCCGCGCATGTCCTTGCATCGCCCGTGCAGGCACCCTAGTTTCTGTGGGCGGCGGTTTTCAAGGCGATGGCGTGGCTTGCCTCCGCTGTGTATCATATAACTGGGTGGCGGAGAAATTACACAACCAATAACCTGGATCAACTCGCTGCTATAAGCGCGGTTGATTTATCTCAAGCCTCGGAGCTGAGAAATATGGAAGCCGAAAAAGCCGAAAGGCGAACGCGACGAAGACTGGCACTTTTGATGCCTTTCAACGTAGCGACCTATGTGATTGTTATTATCACGGCCGTTTCCACCCTTGCCTTCGCCGGCACTCCGGTCGCCCCCCCCTCCTGCCTCCTGCCTCGCCAACCCACGCCGATAGGCTGGGAGCTTGTCAGGAAGGATAAACAGGATGGATCAAATTGGGAAAAAGGGCCGAAGCAAGCAAGCGGAACTGCGCCACTCGATTTTCAACACATCTCTCTCTTCAACCCACCGGCCCCCTCCATACCTCTCCAATTGATAAACGCTGAGATAACCTCGCCCAACACAGGCAGCTACAACAAGTCACAAAGGTACCTGAGACCCTACGCCCACCGTCAACTCCCGCCAAAACGAAACGCCCGAACACACTCACAACTGCACCCACCACTAATTCAAGAACACATTATCGAACAGCAGAGCACGTTGCAATATTCAACCTCTGTACTCACCAGAAACCCGACAAACCCGACAACCACGACAAAAACGACAAATTCGACAGGCGACGCAACATGTACATTGTCAACAAAAACTTTCAAGACAATATACATTAGAGGAGAAGCTTCAAGCCCAAAGGAAGAGTCCCGCACCTGCACCTATGGTCACACAAAAGAACCACAGAGCACACCCCAAAAGCCTCCAGACCGAGAAGAACTAGCAGAAACAAACGCCTACCAACCTAGGCAAAAACAAACCCGAAAAAACCAAGTGGAAACGCTTCTTGAAAAAAGCACAAACACGACACAAAAACCGGGCCCCCGATCCTGCCTACAAAAGACAAATAGCCTCGGATCGACATACGCTCGATATTCATTATACAAAAAACAAAATGGGCGCCTCACTCTCGGCTAACATTGAACCCACCCCGCACGCTCGGGGAAACTGCGAACAGCAGCCGACACTTAACGATATCGGCGCGACCACGGCCGCGCGCCTGCCCGTAGGCAAAGCACGTATACTCAACCACAACGCGGCACGGACACTGCAAGGCAATGAGCTCCCCACCTCCTCCAACGACCACCGCGCGGTTCCCCTCCGCACCATGAGGGAGGCCATGCCCGCGATCGCTACGACGGGCGAGTATAGCGAGTTCATGGGCGCCGCCACGCCCGACGTGCCCAGCACCGGCCCCGCTGTGACCGTCGGCCTGAACGCCTTCTTTGGTAAGCCACCCCCACACCCGTGTCGTCAGCAAAACGGCAATACCACACACCCAGACTCCGCTTCCTGTGCGCCACACCACCAGAGCACCAACCAGCACCCCCGAAGGCCCCAGCCCCAGCTGCATGCCAACAATGAAAGGAGAGAGCCTTGGACATGTGTTCCCGCTAGCGATACGAACTGCACGCACCACCCGCCGTACACGAGAGATGACATGGGCCCAATGATAGCGCTAAATGACAAAAATGAGAACGGTAGAGGACGCTGTGTGCACAAGGAAGGTTGCAATAGATACGGGGTAGAAACTAGGAGCAGAGATGTCGAACGGCCACTAGACCGCAGAAGGAGAGTCAATGGGGACGGCAGGCACAATTCACGCCCCGTTAAACGACTTAAGAGCAACAATGCGGCCGACATTAACCAGCACCACACAACTATCTGTAATACACTTGCCTGCACTATCCTCTGCCACCACCCTGTCCCCAGTAACCACGACCGCAGCTACTGGTGCCAGACAATGGGCCCATACCCCATCACCAAGCTGACTTTACACAAAGAAACCGACCCGCTCATAACAACAATCAGCTACCTCTCTGCCCACGCCGCCAGCATAATACTCTGGACCGCCGCTGGCACGTTCCATGGAGCCTGTTCGCTCATGCGCCACACCGTGGCATGGCTGAGACTCCTCCTCACCCACACATTAGCCTACACTGCCACCAGCGCCGCGCAGCTTGGCCTACGCGGCTGGCAACTCACGGCCCACGTGTCACTATGGACCCCAACCCTTGCCCTAACTATTGCTGGCATCGCACACCTAACCCACACATCACATGCACTGCTCACTCTCCCAACACCGGCACGGGCCACCAACCTTATCTTCACCATCCCGGCAGCCTTCATACTGGCTCAGCCCCTACTCCTCCTTACCATGACATATCAGCATACAATAACCATTATCAATCTGCTCATAACAGCCTGCACCACCTACAGCATCATTAAAACAACACGCGGCATGCTGCCAGCACTATTAGGGCTTCCCATCTATGGCCTAGGCCGCGCAATAGCCTTGAAACCTGCCTGCTCTATGCGCAGCTTGCTAACTATCATCCTGTTCCTAATGAACCTGCAAGCCACTGCCCAACTACCACAAATAGCACCGGCAACAACCCCGCTAGCACTTCAACTCCTGCCGTACCTCCCTGGCCCCCCTGCACTTAATACTAACACTCTCGCCACCATCCTACTCCTATCCCAGACCCAAGCTCACCCACATGACGCATCCATTAATTTAACCAGCACCCTTGCGGCCTACTACCACATAAATAACTATCTTATGCCACACGCCACCAAACAATCCTACGAACTGAACTCTAGCCCAACCTTCCCTCCTCACCAACTCCGAGGAGGAACTAACACCAATAGAAATGCGACGGCTCCACCAACAGCAAACGATAATGGTCATACCCCAGTGGCGCTAGCCTGGCCCAGACGAATAACACCCACATTCTTCCGCGAGCAACAACTCCTCAACTTCTGTACAGTCCACGCTATCAACAACATGCTAGGGACGCCGTGGCTTAGGGCCAACGCCGTGCTTGCGTTCTGCCAAGCCGTACACACCGCGCTAGCTGACACACCCGAGCTACAATCGACGTGGGGCCACCATTTCCGACAAAACGGGCTTTTCCACGAAGCCGCTATCAACCACTACCTCCGCCATCGCCCAACACCAATTGACACCACTGGAACACGCCTGCTACTGCGCTTAGCCGCCAAAACCCTCAGCCCTGGCCACTCACAGGACACGATCCTGGGACTACTCCCAGAATGCTCCAGGGACATGGGGCTCATGGTCCACGACGGCAGACACGCCTACGCGATCCGCAAGGAAGGGGACGCCTGGCACCTAGTCGACTCCTTTGCCCACATCGGACGCAAACCCATGACGCATGACCTATGGCAAGCAGTGAAAGGCGACATCTTCTGCCTACACCCCTACCGCCCAGACCTGCCTTGCGACCCCGAGTACATACCCCACAATCCCAGGCCTTCCCTCGCCCCCACCACCACCGCCACCGCCCCCGAGGCAAACAAACCCCACACAGGGCCCCACCCAAAGGACTCTCACCGCCATGCTCACCCGGCGGCCCACCCAGCCGGCTACCCAGATCCCTAGACCGACCGTGGCCCCCACACCCACCCCGGACCACAACAGACCCCCAGCCACCCGCCCCTTAACCCAAACAACCCTTAACAACACCGTCATGCGAACGCAGAATGAACGCCCACCCACCCCCGACAGTGCAGCACGACCCACCCGCCGAACACGACTCGACAACCACGCCGGCCCGCCAGAACCAGAAAGCCCCACACGCGCAAATGCCAATACGACTACACAACACCCAAGGCCCACCCCCATGCCACCACCACGAGCTCACCCCCCAAGCAACCGAACATGGGCCCAAGTTGTCGTCGCACAGGCCACCACCGCGGGGAACACAGCGCTACGAGCTCTTGCGCACATAACCACAACTATCACTCGACAGAGACCTGAAACCCCACCAAGTGCCACCCGGCCGACACAACGCCCAAGGGTAGACCAACCCGACAGCCCAACAGCGCACCACACGGCCGAAGCCACAAACCCACCCCACCCCACTACCGGACCCCGCGACCGGACAACCCACCACCACACCTGGTCAAGATACCCCAGCCCCAGATGACACAACCTGGCTCAACATCGCTACCCATAATGTTAGGGGCCTAGGAGCGAACTTCCTTTCCACCCTGTGCCACCTACGTGAGTGGAATGCGGACATCGTGATCCTAACTGAAACCAAACTGGGACCACGGACCCGCTGGCTTAAGGATACCCTCCGTCACGAAAAACTCGCCTATCGTACGTTCACCTCTACTAAACCCGGCACAGCGCACTACAAACGCCGAGCTGCGGGGGTGCTCATGGCCATCTCACAACGGTATCATGCTGGAGGCACCGTCCGCACACCCAACATCCCGCAAACCCTCCACGGGCACGTAATCCACTGCACCATTCTGACACCACATAGCACGCCCCTTCATATTATCGGTGTATACGCCCCTGAAGACATGACCATTCGCCGCCGCATATATAAATACTGTGAAACAACTCTCGCCCAAGCTAACCACACTTGCGAGCATGTCATTATCGCCCGGTGATTTCAACGCAGTGCTAAAACCCGATGACCGCACAGGACCCCTAGATGACGCCGACAGACTTCACGCACGCTTTGTCTCGAACAACAAACTACACAGACTCCCTGAAACAGGCGGTTGCACAAACATGTCCTACTACCAGACACGCCACGGTACACCCCAACCTACCAGCCGCATCGATGATATATTCATATGCCAACACATTAAATCGGCAGTCAGTGTACCAAACCAGCAGCAACAAGCACTGCTCCATGTTCTCCCATGTGGAGGGCTATTCGACCACTACTCCCCTAAACGCGCGCATTCCCACCTATCCCATCCGCCTATGGCCGTCACGCACCCGGACCAACATGGACAACCTACCACAGGATACCCCAGGACCGTGGCGAAATGTGGTTCTACCCATCCCCAAAACTACCATACAGGCCGCTCAAACGAAAATTGAGCATACCCTTGCGTCCCTCCATATCGAGCCTAGCTCAAGCCATACAACCCCGCCACTGACACCATACAAATGCACCTCTCCAAACATACATCTGGCCTTAACCACTGCTGAGGAGCCTTCAGAACGCCCTGATAACGGAAACCCATGGTACAAAACGCCGGACCTTGACGCCCTAGCAAACCAACTGCAACCATCCCTCACAGACGGGCTGAGTATCCTGGTAGACATGTGCCCAAGAAACCCCCAACTCGGGGCACATTTGCTCCACGCAAGATAAGCAGAAAAATTCGAAAGACCCATGCCGAAATACAACAGCTAAGGGCGCAGTGCGACGCGCTCAGAGTCAACACTACTACACCACGACGGGACCAACCCGCCAACCCAACCCGCAAAACCGCCCGCCTACACAACCGCCGACTGTAACCCTGAACACAGCCCCAGAGCCGGCGCCAATGGAAGAAGACAACACGCCCGCGGGCACCCTCACCAGCCCCACCACCCCTAACCAACCAAATCCCCCAAAGAATGGCGACACTTACCGCGCAAATCAAGGCAGCAGGGAAACTACTACGAGATACACTCAAAAAGCAAACACGTGCAGATGTGCAAAGAGCGAGGGCACGTTTCCAACACAAACTCGCGACACGGACCCGACAAGCCCACAAAGAAATATTCTCTACACACGAGCAAGCTCGTGGCATACCAGCACTGCTGCATCCCACGACGGAGGCCCACTGCACCGACAAAACCACTATTCCTAGACGCTATCCACACATATTTCCAAAATCAGGGGGCCTCTATCACAGGCCCCCGCACGGGAAAATACAAACCGGATGAACGCACGCACCACTACCCCTTTGACCCCAAATTCAAGGCAACCGCCCCGGACACCTTCACTCTTCACAGCCCCACCTCCCCACTCACCCACGCCCTACTCCCAAGCATTGCCGATAACGCCAACTTTGAAGCCTGCATTGACCACCTGAGCCGTAACAAATCCCCTGGCCCAGACGGCATACCAAACGAGCTGTTGCGCGCATTACCCCCCTCACTACGCAGCACGACGCACAACCTGCTTGTCCTCTTTTTGGGTACGAGCCCACACGCCAACGTCCTGGACTACCAGTGAAACCGTTCTCCTACCCAACCCGGAGACCTCACGGCTACTAAAAAACTACCGACCCATAGCACTGGCTAACACAACATATAAACTATGGACCAGCCTTATTACAGTGGCCATCTCCGACATCTCCCATGACCTGGACATATTTAGCGAAACACAAGAAGGCTTCCTTAGATACCGAAACACCGAGCGGCAAACACTGAACCTAGTGCACGCCCTCGAGGACGCCGGCCTGACACAACAAGACGTCTACGTCATGTACGCTGACTTCTCCAGCGCATTCAACACTATCTCCCACGACCGACTACTGGAAATCATGTGGGACCTTTGGCATGCCCCACGACCTTATCCTCGTTGTACGCAATCTCTACTTCCCACGCCCGCACATACGTGCGACGGAACATGGCCTAACTGCCCCCATAAATATTGAACGTGGTACCGTACAAGGCGACACGCTATCACCCCGTTCTCTTCCTGATGTTTATAGAACCGCTGATCAGATGGCTACACGTAGGCGGGCCGTGGTTACGCCTACGGATGCCTCCCACCCCCACCTGAACGACCGATACCATTGCCTCCTCCGCTAGCATACCGCCGACGACCTGGCGTGTGCTCACAAACACCTTGAGTGATCTAAAATTCAATATGCGACAAAATTCATCGCTTACTCAGAATGGGCTGGCCTGCAGGTCAACCACGCAAAGTGCAGGGTGACAGGCATCCTCCACCGCCGGGCCCACCAAGACAAAGGACTAAACGGCCCAACGTGCAACCGTACTCTCAAATCCATGCTCGATAACAAAATCCTAGTAGGCAACACGAGCGTGCCTTATCTCCCACCCACGGAACCTTTAAATACCTGGGCGGTGCAAATAACAATGAACCTCAACGGGGGCCAACAGTTTGCCTACCTGTGCAAAAACCATATCTGAGAAAGTACCAGCCTACAACGTGCCAGGCCTCGCCGGAACAGTGCCTACGCCATCATTAAATCGTGCATCCAATCGGTAGCCGCCTACAGCTTCGCTGTTATGCCCTACACCGAGAATGACATCAGAACTCTCGACAATATGATAGCGCGGCTAGCCAAAGCCTGCTACCGATTAAGCCGCGGTTTCCCCACGCGTGCACACACTTGCCCCGGCCGAACTATCTGGCTTAGGAGTCGGCTTCGCTCCTCCCAACTTTACATACAAAAAGCAACACGAGCGCTGACACTTGCCCTAAACGACCCTGGCCGCCTGGGCATGGTCACACATTGCCCTGCTCGAACTGCAGACACGCCCTCGCAGGCACCGCAGCCGTCCATAAGCTGAGAAACGAAAGCCAATTACTACACCACACTCAAACAGATGAGCATCATGCGCGCCTATGATCTCTCTATATGGGACCTATGGCGCCCAATACAAAGGCCCACCCAACACCCTCATGGGCTGCAATCACTCGCAGCCCGCAGCCCATCCCGCACCATCTTGTCCTCTCCCTCACACAAGCCGGGCTTGACTTGCGCAAACTTGTCAGCCACGAACGCACAACGGATGGACGCCCCATGCCTTCATCGCCTCCGACTCCCTATTCCAACAACCTACCCCGGAACCAATGCCTTCATAAACATCGGGGTGGCCTCAACAGACTAAGCCTATGCCTCAGCGCGGAATGTGACACTCAGGCCCGTGAGCCGCCATATGACCACGCAGAAAGCTATTACAAAGCCACCTGGCCTCTACCGCAACGGTACCGAGCCCTCCCCACTAATCCCGGCGTTTGCCGCCCTCCTACACTCCGCATGCACCACCCCCAGCCGCCTAAGACGCCCCGCCACGCTAGAGGCGCACCTGAACACATGACCACCCTGCACCCTGACGCCCGCAGTGGCACCAATGGAACCCAAGCAACCCACAACACAGACCTACGTCAGGCAACCCTGTCCCACCTAATAAACCATACAGCTGGCATGCCCCCGCCGCCAACGTACCCATCCACCCAGCCGCCCACACTCAAAACCCAAACCCGTCGCCTCACCATTAACGCCACAACTCGCACAGGCTGTCCCAGACACCCCACCCCACATAACACGCAGACAGATGCCCTCCCACCAACCCAACACCCTCGACACACCGCCGCCCACACTGACCCAACGCCCTGCTGGCGGCAAAAACCTCGGCCGAACGCCATCAAGAGACTTAAGCAGAAAATTGACGCAGAACCGAGACACGACCCACTCCTTCCCAGAGGATGCGGGGCACACACAAAAGAAGGGCTTTGTGCTGCAAAATGACCCCGACGAGGCTGACCGCGGCCCACCGAATTTCGTCATGTCAGCCCGTCAATTTTCACGTGTGTACAGCAAGACATGCAAGGCGCTAACCGTATGCCCCGACTCGGTATCCCCCGCTACCACCAACAATTCCCGCGCAACAGGACCCGCCAACCCTATAACCGTAAAATACCAGCCCACCTCACTAACCCCTACTTCCTCACCGACCAAGAGGGCCCAACGCCCAACCCAGTCACGACGTACATAGCCGCCAACCCGCCGACACAACCCCCAGTCACCTCCTACGACCAGCAACCCCGCTGGACAGCCACAGGCGACTTTATAATAGCCCCCAGCCCACCACACTGGCCAACTATTACTGGGTCCCGACAGCAAACAACCCAACGATCCACGTGAGCCAGATGCGACACACAAGGGCAAGCACGCGCCCTCCACATGATCGCCTGCGCACAGCTCCGACAGCACAAGGAGGAGCACGCCAACCACCCCACCCCTGCGACGGTGGCGGTGTATCCGAAACCAACTCCTAACGGACAAC